>JAPXFY010000017.1:9663637-9668637 GCA_030674185.1 Monoplex corrugatus | reverse complement strand
TGTGACTGAGATGTATGATCTATTTTTGTGTGTAGGCGGCTCTGTACGGATGACCCCTGCCAGCAAGAAAAAGCGACTGATGACCTTATTAGGTGGAGCTGATGACAAGGAAAAGGTATTTTCCAAAATTGACTTTGATTTAGAGCTTGAGGGGATAATTCCTCTTGAAGTAAAGTTGCACTGTATGATATTGAAGTATATTGTTTTATGCAGATTATTGTGGATAAGTCCTCTTCTAGTTCAGGCTGATGTCTTGCTTAATATCCGTACAGTGGCCGTATGGATTTCAAGTTCATTTTACCTTGATATTTTGTCTGTCCAGTTTCTGTCAACATGTATTTGTGTCTGCTTTTGTGATTGGTCTGTTTGACAATCTAGTTTTTATTGAAACCTCATCCTGATTAGAATATGCACATTTTTGTGAGATAACCATTTTTCTTCAACAATGGATGGTAGTTTTCAGTTATAATGTTATTTCAAAATGTGGAATGTTATTCTGAACCGTACATCTTGTTTTGTGTATGTCAACAGTTGATGGTGGACCTGTCTGGGGTGGGTCGCTCCCGCACGTCCTCTCTGGATTCCAAGCGCTCGTCCTTGTCTGAGTCATCACGTACTCCATACCACATGTCTCAGTTCCCAACAGTGAGGGAATACGATGCCATGGGATACTTGGAGCCTCGGCCACGACATCTGCCTCAGTACCTACAACTTTTGAACCACGCTCCAGAACTGGACTTACCAGCCTTCAAGAACACTAGGGGAGCAGAAGGTGCGGAGGCTTCGGCAAACGGTGGTCCATCATCAACGCATGCATCCGCATTTCGACCGGTGGGTCCCTACTCACGAGCTGTACTGGGAGTGACAGGGAGCAACGGGAAGAGCACGCCCACCCTGCCTCCGTCAGTGTTGTACTCTGCTGTGACTGCACCCTACCACCAGCCAGACCCTGCTTTGTCAGACTGCAGTGATCGCTTGCGTGGGCGTGGTCCTTCATCTTCCTCTCAGACCTATGGTGTAGTGTCAGTGCAAGATCCTCAATGCTGTAATGGTGGTGTGGGTGAGAGGCTGGTGGTGGACCTCACCGATCTCAACCGCATCAAAGCTTCACAGAGAAAGTTTTCTGACCAGGATTTGTACAGCAGCCCAGCCCATTTCAACCAGCAGGCCCCCCGCCTGTCCTCCACCTCCTCCACCTTGTCAGACCACCCTTACTCTCGCGTCATAGACAGCCACAACAACAACAACAACAACTACAGCTTTGCCAGTGGCAGCAGTGTGCACACCACACCGGTTCCTCATGCTCGTGACAGGCACAACTCGGGTCAGGACCTCAACCAGTCCTATAGTTCCTCAAGAGGCAAGGCCCCACCCAGGTGGACCAGTCGCAGTGCTTCAGAGTCCGATTCTGTATTTGAACAAGATGAGGAGATTCGTTACCCACCCCCACCCTATGTCAATGTCCAGAACGGACCAAGATCACGAGGGCAGGTTTACCCTGAAAATAGTGGTCCTCTGGCTGGGTTTGATATTGCTCAGGCTAGTCTGGTGTAATAAGGGAAGTGTTCACAGTTGTCACAGTACTGAGATGGCTTGTCTGGAGATAGTGTAGAAAGAAAACGATTCCCAGAGAAATGCGTGTCTTGAAAAGCTTGACAACACTCGACACTCATCTTGTTAATTTACTCATGAGAAAGTAGACTCCAGTTCTCACATGGAGATGGATATGAATTTTCTGCATACTGTTTCAAATGGCACAGACCAGCAAGAAATGGATATCGAGTGTGCATAGTCTGTGTTTTGTTCATGAGATTACTGAAAGGTGTGTGTGTGGAATATGTGTTTTCTCTTCTGTTGTTTGCTGAAAGCCAAAAGAGCAGTCTTTTCATAAAGTGGCTCACTGCCATCATGCTTTCAAGTGCTTATATTCTAAGAGGTCAAAGTTGCAGGCAGAGCTAATTCAAATCACAAAACTGCATTGTTGTTTTTTTTCTATTGACATAAATTGTCACCTGACAGTATTGTTTGAAACTCAGGTCTCACAGATTGGGAGCCAGTGCCGTGGCAGTGTTATGAACACGGTTTGCAAGTTAATGATCAGCAGATAGTTCTTTATGCTGTGGATTGTAACTCCTACACACATTGTACAAAAGCAGTTAAGGTTCAACAAAATGACATGTATTATAATTGCTTTCCTTTTCTCTGCCTTTTTTTTTGTGAAAACAACAAATTCTGTTGACAAGAACTACATGTGCAGTGTTTTGTTTTGGCTAGCCTGGAACAGTGATGTGGTTTGAATGACAGACTGGTGAAATGAAGACGATGACAATAGAACGAAGATGGAGGGGAATAGAGTGAGGATAGAGGTAACAGAAACTGAAGTGTACGCATTCACCGACAGTGGAATACAAACCAGGGAACAAGAGGATTGTGATGATTGTGTACATACATAGCACAGATACATTGGCATCATTTGGTAACCCATCAGTGATCGCTGTCGTCATACATACAAGTCATGTTGACTCTGTTTTTTGATTTCTTGTTTTTCATTTATTTTTTTATTATTGCTGTTGGACTCTGGTCACCCCTTGCAATAAGACTTTTTTGTGTTGAGAGCTGTCATGCAATACAGTGTGGAGGATGTGTATGTTGCCTTTAGATGCAATGTGGTCATTAGCAGATACCTGCTCCTTCCGTTGTGAAAAAAAGCTCTTAGTCTTGTACTTCTTGTTGATGATGGGTAACTATGCGACTCAAATGCTTTGGGAAATGTTAGTTGTGTTTTACGACACATCTGATAATGTTACATCAGCATCAGTTTGTCTGTCCTTGTCTTACTTTAAAATGGACTGTAGAACATGGAATATTTGATAGACTCTGACACCGGCACTTTCAGCTTCAACGCTCTCTGCCTACAGATGTTAAACAAGTGATTATTTCTTTGTAGCGCACCACCTCTTTTTCTTTATCTGATGCATTCAGAGGTAGATGATGATCATTACTTTGTTGGACTTGGATGTATGAGTGAGTGAGTGTGTGTGTGTGTGTGTGTGTGCACGCGTGCGTGTGTTCACATGCATGCGCGCGTGTGTGTGTAATATTATTTCATTAGCAAAAAGGAGGTGAATTGTTTCTTCTTCTTGCACAAGCATAACTGCTGAGCTGTTTAACACTGTTTGAAATTCCTTATGTTATATGTGCTGACATGAAAAAAATCACCCTTTTGTGACTGTAGTGGGGGAATAGATGGGTGAGGGAATTGTGTTGCCACAAAGCTTTATCAGGCTCACTACACTGTCATCTCTTTAAAACCCTTTCTCTCCTTCACCCTATCCACCAGCTTCCATCAGCTTCCTGCAGAAAGGATGACAGAATGAGAGGTAAAACATTGATATAGATAAGATTTTAATATTTTTTTCAAAGTCATGACTATTTGATTGCCAGTAACTTCAGTACAAAGCAGATCTGAGTGTCAGTAAAATGGTAATTCGATAAAACTGCCATCTTTTTTCAGACATGACTATTTGATTGACAGTAGCTTCAGCACAAACAGATTTCATTGTTAATAAACTGTTAATTCTGTGACCCATGGAGAGACAGAAAGAGAAGGAGGGGGAGAGAGAGAGGAGAGAGAGAGAAAGAGAGAGAGAGAGAGAGAGGCATTTATCAATCTCTGTGATTCGTTCATCTAGTCATATGTGTGCATGCGTCTGACATGCATTTTGTTTCCCGTTGTATTTTAAATATTTGTTTGTGTCAACTGCTTTTCAGTTTTTGATAAAATATTATTAAACTTCTATTAACTGTCAGCACACAAAGCAGCAGGATTTGATACGCCCGTGTAGCGGAGGGTAGAGATACATCTGCCTCATTATTTTGTTCCATTACTAGTTTAGCACATGTGTCTCACGGGAACTTTTCCTACGTTGCCAGTGGTGTTGCTGGTTATGACTCTTTGAGTCTGTTCACAGAGCAAGCTTGGTCTGACTGATTTTTATTTTAGCTAAGAATGTAATTTTGTTTCTTCATTTGGAAGTTAAGATGCTTTTTACTTTATATACATGTGTGAATTTGATGTCGTTTCTAGGCACACGCATGCTGGTTTGATTTTACAGTGTGTATTGTTTGTTGTAATTATTTCTCCAATGAGTCTGTAAAACAAAGAGACAGTTGCGTTGAAGTGACAATGAAGAGCAGTAGATTTGTTCATGAATTGACATACATGTCAAAGTAGGGTTTAGAAACAAGATTGAAAATATAATGAAACAAATAAAATAAATGAAATAAATCAAATAAACATTTACAAACAACATAAAATAAAAACAAACAGGCACAACAAAACACAATACAAAACATGACAAAAACTACAAGGGATGAAAGTCAGATCAGTTTTTTTCTTAATATGATCTACTTCCAACAAATCAACTATTCAAACAAAATTAATTAATGACACTAGACATAGGAAAATCAAGAAGAAAAGATAAGCACGCACTTTTGATGTCAATTAGAAAATAAAAAGAGTCAGGAAGATTCATGACTTAAAAAAAAAAAACAAGTGGTGAGAAATATCCACAAATCGATAACATTGGCATATAAAGTACCTGCAGTCATTATTCAGACCCATGTGCATTGTTCTTGCTTGTATTTTGCCATCTTCAACAGTGAATGTCTTTTATCGTAAACCATTACATGGCCCTGAATATGGCAGCTGTCCCCAATCAGATGTACCCCTTTAGCTGCCTACCCTGCTGTTTTGCCTTGTACTTAGACACAGTTTGGTTGCTGTGTGGTTTGCAGTACGTGACCCCCGTTCTGTGAAGTCAGTCATTGCTCAGAATTTTGATAAATGGATGAAGTATGAGAAGTCAGTCTTAGCTAAGAATTTTGATAATGTGATTCAGTGTGGATTGAAAGAAGGTTACTCACTGGGAGTTTTCAGGTTTGTTAGGGAGGTGATGTTATGGTCTCCTTTTGGGATCATTTTATGAGGAAAGGGGAAT
>JAPXFY010000017.1:9653637-9658637 GCA_030674185.1 Monoplex corrugatus | reverse complement strand
CCATTTCTGTAAATGTGTCTGGCAAATATTGACTTTTTGTCTTAAAACGAATGTTAGTACGAGTTAATGGTTTTCAATAAACTTTCTTAATTGTAGAAAGCTATACCTCTTGATCTCCATTTTGATGGAGAGATGAGATTGCTAAAATGGCCTATTAGCACATCCTCTAGTCTGTTTTCAAGGAAAACTTTCTCTTGCACCTAACCATGCGTGATGCTTGATTTACCGCAGAAAAAGACGACACTGATGTTACGTGTTAAGTTGTATTTTCAGAAAGACTGCTCTGTGATTATCATTGATACTACTGCTATACAAGTTGTATCTTAAATACTACTGCTGTGCTTTGTGAGAGATAGCTTAACACAATGATAATGTCACTGTACGAGTTCTATCCTTGACAGTACTATGATATGTAAGGTGTACCACTGACACAGCTGTTGTGTGAAAAGTTTATCTGCCTTTTTTTCTTCTTCTAAAAACCTGCAGAAAATGGTGACAATACTGCCACCTTCAAATGCTCATTTGTTATATAAGGTATTGTCCTCTGGACCCAGAGCTTGTTTTGATTTTATGTTGTATGCATAAATCACTGTTGTCATGTTGGGACAGTGGTTAGATATACACACGCCGTTCTTTTCCTTTCTGTTGCCCTACCTTCTCCACCGCTCTTATGTCTTTGCCTTCAGTTCGTTCATTTTTGCTCTCCAACACACCTCCAAACCCACCAAAACTGAGGTCACCATGAGTGCAGGGTGTAGGGAAACGTGGAATCTGGGACAGTATTTCCAATACCATGGTGATGGGGATAGGGATGATAGTGAAAATCTGGGATTGAAATTGCTTGACACAGCTGTACTTTACACTTGCTTTCTTAACACATTCTGCCATTTACCAGGCAGATACGGACACCTGCAATTTGGTCAGGAAATTTGAGCTGCATCCTCAGTGATACATCCATAAAGTGGATGAGACTCCCAGCCTTTCCAGTCAGCCCATAGCATGTTCATCTCTGCATGGGAGCCAGATATGGCCAAAATATCTCACAATAATTGTTTTGGACTGATGGGGTATTAAACTCCCTGACCCTCCAGTCAGTACACAAACCAGAAGAACAAGAAAACCAATGTAAGCGCGTATCCAACAAGACAAAACAAAACAAGCGCAAATTTTCGGCCAACTAGCCTTTGTCAAGCGCGAACGCACGGTCACAAACAGATCACAAACACCAAACAATGGATAATAAAAACAGGACTAAAAACTTCCCTGCCGCCTCGTCCAGTGGGTAAGATTGTGAAATACTGTCCCAGATTCCATTTCTTACCCACTGGACGAGGCGGCAGGGAAGTTTTTAGTCCCGTTTTTATTATCCATTGTTTGGTGTCTGTGATCTGTCTGTGACCGTGCGTTCGCGCTTGACAAAGGCTAGTTGGCCGAAAATTTGCGCTTGTTTTGTTTTGTCTTGTTGGATATGCGCTTACATTGGTTTTCTTATTCTTCTGGTTTGTGTTTGCTTGGGCGCAGGCAGTCAAATTTGTTTTGGACCTCCAGTTAGTGTTTGGTCATGGTAACTACTCTGCCGCTTTGACTGGTATGACTAATGTTCCTTTGTTCTTTGTGACACCTTAAAATGTAGCACAAAGATCTGGCACAAAACACGGTTAACTATACAGAAGTTTTGTTTTCTGTTTCTTTTTGTCTATAACACTTAACTACAAAGCTCAAAAACGGTTAGCCATACAAAAAGCCCAGTTTTTTTTTATATCTCTGATTGCCTTTTCCTTTTGTTTCTCTTTCAAGGTATTGTAAGATTTATGTGTTTAACAAAACATCATGTTTCAAGGTGGATGCATTAGAAAATAATATCCCTTCTTTTTCTAATTGATTTGTTGGTTTCTGTCAGATTTTGTGAGAGGAAAATGTTACATTTTTGTTTTTTAGAACATATGTGGGGTATAAAGATTGACATGCCCAAAAGCTTTGTTTCACAATTCCTAACCTTTGGAGGGGTTTTTTTTGTGTTTTTTTTCTTCATTGAATATTTTCATTTGGACTTGTGCAGTAGCCAAGTGGGTGAGATGTTGGACTTCCAATCATAATGTCTGGGTTCAGTTATGACTGAGAACCTCCCACCTAATGGATTACAGTTGAGATTTTTTCAACCACCCAGTTTAACAGTGTGTGTAGACTTGCTAGTGCCAAAACCCCCTTTGTGTGTATACATATGAACACAGACCATCAAATATGCATGTTAAAGATCCTCAAGTCATGTCAATGTCTGGAGGTTTATGGAAACATGAAAACACCCAGCATGCAAGCCCACCTAAGATGGAAAATGCAGATTGTGCAACAGCATACTGCCTGCGCAGTGTGTGCAAAATAATGCACATACATGCATCTGAGAAAAATCAGAGCACTAAAAATAATAATGATGACAAGGAATCCAAGCTCAGCCCCCTCAAAGTTATACAGTAAGAGGCATGATTGATAATGAGACCAAACAGTGGGATGTCAAATACTTGAGGGTTTTGTTTCTTGGACAGGATGACCAGATAAAAACTCTTGCTTAATTAAGTCATCAGTTTTGTAGAGAATGCTCACAATTCACCTTCAGATTAGTCTTAACTAGAATTTTATTACCACATCAATACATGATGAAAGCTGCTTGGGATTGTAACGTCTTTACAGCATATATTTCCTGTCTAGAATAAGAAACAATCTTTTATAATATCCCTTATTACAAAAATGAAAGTATATTTTGTAGAATCGCCTTCTTTAAATGATTCATAGTCTGTTCGTAGGAAAGATATGAGAAAAAGATAACAATCAGCTTAATATTCTTTGTACAAAGAACTTAACCCGGTTATTGTTCTCAAGTTATGACAATAGTGCCTGCTCTGTTGACTTGTTTTTACATGTAATTGTTTCGTAATATGGATTTTGAGTTTTTCACATTGCACAAAACTAAACCGTTACCACAGCTGTTTGTTAACTGTTGCCGAATATGAATACTTGTACATAGTTACCGATATTTGGGTTTTCACAGCCAGTTTATGAGTTATGGCCGTCTTTCTCCCGCACCCCACCCCACCCCCTAACCATTCTTTTTATATTTCCCCCCCTTTGTCCCCTCCCATTTTTTGCATGAACATGCACACACGAATACACACATACTGTCCCACAGTAGATTTTTTTCTTCCTTTTTTTCTTTTGCCCAAATATCTCCTGTTCTGGTTCACACAAAGAGGACTTTTGTTTTGACACGTATTTGTATTTCGGGTTGCTGTATTGCTGTAAGGAGAAAATGGATCACAGTCTGTTGTTGTGTAACAATGATCATAAACACGTCCCGACTTGAATGAAATATTGAAGCATTCTATTTTATGTTGTGTTATGTCTTTGTGACGGCTGAATTCCATACCTGTTGTGTACAATAGAATATACAGAAAATAAAATTTTCTTTTCAGTTGCTGGGTAGTTTGTTTCTCCGGCATTCATGTGTTTGTGTGTTCGTTCATTATTTCTTTTAACTTCTATTCATATATGTGCTTTTAGATGGTGTGTGTGTGTGTGTGTGTGTGTGCGCATGATCATGTGACTGTTCATATGTGTTTGTTGCTGTTGTTGTTAAAGAGTGTTTCTTTTGCAAATTTTACGTGTACACACCACACACACACACACACACACACACACACACACACACTAAACAACCATCCAGTTATATTCAGGAAGCATCTCATGATTTGCACATACTTGTCCCAACAATACAAAAAATGTTGCAAACAAAAATATAAAAAAACAAAAAAAACAAATAAAACAGAAATTACAAAAAGAAAGAAAAAAGGAAAAAAGAGAACAGGACAATGGGGAGGGGAGGGGTATCATGATTTCAAATAAAAGACAGATATTCTGTTCGTTGTCATGGGGCAGGGGACTCTAAAAAAAATATTAAAAAAAAAGAAAAAAGATACTCTCTATATGGAGGGTTGACAGCCGAACCCAGTATCTCACTTTTTTGTCAAATTTTCACTTTTTTATACTGAACTGTTGCTTTTGATGTGATCTTTCACCTGGCGGACTTTGTTTTCACCATGATATTAATTTTTAATCGGTTATCGATAAAACCAAAAACCAGTATCTCAAAATGTAGATATAGCCTCTGCCTGAAAACCCAATTAAAAATCGTCTCCTGTAAACTATCAGAAAATCGAGATACTTGGTTCTGGTTGTCAACCCTCGATATATTGTTACAATCACAGGTGCCAGTGAAGATCACACAAGTTCAGCAAAATCATAATGACCACAGACTACAATAGAATTCTGATCATGATCACTTTCTTCCTCTTTCCACACTTAATAAAAGAAGAAAATAAAAATTCACAGTTTGCATAGTAGGCCTATATTCCAACGATTCACATTTCTGTCAACTTTCAGCATTCAAGTTTTCACAACAGTTTGGATGAAAATCGTTTATGTTTGAAGGTCTAAAGCATCTATCTAATCTAGACAACAAAGCAAGCAAAAAAGTAAAAAGCACCTGTTCAATTCAAACACACAAACAAACAAAAAACAAAATATACAAAACCAAAAATGAAACGAAGCACACATGCATACACATAAACAAATCACCGTCAACTACAGAGAAACAAACCACAAAAACAAACTAAAAAACGGTTCTGACTATTCATTCTAAACTGAAAAAGAAAGCAAAACTTAATGACAATTTTGCTAGGAAGAAATATCACTGAGAGCAGTAAATTACAAGCAAGAAAAAAAGCGTCTGATTGAATGGAAGGTCAAACATAATTTGAATGTATGAAAATCTCTGAAGGTTCTTTAACCTCAGATGATGACATTTCATTAACCCTTTGATTCACACACACCGTGTCCACCAGTATCCTGCACTGTCAACCATACTATGAAAGCAATAACTTAACCCTTTGACTCCCACACCCCGTCCACCAGCATCCTGCTTTGTCAACCATACCAGGAAAGCAAAACCT
>JAPXFY010000017.1:9643637-9648637 GCA_030674185.1 Monoplex corrugatus | reverse complement strand
AAAAGAAGAAAAAACATGAAAAAAAAAAAGAGGTAAATTTGGAGATAACTGTGTTAGATCCCACTGAAGGAAACAACACTGGACCTCTCTCTCGCTCAGTACATATATATGTATGTATATATTGATATGTATATGTAGATATATATATATATATATATATACTACACACACACATACATATATACATATATAATATATTATATTATAAGAATGAATTTTTCTATATAGCTGTTTTCTCTTTTAACTGTCAGCACAGGGTAGTAGCAGTAGTAATACTAGTAGTAGTAGTAGTAGTAGTAGTAGTAGTAGTAGTAGTAGTAGTAGTAGTGGTAGTAGTAGCAGTAACAATAATAAAAATGATAGTAATAATTATGATAACAATAATGATATAGAAAAAGTAATAACAATAGTAATATGAGTAAAAATAGCATTGACAAGCACTAACACTTCAACTGGCAAGGTTGAGTCCTATGTACCTCTGACCATTCCAACACACATGCTCATATGGACGACTCGGAACACTCAACATTCACACATACTGTGGTACAATACAGCACAACCAGAGAGCTGAAAGGAAAGCTCAGTTTTGGGGGTTTTTTTTTATACTAAATTTGGAATTCACTTACATGTCTTTTGACAAATATGCTGAATGCAGTCCGATCTTTTCAAATGACAGCAAAGGAGTGGAAGTGCCCAGATGGAAAACCCTGATAATGTGATAATGTCATTCAGAGACAATGAAATTCAGAGTCTAACTCTCTGAACTCTCAGTGTCCTGCCCAAACTCATCTGACTGTCAGTTTGCTGTCTGATTCAAAGTGATTACCAAAATCCAAGCAAACAGAAACCACAAATGCATAGAAATAGAATCAGAACAAGTATTTAACCCTTTGACTCCCGCACCCTGTCCATCAGCATCCTACTTTTGTCAACCATGATAGCAAAGCAAAAGTTTAACTCTTTGACTCCCTCACCCTATCTGTCAGCTTCCTGTAGGAAGCTTGTGGATAGGTTGAGGGAGTCAAAGGGTTAAGTTTTTGCAGTTGGTAGATAAGGTGCGGGAGTCAAAGCGTTAATCAATGAAACACGAAAGGCATAAATTTTTGGCAAACTGGCCTTTGTCAGTCGAACATAGAAGACTACGAAGAAACAAATTCATTAGATTGAAGACAAAAACCACCGATAAGTTATAAGCTAACTTTCCTGATATTTTGTTGAGTACTGATTTTCTCCAGTTCAACACTCAATGAAGCATCAGTGAAGTTAACTGATCTGTTCTTCTAATCCTACAGTGAATTTGCTTCTGCTATTGCTGTAGTTTTTTATGTAGTCTTAACAGACACCAGCCAGCCAAAACTGTGCGCTCATCTTGTTTCGTTCATCAAATACGTGTTCTGATTCTGTTTTCATGTTTTACTGGTCTCCGTTTTGTTGTTTACATCTACCTGAAGAAGGCCCAATGATGGTTTTTGTTGTGCATTCCACAAATGACCACGTTCAATTCTGTTGTGTACCAAGCTCCGATTTTGTCTGCCTGCTGTTTGTTTGCTTGCCCAAAGCAAAAATTAGCACTGGTCTTACTTCGTGTATTGCACCGCTTTCCGCATTCAGTTTTGTCATGTTCCAAGTTCTGACTGTGTCTATTCGCTGTTTATTCGTTTACCTGAAGAAGGTACGCTATCTGACCACATATTAACAACTGTGTCACCTTGTGTACTGCGCAACTGTTCATGTTCCAAGTCTGATGTGTTCTGAGATACAATGCTGTGAGTGCCCTTGATTCAGATCCAACAGATGTAATACCAGGAGGATCAGTTCTGAATCAGTCCTGAGGATAAAGCGCCTGAAGCCATGGTCGGGGGATGTACTGAGCACCATCGAAATACTCAAAATAGTTGTCAACACTAGGATGCATCACCTGAAACAATAGTAGTTTTACCTATTTCTTCATTTACTCACACTGGGATGCATGACCTGAAACAATAGTAGTTTTACCAATTTCTTCATTTACTCACACTGGGATGCATGACCTGAAACAATAGTAGTTTTACCTATTTCTTCATTTACTCACACTGGGATGCATGACCTGAAACAATAGTAGTTTTACTTATTTCTTCATTTACTCACACTGGGATGCATGACCTGAAACAATAGTAGTTTTACTTATTTCTTCATTTACTCACACTGGGATGCATGACCTGAAACAATAGTAGTTTTACTTATTTCTTCATTTACTCACACTGGGATGCATGACCTGAAACAATAGTAGTTTTACTTATTTCTTCATTTACTCACACTGGGATGCATGACCTGAAACAATAGTAGTTTTACTTATTTCTTCATTTACTCACATTGGGATGCATGACCTGAAACAATAGTAGTTTTACTTATTTCTTCATTTACTCACACTGGGATGCATGACCTGAAACAATAGTAGTTTTACTTATTTCTTCATTTACTCACATTGGGATGCATGACCTGAAACAGTAGTTTTACTTATTTCTTCATTTACTCACATTGGGATGCATGACCTGAAACAATAGTAGTTTTACTTATTTCTTCATTTACTCACACTGGGATGCATGACCTGAAACAATAGTAGTTTTACCTATTTCTTCATTTACTCACACTGGGATGCATCACCTGAAACAATAGTAGTTTTACTTATTTCTTCATTTACTCACACTGGGATGCATGACCTGAAACAATAGTAGTTTTACCTATTTCTTCATTTACTCACACTGGGATGCATCACCTGAAACAATAGTAGTTTTACTTATTTCTTCATTTACTCACACTGGGATGCATGACCTGAAACAATAGTAGTTTTACTTATTTCTTCATTTACTCACACTGGGATGCATGACCTGAAACAATAGTAGTTTTACCTATTTCTTCATTTACTCACACTGGGATGCATGACCTGAAACAATAGTAGTTTTACTTATTTCTTCATTTGCTCACACTGGGATGCATGACCTGAAACAATAGTAGTTTTACTATTTCTTCATTTACTCACACTGGGATGCATGACCTGAAACAATAGTAGTTTTACTTATTTCTTCATTTACTCACACTGGGATGCATGACCTGAAACAATAGTAGTTTTACCTATTTCTTCATTTACTCACACTGGGATGCATCACCTGAAACAATAGTAGTTTTACCTATTTCTTCATTTACTCACACTGGGATGCATGACCTGAAACAATAGTAGTTTTACTTATTTCTTCATTTACTCACACTGGGATGCATGACCTGAAACAATAGTAGTTTTACCTATTTCTTCATTTACTCACACTGGGATGCATGACCTGAAACAATAGTAGTTTTACTTATTTCTTCATTTACTCACACTGGGATGCATGACCTGAAACAATAGTAGTTTTACTTATTTCTTCATTTACTCACACTGGATGCATGACCTGAAACAATAGTAGTTTTACCTATTTCTTCATTTACTCACACTGGGATGCATGACCTGAAACAATAGTAGTTTTACTTATTTCTTCATTTACTCACACTGGGATGCATGACCTGAAACAATAGTAGTTTCACTTATTTCTTCATTTGCTCACACTGGGATGCATGACCTGAAACAATAGTAGTTTTACTTATTTCTTCATTTACTCACACTGGGATGCATGACCTGAAACAATAGTAGTTTTACCTATTTCTTCATTTACTCACACTGGGATGCATGACCTGAAACAATAGTAGTTTTACCTATTTCTTCATTTACTCACACTGGGATGCATGACCTGAAACAATAGTAGTTTTACCTATTTCTTCATTTACTCACACTGGGATGCATGACCTGAAACAATAGTAGTTTTACCTATTTCTTCATTTACTCACACTGGGATGCATGACCTGAAACAATAGTAGTTTTACTTATTTCTTCATTTACTCACACTGGGATGCATGACCTGAAACAATAGTAGTTTTACCTATTTCTTCATTTACTCACACTGGGATGCATGACCTGAAACAATAGTAGTTTTACCTATTTCTTCATTTACTCACACTGGAATGCATGACCTGAAACAATAGTAGTTTTACTTATTTCTTCATTTGCTCACACTGGGATGCATGACCTGAAACAATAGTAGTTTTACTTATTTCTTCATTTGCTCACACTGGGATGCATGACCTGAAACAATAGTAGTTTTACTTATTTCTTCATTTACTCACACTGGGATGCATGACCTGAAACAATAGTAGTTTTACTTATTTCTTCATTTGCTCATTCTTTCATTTATTCATGTGTTTATCACTTTGGTCATTAGTCGATTACAGATTGATTTATTTACTGATTTTTTTTACCAATTTCTTCATTTACTGACTCATTTCTTACTTAGTTTGCTCATTCACGACTGTCATCTGAAATGGGCAAGTACATCCCACCAAAGGTTCTGGCGGAAATGTGGAAATCACACATGTCCTCTACACAAATTATGATTATCAATGGTCAACAGAATGTTTTGGTATTTTTGGTTTATGTTCAGTCTTTACGTCGACACCCACCTCAGGTGATATGGCCGACGGGGATAACCATCACAGGGAAGTGGGGGAAAGGGGACTTATCTAATCCTATACTGACACCACCAGAACAACAACGATGTTAAAGATGGGACAGTGAGATGGCCATAGCACACCCTGGGATTCGAACCCACAACCAATAGCATGTGAATCTGATGCTAAAACCAACTGAGCTACTGGGGCCCGCTCAACAGAATGTATTTCTTTTCACATATCCTGAAGTGTAAAAAGACAAATGCAATAGAGAATGGATGCATATCCTGAAATATTCATATGCATACATATCCAAAAACTATTTACATGCTTTTGCATGTCTGCATATGTGTGTTTATGTCTGTATGTGGGGGTATGTGCGTGAGTGCGTGTACGTGTGTGTGTGTGCATGTGTGTGTCAGAGTGATTGTGTAGTGTGTGTGTGTGTGTGTGTGTGTGTGTGTGTGTGTGTGTGTGTGTGTGTG
>JAPXFY010000017.1:9601521-9643537 GCA_030674185.1 Monoplex corrugatus | reverse complement strand
AGAAAAATTTCTCCTCCCTTTACCCATCACACGGGGCGGGACTTTTGGCCCAAGGGGGGAAACGAACCCCAAACCCTTTCCAACTAAAAAGCAGTGACTGCAGATTTCACAACAACAGTTTTATAAACACTGTCAACCGTGCTTTTCAAGTTCCCTTGGATTGATCTGTGGGAAAACCGGTACATCCAGAATAAAAATTTTGAAATACCCCGTTCCGTTTACTTCATGTATGCGGTTTTTCATAACCCAAATTTACCTTTTGCCTTGCTTTTTTTTTATCAAAGTACACGGGGAAAAATAAAATTAAAACATCTAAGAGAGATCTGCTGTTTATCACCCCAACCTCACCCCCCCCCAAAAAAAAGCGCTTCCTAAGCTATTCCTTTAAAAAAAAACCCTTTTGCTAATTTATAGGGCTCAGGGTTTTTTAATTTCCCCTTTTCTTGGGGTTTGGGGGGGGGGGAAGGGCTATTGTACGGGGTCAAAAGGGAACATTCGTCCCCAAAGAAATTTCTAGTGCCCCAAAAACAGGCTGTTGAAAAAGATTGCAGATTTTATTTTTTCCTTTTCTCAGCGAGGTTTGAGATTTTTTTTTTCCTTCCCTTTTCTCAATCACGCTTTGAAATTGTCATTTTTTGATTGGACAATTATAGGCTGTACCATTTGCTCTCCTCGGCAA
The DNA here is from genome assembly GCA_030674185.1 of Monoplex corrugatus. Taxonomy (NCBI): domain Eukaryota; kingdom Metazoa; phylum Mollusca; class Gastropoda; order Littorinimorpha; family Ranellidae; genus Monoplex; species Monoplex corrugatus. The sequence goes on along the minus strand of JAPXFY010000017.1, from coordinate 9,642,858 downwards.
TTCAATTGTGTGATTATGTACGTGTTACACATATGAATTCATATATGTATATGTATATGTATATATATATATATGCATATGTATGTATGTATGTATGTATGTATGTATGTATGTATGTATGTATCTACCTACCTACCTACCTACCTATCTTTCTATCTATCTGTCAGTCTGTCTGTCTGTCTGTCTGTCTGTCTGTCTGTCTGTCTATCTGTCTGTCTGTCTACCCATCTATATACACAAACACACCTTAACCCTTTCACTCCCGCAGTCTGTCTATAAGCTTCAAAAACTTAACTCTTTCATTCCCTCACCCTATCCACTAGCTTCCTGCAGGATGCTGGTGGATAGTGTAACAGAATGAAAGAGTTAAGTTTTTGCTGTACTGTCATGGCTGACAATGCAGAATGCTGGCAGATAGGGTGAGGGAGTGAAAGGGTTAAGAATTCATTTGTATTTAGCCTCGGTCTCTTCGTTTATTTATTTTCAGAAACTTGAAGTTCACAAACAGAAATCTGCAAAGAAACAACTCGAGCTGCAACCAGCTTTGTGAGTGAATTCAGTTACTGGTTTCAAGTCACAAGCAGCTAAGTGAGCTGGCAACAACTTAAAAAAAATAACAAAACACCGACAAAGCAGAACCTGATTCACACTGAGCATGTTTCAGATTCAATTTCAGTCTCAATGTGACATTTTCGCACTCGGAATGAATTCCATATACAACCACTGTTGCCAGGGTGATCCGCTCTTAAGACTGTGGCAGGGAGGGGATTTGACTGGGGCGGTACATCTGTCAAAAGATAACACAGGTGTCCTATGGCGAGCTCAGTGAGGACAGAAACCTCGTGTTGAGTAAAAGGGCAAAAGCTCGCTTGGTTCTGATTTTCAGTATGATTAAAGGCAGAAAAAGCAGAGGTCTATTGATCCTTTTGACTTTAGAAGTTTTAAGCAAGAGGTGTCAAAGAAAAGTTAACACAGGGATAACGGAGCATGGAGACGTACAAGCCCTGCAAATCAGTTTTTATTGCCTACGACATGGCAAGCCATCACAGCAGTCAAATGTGTAAACATCGGATTTCCAATCCAAAGGTCTCAGATCTGATTTGCCTGGACATTTCTCCTGGTTGGTGAAGGGTGGAAAATTTTCCCATTTTCAAAGTCAACATGTGTGCAGACCTTCCAGTGCCTAACCTCCTTTCATGTGTGTGTGATGCAGAATAACAAATATGCACATTAAATATCCTGTGAGCCAAGTCAGTAGCTGGCTTACGGAAAGATAAAAGCACCCAGCATGCACAAACATTGAAGATGAAGTATACCAACTGCAAAGCAACAGTATTGCTTAGGCAGTGGGGTAAAAATCAATGAATATAAACACATCTGTGAAAAATCAGTACGCATAAAACACACGCGCACACACACACACACACACACACACACACACACACACACACACACACACACACACACACACACACACACACACACACACACAAAAGACTGCCTAAGTCATCACTGTGCCTCCACACTACCAGCAACTGAAACAAAACATAACCCTGTCCACTCCCTAACAAACCCACATCTTCCTGCAAGAAGCTGGTAAGACAGTGAAAGAGTTAACCCTTTGTCTCCTGCACCCTGTCCACCAGCATCCTGCACTGCCAACCATGCTAGCAAAGCAAAAACTTAACCCTTTGATTCCCTCACCCTATCCACCATCTTCCTTCAGGAAGCCAGAGGATAGGGTTTACAAGTCAAAAGGTTAAGTTTTTGCATTTGGTGGATAGGGCGTAGAGGTTAAGAGAATAATCAATAATAAAAGATAGACATACACGTTTTCCAGGAGGATGATTCATCTGTAACCATTCATCAGGAGCCTGCAAAATATATTCACAATATATCAATCACAGCGCTCATCTACATCATGCATAAATGTTAACATACATGCATACACATAGGTGAGTTTTCATGTGCACGTTCCTATATGTGTGTACCCACTGCGTACATGTGTGCTTATGCGAATGTGCGCGTGTATGTGCATGCATGTGTGCATATGCTTGTGAATACTGATGTTTATATATCTAGTTGTATATGTATGAACAGAATAAGTTATGAAGAGGATTTATATCAATTCCTTTTAGCTCCTTGACAAAAGTATTCAATTTCATTTTGGAGTTTCTTTACTATTTATCTGAATTTTTTCCATTGCTATTTATCTGAACTGGATTTATTTCAAACTGCTTAATTTGTTCTAACATATCTCTTGATAAAGTAAGGAACATGATCTATCTTATGACTGTACAATATGAATAGTTCTCCATACAACTATTGCACAGGCAGATGAAAAAAAAAAGAAAGAAAGAAAAACAACAATATGAATATGTAGGAATCATGACGAGACACATCTAATGAACAAAAGCTACTCACTAGTCTATTGTGCTTAGCGAAATCTGATTCAGTTTGACTTTTCAGTAAGGAGAGGAAAGGGAGTGTTGCTGCATGGTGGGATTAATAGCACTGCGGGGAAATTCCATGGGATAGTTAGGAGGTAACATTGGGCTGGGTTGCTGGTTTAGAGACTTGTTTAAGTATTAACATGTGCGACAGGGGATAGATTCGTGTGGAGGGCTATGATCCCCGCATGGCATTGGCGATCATAGCCCTCCACACAAATCTATCCCCTGTCGCTGCAAGTACATCTCCCACCCTCTTGTCTTCAGCTACCCTGCAAGTCCATCCAAGAGTTTTCCCCTGGTGCTCTCTTTCCCTCCAGCTTTCCTGTTGTGACCAGGTGCTCTAATTCTCCTTTCCTCATAAAATGTCCTATAAATGTTGTTTGACTTTTCCTAATCTTCTTTTATTAATTATCTTCTTGTGTCTGCCTCCATCAAGACTGTCTCGTTCGTTTTCTTTCCTGTCCATGGAACTCTCACCATTCTTCTTAGAAACCACATTTCAGTTGCCTCAGTATAGATGGTATAAACCTCTTGACTCTTGGAAGGGCAAAGGATAATGCTTTGTGGGAAGGTGAGAGTCCATATGTTACACTGATACCCAGGACCCTTCTGGTACACAGGACATCACAGATGGATAGATATACTAATGTATATACTAATGTAGTCTAAGACACAGAAACCATGTCAGACAGACCTTGCCACTGCATAAAATTCATGCACAGGCATATTCAGTGATCATTTTGGGTCTTCCATAGTTTCTACATCACATGCCACTTGCAGTGCTAACGCATATCATATGATCTGGAATTTATTCCAGGCGTGAAAATACCATCCTAAGAAAACTAACGCTGTGTTTTATATATAGGTCACGTTCTTCCTCCCCCCATCCCCATCTTCCCTATTTCAAGACCTTGTTGCCAGCCCATAACGCTCTGTCCAGGCCAAAGGAATCTGCCAGATGGCAGTGGCAGATTTGGGTGGAGTACAAATGGAACTGTCTGAGTACAATGAGCTCCTTTGGACAAACTGCTCATTCAAACCAATTCATCACACACAGCTGATCCCTTTCTGACAAACTGCTCACTCAAACTACAATCCCTTTCTGACAAACTGCTCACTCAAACTACGATCCCTCTCTGACAAACTGCTCACTCAAACTACATCCTTTTGACAAATGCTCACTCAAATACGATCCTTTCTGACAAACTGCTCACTCAAACTACGATCCCTTTCTGACAAAACTGCTCACTCAAACTACGATCTCTTTCTGACAAACTGCTCACTCAAACTACGATCCCTTTCTGACAAACTGCTCACTCAAACTACGATCCCTTTCTGACAAACTGCTCACTCAAACTACAATCCCTTTCTGACAAACTGCTCACTCAAACTACAATCCCTTTCTGACAAACTGCTCACTCAAACTACAATCCCTTTCTGACAAACTGCTCACTCAAACTACGATCCCTTTCTGACAAACTGCTCACTCAAACTACGATCCCTTTCTGACAAACTGCTCACTCAAACTATGATCCCTTTCTGACAAACTGCTCACTCAAACTACGATCCCTTTCTGACAAACTGCTCACTCAAACTACGATCCCATTCTGACAAACTGCTCACTCAAACTAACTCGTCAAATATGGTTTATCCATTTCGGACAAACTGCTCAATACAACTAACTCATCAAACACAGCTAATCCCTTTTGGACAAACTGCTCATTCAAACTAACTCATCATGTATGGTTAATCCCTTTTGGACAAACTGCTCAAAAAATATGGTTAATCCCTTTTGGACAAACTACTTGCTCAGACTAACTCATCAAATATGGTTAATCCCTTCCTCACAAAATGCTCACTCAAACTACCTCAGCAAATATGGTTAATCCCTTCCTCACAAAGTGCTCACTCAAACTACCTCAGCAAATATGGTTAATCCCTTCCTCACAAAGTGCTCACTCAAACTAATGGTTAATCCCTCTTGTAGAAAGTGCTCACTCAAACTAACTCATCAAATGCGACCAATCCCTTTTGGAAAAATGGTCACTCAAACTAACTCATCAGATACGACCAATCCCTTTTGGACAAAATGGTCACTCAAACTAACTCATCAGATACGACCAATCCCTTTTGGACAAAATGTTCACTCAAACTAACTCATCAAATATGGCTAATCCCTTTTGGACAAACTACTCACTCAAAGTAAGTCATCAAATACAGCTAGGGCAGGTTATTACAGTTTACATTCACAAAGACATATACATACCCTTGCTTTATGGTCCCAGCCTATGATGACACCTCGATATTTCCACCGTTTATGTCGTATAACTTGACCTATATGGAACTTCACATCCCCTGGTCTATGTGTTCGTGGCTCTGGAGATGCTGTAAGATAGACACAAAATGCTGACCTGATAGACACAAATCTGGAGACACTGTAAGAATATTTACTGACCTGATAGACAATTCTTGTGTGTGTAATGTTTTTGTTGTTCACCTTGACATATCATCCCCCCCCCCAGGACCCCCCCCCCCCCCCAAAAAGAAAAAACAAAAAAAACAAAAAACACCTCACAAATCTTTCAGAAACATCTGCAAAATGGTTGAGATTAATGCTTATAACTTTTCTGTTGGGTCATGTTGCAACGGACCTGTATGTGTGTGTGTGTGTGTGTGTGTGTGTGTGTGTGTGTGTGTGTGTGTGTGTGTGTGTGTGTGTGTGTGTGTGTGTGTGTGTGTGCATATGTGTGTGTTGTGTGTGTGTGTTTGTGTGTGTGTGTGTGTGTGTTGTGTGTTGTGTGTTGTGTGTGTGTGTGTGTGTGTGTGTGTGTGTGTGTGTGTGTGTGTGTGCGCGAGTGTGTGTGTGTATGAGTGTGTGTGTATGTGTGTGTGTGTTCATGCATGTGTGGTGTATGTGTTGTACGTGTGCACATGAACATATGTATGAGTGTGAATGCATGCACAAGTATGTGCGTGTGCAAGTGTGTATGTGAGGGTGTGTCTTCATGTGTATGTGTGTGTTTAGAAAAGACTTTTACTTATCAAATGATTCAAGCATTTCCTTTCTTTAATATTCTTTGTGGACTAATGGTACTATTACCTATCTCATATTATTATGATCTGTTGTCATTTTGATGAACTATGTTTACATCACACTAAAGTACATGTATCTAACTGACTGTTTACATTGCATTGATGCATGGAACCCAATACCCCTCTCTCTTTTTTTTCATTTGATCTATTGATATATGAAAAATGTATGAACATTCCTTTTTTTTCTAGCAGAAACAAAAAGTTTAGTGTAAACAATATACACTACAACACACACAGACTGACATGGACTGTTTGTTCATATTATATAAACGGAATTGTTACTAGTAGTATCATCAAATTAATAAAACACCTCACATCCAAAATAGCCCTTCCTGTCCTTGTACTGAAAGACTTCGACAGCTGGTGATTCTCCATTGGGATCATCTTGACCAGCAAAATTATGGCTGTTGCCTGGACTGAACATCTTCAGTATGTCCTGACACCATTCACTCCATGCTGCCAAGGACAGGTATTTGTTGCGAAACCCTGCTGCTGAACTTAACAACCTGCAAACACATCAGAAAATTATGAAACAGAATCTTTGTATAATGTATGTTGTCAACACTTATGACACAACGTGTTCCCAGGACACAAAAGCACACATGTCCTTTTTTTTTTCAACCAGAAACAAAAGTTTAGTGTGATAGATATATACACTACAATACACAAAGACTGATACAATTAACAGACAGATATATACACTACAATACACAAAGACTGATACAATTAACACTGCTATCTGTCACACTTACAAAGCAAGCAGATACAGACTGGCAGACATACAGACAGAAATGTCCAACAGAACAAACCTGAACAATAAGAGAATGTAGATGGTAGTCTAATTGATTCAGCCATACTGCCACTCACAGTCACAGTCAATGAAAGAAAAGATGCAGGACCTGCTTTAGATATCTGGTGAAATTTTAGTCTCATTTCTCTTCTTCGTTTTTAACCTAGGGATTTGTTCTTTGTATTACCTGTCTGCTTCTTTTTTTTCCCCTTTTCCCTGGTGAATTCTTGGTCTCATCTTTCTGCTTTGTTTTTTCCTGGGGACATCTTGGACTCATTGTCCCTTTCATTCCTCCCTACCCCCACCCCCTGGGACTTCTTGGTCTCATCTGTCCTCTTCATTTTTTTCCTGGTGAATTCTTGGTCTCATCTTTCAGCTTTGTTTTTTCCTGGGGACATCTTGGGCTCATAGTCCATATCGTTCTTCGTCTCATCCGTTTTCTTCATTTTTTCCCAAGGGAATTCCTACGCTCATCTCAAGAGGAGATAAAAAATGAAACCAAAACTTCATCAAGAGAAAAACTAAAGCAGATTCTGCACCTTTTGTATTATAAACTTGAGAGAGTTGTGCGATACCCTCACCTGCGAAATGCCAAGTTTCTGCCACCTGAGTCAGGAGAATAGATGAACTGTGTGATGAAGTACTGGGCCGGCACAGCTAACAGGAGCAGGGCCAACTGTATAGCTGCCTGTCGATTGACAGGCATCGTCCACACTGCTCTTCACTCACTTCACTGCACACACAATTATGTACAACTTTTTCATTATGTTTCTGTTTTGTTTTATTCTTTTGTTTTACAGTCTTCCTTTGTATATTAGCTTGCACAAACTTTGTAGCACATTAAATAAAATCATCCTTCCATCAACACTGCATCAGTTCTCAACCTCCACCTATGATACACTATACAAATAATGTCATTTTTCACTCTCCCTTGGAAATACAGTTGACACCTTTTTTTTTTTCATTCTTTCTTCATAATCTTGCATAATTTTGAAAAATTTCCTGTCCACTGACACTGCATTTGGTTCTCACCTCTGCAGTTTATAAATATTATATAACATACATACAGCATCTCTGAAGCTCTGTGTACTGGCTGAAACTTTGAAAGATCACACTCTCCTTTTGCTGACAAAAAAAAAAACTACTTGTATTCTCTCTTTTGCCAATCAACAGTCATACTAATACTATTAGCAATGTTTAAACTAAAGTGACAAGACATGGTCCTGCCCACTTGCAATGGCACAATACTCAGTCTGAGGCAAGGAGCTGGAGATAATGGAGAAATGAAATGAACCTTATTTTCAAATAGTACAGATATAAGTACAAAGACCACCATACACATGTATCTGGTGATGTTGGTCTACTTATACCAAAACAACAAAAAATAGATACACTACAAAAAATGATAAATAAATAAATAAATAAATTAGACCACAAACACACACAAAAAGACATCTGATCATGAATACATGAAAGTAAATATTTTATGATATGATTAATGATACTCTATTCGTGTGTATCTGTACGTGTTTGTGTATGTGTAAGGGAGACGACAGAGAGAGAATGTCAGCCTGGGTCATATGCCTGTAGTTACAGTTTGACTGTACACTTTTTGTTTGTGTGTGTGTGTGTGTGTGTGTGTGTGTGTGTGTGTGTGTGTGTGTGTGTGTGTGTGTGTGTGTGTGTGTGTGTGTGTGTGTGTGTGTGTGTGTGTGTGTGTGTGTGTGTGTGTGTGAGATATGCCTTACAGGATGACTGTACATTTGCGCGCACGTGTGTGTGTGTGTGTGTGTGTGTGTGTGTGTGTGTGTGTGTGTGTGTGTGTGTGTGTGTGTGTGTGTGTGTGTGTGTGTGTGTGGTTGGGGGGGGGGGTATTTGTGCAGGTGAGACAGACAGGATGACAACTTGGGTCAAGGGCCACATGCCCAACAGAATGAGTGCACATAAGCACAGCAACATCTGTGTGTGTGTGTGTGCGTGTGTGTGCGTGCGTGTGTGTGTGTGTGTGTGTTTGCATGTGCACATGTGAACTGTTTGTATGTTTGTGAAAACTTGTATTCATTTATACATTATTTGGCTCTACTTTTATTAATGGTTTCTACATGTAATACCTTAATCTTTTTAAATACTCCTAGTACTACAGTTCCTAATATTTATTTTCATTTCATGTTATGTCAATGTCTGCTTCTACATGATTGAATGTTTTAGTAATGTTCTATTCGTGTAAAGTATGACAAGCATATATATATTATTATTATGCTTTTTGAAAAGGACTGTCTAATATTAGTATTATCAATACATATTCAAATGTGCATAAGAGTGTGTGTGTGTGTGTGTGTGTGTGTGTGTGTGTGTGTGTGTGTGTGTGTGTGTGTGTGTGTGTGTGTGTGTGTGTGAGAGAGAGAGACAAAATGACAGAGAATTCCCTTGTTAAGAGGCAGCCACTTGGTAACAGCTGAGACAGGTGGGTTTACTGTAACCTCCAGTCTGTGCTGTGTCAATGTGAACTAGAAGCGTGTGTGTGTGTGCATGCATGTGTGTGTGTCCATGGGTTGGTCAATATATGATGTTGGTACTATTTGACTTATGCATTTTTTTCTTTAAAGGTTGCAACACAAATATTCATCTTTGCTGTTACTATTATCATTATTATTTATTATCACTCTACTATTGTTTCCAATCACCAGTTATAAACAATGGACCACTGTTAATCTACTAATCAGCACACTTACAGTGCCATTTATAAATTATCTTCTTTCAAAATGGAACTTACTGGAAGGTATCGCTTTTCAGTCCTCCTTAACAGAACACTATTCACCATCTCACACCCCCACCCCTGCCACTGTCTTGGATTAAATTCAACCCATCATTTTCCCTCAAACAGATGGCATCTCCCTTGTAAAAACTTCATCCAACCAGTTACTCTGTTCTCATTTTTTTACTTATGACTTCTTTTCATTTAAAAGAATACATGCAAGAAGACCAAGGGATTATAATAATCATAATGTGCCTTGGTATTTCTTTTCCTAGTTTAACTAATTGCAGGTTAAGTCCTCATAGCCATAGTTACACTATACTAACAAGTAACATGTAACAACCCACGTGACATAATTTACTTTTTGTTGAACACACTAGCAATTCTTACTTTTTAGTAAAATCTGAGTAAGATAGGTTGTCACTTTTTTTTTTACAGTCTTATTTTTTCTATCCTGAATAAGGAAAGCAAACAGACTGGTATTAGTGGTAACCTTATTCTTTGATCAGATTCCTGACTGATCCAGATTTATCAAAATGAAGACAAAATATCAACTAACAGCAGCTTAACCTTTATCTAAAGATCCCCAAAAGCCAAGTGAACAATACAGAAATTCATTTTTCATTGATATAAACAGACTGGAATCATTTGGAAAAGAAAGCACTCACAGCACCATCAACTGACTGCTTCCACACATGGATCACTACCCTAACCTGTTCACAGACTAAACAACTTTCCTTTCCCCTTTAACTCTTTGAGTTTGACTCCCGCACCCTATCCATCAATTGTAAAACTGCAGGAAGCTGGTGGATAGGGTGAAGGATCAAAGGGTTATGTCTTTGCTTTGCTCTCATGGTCAACAATCAGCATGCTAGTGGACAGGATGTGGGAGTCAAAGGGTTAATTTATGCCAGTCACTGATTCTGTGACATATCTAATGTCAAGATCTAATGGTAATCACTGGCATCATTCACATCAAGTTGGCATCAAGCAAGAAACGATTGCTTAAGTAATTGTACAATAATATTTGCGTACAATCACAGTCTGATGATGATGACTGTTCATTTCAACCAATCGGACCACTCAATCAGTGACATCGGAGTGAAAGGTCTGTGGCTTCAATACAATAACAGCACCATAGACAGGAAAGACAGAGAATCCCATCTCATAAATAAACTTGGAACACGCAAACCATATGGTCTCAATGACAAACCATAAATAATTACGCAACAGAATTCAGGAATGCCACTTCATGCTTCTTCCTGTTCCCAGGTCTACTGGATTCGTTGCACTGGGCACAATCCACTCCCGTCAGCCTTACCTCTTGGTATAGCCCTGGACCCTCTTCAGAACAGGGCAATACTGATATGGCATGTCCACTTTTCAAATAGCAGAATTCATCTCACTTCCCCTTTGACATCATAATTGCCTCCCCCTCCCCACTTCTTACCACTGCTCATAAACACATTTGGATTTCATTTAGTCCCTTTTTTACTCACTGGACGAGGCAGCTGGGAAGTTTTAGTCTTCTTCTTATCATCTGTTGTTTGGTGTCTATTTGTGATCATGCGTTCGCGCTTGGCAGAAAATTTGCACCCGTCTTGTCTTGTTGTATTCAATATGCATTCTTTTTCGGTTTTCTTGTTTTTCTGGTTCCTGTTTACTTGGACACGGGCAGTCGCACTTGTTTTGGATAATGATGACTGTTGTTAAAACTACAAGATTTGATTTATTTGTACAGCGTGTTGTTGACAATGTTCATACTTTTAATAAATCAAGTCATAGGCCTACATAAATTTACCTTTTACTTAGTTTTAGTTTTAGTGCAGGCAATAAGTCAATATTGTTGGTATTAACCACTTATACTTCAACTCAGTTTCTTCTTCGGTAATCTGTGGGATGAAGAGATGGTAGAGATCAGACTAGTAATGAGCTAGCAGCATAGCTCAGCTTGACTAGATTCACCACCAAATTCCTCGACTCTCGACGCTTAGGCCTGGTCAAGATGTGGAGTCTTGGTTGATATATGCATCAAGTTTTATCAATACGTGTACAACTTACTGAACAACTTACTAAAAAATTTCAAGTTAAACATACCGTTGACAAACTGGCGATCAGCACACACTTCGGACTGTCAACACAAGTCAAATTGACAAATGACAAGCTGAAGCTGACGGCGAAATCGAATGTTGAAGTTGCAGACGATCAATAATGTTTTCTCAACTGCACCGAAACGACATTAAATGACAAAATGGGATTAGAATTAACAGGAATGATAAGCATTTTAACTCTTAACCAAACCACTGTCAAATACTTGGATTACAAGGAGAATATTATTAAAAACTCGTCGAAACTAATCCGAAAGTGCCACGATAACACAAACAACGGATATGTTTGGATGACGGTTGTCGTATTTTATCAACATTCAACTTAAATGCAAACAGATAAAATCTGAATCGACATTAAAACAGCTAGCTCAACATGTGTTGTAATGGGTGTGTATATTTGAATGTCTAAGCAATTTCAATTTTGTTGTTTCCAAATTTGTGCGACATCATGCCGAGTTCCGAGGACGGAACAGTGGTTTTCCTCTTTGATGTGGAAACTATGGCTGAAGGAAGTTTTAAAATTGCTTTTCGCTGCTTCCTTGCGATTTTTGATGTAACATTCGGCCGAAGCCCCCCTTCCTCCGAGAGCGCGCGCGCGCGCTCGCACACACACACACACACACACATACACACAGAGTGAGAGTTGATGAAGATCGACCTACTTTTCACAATCGGTTCGCTCACATGTTTGAGTGCGATGGTGGTTAAATACTAAGCAGAAACACACGTGGATGCACACACACACACACACACACACTCAAAGACTTGACATCATCGCTAACACTATGCCTATAGTTTGCGCACAAACCTCATGCGTTTATCCCCACCCCCACCCCCCTCGTGGGCATGCCGGGGGCTCTTCAGTATAAATAGTATCCCCACCTGGAAATTCTGTTCTAGGCATTTATTCTTTTCTGTCACTCTCGTTCTGTCTTGTTCCTCCTTTGCTGTGTGCCATTTCTTCCTATCATTTTCTGCCTTGCTGGTCTATTCACCTGTATGTGTTCGATAAAATCTTATGTGCATTTTTGGATCTAGGGAAATGAGATAGGCAGAAGAAATTTTGGGTAATATAGGCTCGTTTTCATATATGTTTCAGTGTCCTTGTTATGCGCAATCGACCGATTTGCGCTATCGGTCGATTGCGCTGCGCCATCGGTAGATCCATGGTTTGCGCAGCAATCGGTAGATAGCGCTGCGCAATCAATTGATATGGTTGTTCGTTGGTTTCGTTGGTTTGGTCACATGGTGGGGGCAGCAGTTGGATACACATAATTATTATGTTGTGTGGTCACACACACACACACACACACACACAGAAGTAAAAACTAAAATGATTGTACATTCACATTTAGAAATCAAGTACACGAAATGCAAGCAGCAAGTTAAGAATGTAATACATTGTTAAACCTGTATTTTGCAATAGTCTTGGTGGTCGTTGGACTTGGTTTCTTTCTAAGTGAGTCGTAAACGCAAACTGTGTTGGTTTCTGTTTGGCCGATATTAGAAACTGTTATCCAATGGCTGTTGTCAGCGTGTATGAACTGTACGAAATCACCAGTTGGAACTTTGAATGAGCAGTTCTGCTGAAGGACAGTATCTTGCAGGCCGGACTGGGTTGGAAATTCCGTTTTCAGTAGTTCGTTTGCTGCTCTCATGTGTCGATCGGTCATCCATGCTGTTCCGTTTATGTCCTGACGCTCTTTCTTTGAGAGAAGTGGTGGCAACTTTGATCCTGTTCCATTGGGTATCTCTCTGTTTGTGCATGTGGATTTCGGATGGCAGTGTGTAGAATATTCAATCCCATTGGCCCGACATGTGCATTTACCAGTTTTGCAGCTACCCTTGCAGGAACAATGTGTTTTCAGGAATCGATTTTCTGGATGATACTTCTGAGCTGCCTCACGTAGAGTTATGCATTTCTCATTGTTAGTCTGAATATCACCGCTGTACGCCTGAAGATCGCCTCCCGTGAAGTTCGTGCTGATCACCCCGTATGCTGTACTCAGCGAATATGTCTTGACTTTGCTCCCATGGATAGAGCTTACGATGGCTGGTAGACGCGGCAAGTCTGTTGATGTTCGGTCCAACTTTGGTACAGCAACGCTGACCCGATCTCCCACAGAAAACTCTTGAACTTTAATTCTTTTCCTCTTGTTGTAGAACTCGGACATCTTGGCAGCTGACACGTATGTGTTGTCCAAAGCTCTTTTGCGAATGGCAGAGTGGCGAGTTGGAGATGGTTGCTTTTCAGGTGTTGCTGGTGGTTCAGGGTGCATTGGCGATGGTAGTGAATGGGAAGTGTCTTCTTGTGGCAATGGTGATGGCTGGTTTGTAGAATCTTCTAGTGGTGGCTGTGATGATGGTTGATTATCTTCTTCTAGCGATGGTGATGGCTGGTTGGTAGAATCTTCTAGTGGTGGCTGTGATGATGGTTGAGTTTCTTCTAACGATGGTGATGGCTGGTTGGTGGCATCTTCTAGTGGTGGCTGTGATGATGATGATGGTTGATTGTCTGCTGAAGGTGCAGGCTTGAAAAGGCGTGGTTCTGGAATTGGCATCAATTTTCGGCGTGGGGCTGGAATCGGGTTCTTCACTGACGACGGTTGGCTGAGTTCTTGTGCTTGTTGGCCCACTGGACTGTCTGGAGGTGGTGGCTGGCTAATTTCGTCTTCTTTGTTGTTAGTTTGGTCTTCAACATCACCGACACCTTCCTCTGCAAAGCATCCTTTGGCACCAGGAAATATCCCAGTCGGCACACTCTCCCAAAGACAACGTGGTAAGGAGCATCTTTGATAGTCTCTTGTTTGGCACAGTTCATAGAGAATTGTATGCGTGGCAGCCATGATGCCCAAGGATATTACATTGCATCATCGTCTATCTTCTCCTCTTGCTTCATTGCAGCGATCTTCTTTTCTACAGTTTGATTCCCTCTTTCAACAAGCCCTTGTGACTGGGAATGGCGTGGGCGGCCGTTGACGAATGCTGTCTCTCCTCCCCATCTGCTGAACAGTGCCTGGATAAGCTGGTTCACGAATTCTCTGCCATTGTCTGAGTGGAACATTTTTGGTGGTCCGAAGTACGCCAAAACCCGCTCTTCAAGTAATCTTGCTACTTCTTCTGCCGACTTCTGCTTGAGTGGAAACAGTACATGATACTTTGAAAAGTGATCCATAAAGTGCCCGATGTAGTTGTAATCTCTGTCTGGTGAATGCCTCATGTCAATGAGATCGACTTGAACCCTCTCAAGAAAGTCTTTGTCACTTTGTGAATTATTGGTCGAAGTGGTGGTCTTGTCACTACTGGACAGTTGCTTTAACAGCAAACTAGAACTGGAATAGGGACATCCATCGAACGTGCAGCGCAATCGATCGATGGTTGCGCGATCTACCGATTGCTGCACGAACAACGGATCCATAGATTGTGCAGCGCGATCGACCGATAGCGCAAATCAATCGATAGCGCCAGACATCCTTATTTATGTTCCAATTCGTATTCAGGTATGTTTTTCCATAAGTATTGCCCTCTTGAAGAGTGTCCAGGGCTATAAACAAAAGGTAAGGCTGACGGAATCGATAACAGCTGCAAGCAGATATACCGTTGTTGGGTGATAAATTGGATACAGCGGTCGACGCCGGGGGCATTTACTTAGATTATGTAGGTGACCACGCTGACATGATCTTCAAATGCGTCAGTCATGATGCGTTCAGGAGTATATTGAAAAATGTGTGAAACATAAGGCAGCTTTGATGAACTCCAACCGAAGTGTGGAACCACTCTCCAGTAGCATCCTGCATAGATACCACACCAGTTGCTTTGGAGCATAGTTGCTGGATGGTGTTGATTATTTTTTTCCCTGATGTTAAATTTCTTCATGGTGACCCACAGTGCTTCCTATCGGATTCTGCAAAACGCCTTCTTGAAGTCTATGATGACGTGGTAGATTTCCCTCTGGTGTTGGAGGTGTTATTTGCAAAGGGTATGCAGGGTTAAAGGTCTGTTTGATGGGACTTTTTGCCCGTATGGAATCCGGCTTGTTCAGTAGCAACGGTATATCTGATTGCAGCTGATGTCTATTCTGAATGGTTTTGAGCCGGCATTTCTTCGCCGAGCATGACTGATCAAACTGATAGTGCGGTAGTTCTGGCAGTATTGGAGATTTCCTTTCTTGGGAAGGGTGACGATTGATGACTGGGTCCATTGTGTAGGCCCAAGACGCACCTGTCACTGTCGCCATCATCACAGCGTCTGTGGACCATAAATGTGGCATAGAACATGGAGAGAGAGAGAGGGGTGGGAGAGAGGCAAAAAGAGAGAGAGAGTGACAGAAAGAGAGGAGACAGACAGAGACAGAGAGGGAGACAGACATTTAGAGAGCAACAGAAAGAGAGAGAGGGACAGAAAGAGTGACAGAAAGAGAGAGAGACAGACAGAGAGGGAGACACATTTAGAGAGAGAGAGAAAGAGAGAGACAGAGACAGACACACTGGAAGACAGACAGACAGACAGATGGACGGAAACTGAGACAGACATTTGTTTTTATCGTCGTTGCATAACCGGTCATTGACATATAAAAGTAGATAAGCTATTTTTATTTTCAGTCATTTTTATTGCTTCGTTTACCTTCTTTGTTTTGAGAGTTTGTTGGTTGTCATCATAGCGGTAGTTGACAAATAATTGCTTTACTTGTGTGCCTCAGTCACTCATGCGTTTTGTTTTTTGTTTTGTTTTTTTGTTTTTGTTTTTTAGCTTAAAGACTCTTGTGAGGTAAGATGCTAAACACCTAGGATAGCCATTATTCTAATTCTTGTCAGTATTATCACTATCAGTACTTGAATATCTTATCATCGTATGCCATTTGGGAACATAGAAACTTTCGGTCGAGTGACGCACCTTTCAGAAAAACTGACGAACTGGAAATTTACACAAATTCAGCGAAGGAGAAAAACCGTGACATTGGAGGTATGCCTCGATCTGGCCTAAGGCCAAGTTTGCACGCGTTACATTTACCGTCACCCACACAGCGAGGTCAAGGTTGGCGGCAAGAAATACAAGCGACAGTGCAGCCTACAAATTTCTCTCTGCCTCGTGTCCATCCTCCTTTTTGAAGTTGAAGGTTTTGTTTTTTCTTTCTTTGCATTAATTTAGACTGTTTCCAATAATTCATTACATTATTTCATATTTTTCTTTCTTCTTTCACAGTGACTTCATTGTGTAATAGTCGGGCTCCTGATTCCGGCAAGAGCGCTGACTAAGCAGTGAAAATCCTATTGAATTGACTTCGTTTCTTCCCCCCTCTTCCCCCCCACGTGTATCCAGTCAAAGCCATTTCTTTCTCTGCAGGTTTTCTGTTATGTTGTCGCTGTTTCAGTTCGCTTGCCCTTATCGATGCAAGGCAGATAACTCTTCTTTCCCTCTGTACCTTCATCTACTCTTCTCTAGAACAGTTAAAGAACTGACTGCCATGAGCAAATTACAGAAAAACAAAAGAGTCTGGAAATGCTTAGTATTTTATGTACATTCTAGTATCAATCAATAATGACAACTATGTAAACACTGCATCTCTAGACTTTAGGTTTGCACGTGTGTGGGTTGTATAGTTAGCATGGCATTTTGTCGTAATTTACAGCACAACAATGAAAACACGTTAAAGCACTTACAAGGTTGGAAAACTATCAGGCACACTTTTAACCCCCACGTGGTAGTACATGTTTTCATTATGACTGCTGAGACTGGTCACACTGTTCCATTTTCTTGGAGTGATCAGAATGGCAAGATGGCCTCCACGCAGCTTGCATATCTGATTGGCTTCGTTCCAAGTTATCCGGGTTTTGACTTTTTGGGAAGAAAAGAACATAAAACAGTCATCGTCAATCCTTTGGTGTCGAGATCCGCAGTATGTCTCATCCGTGCACGGACAGTTTGCTTCCTCACGTCCATCCTCACAGTTGGTCTTCAAGTTGCATGGAAGTGCTGAAGAAAATTGTCCCCATCTAGTCATGGTACAGTTCCACAGACCAGTCTCCAGCCATACTGGCACTGCTGTTTCTTCGAGAAATGAAAACAAGAGTTTAAAACCCACATCGTTTATGCCTCCATCGGTTGTAAAACGTACATAAAATGCCTTTGTCTGGTAAACGTGGGGGTCGGAGTCAGAATTCGATGGTATTCTCCTTTCTAGACTTCATCATACTTTTGGCATCTCTGACATTGCTCTCTCCTGGTTCACTTCATATCAAACAGAAAACAAACTGTTCTCATCAATGACACTTACTCTCAACCTGCATACCTGACCTGTGGTGTTCCACAAGGATCTGTCCTTGGCCTGTTCTTTTCACTCTTTATACCTCCCCCCTGTCCACCATCATCAACTCCCACTCTATAAAACACCACTTCTATGCTGATGACACCCAACTTCAAGACAGTGACTCACCTGATAATATACAGTGCCTGTTGACTCGCACCACTGAGTGTTACTCGGACATTAAGAACTGGATGACGTTCAACAAACCAGCTTAATGACGACAAGACAGAAGCTATCCTCATTGGCACCCGTCAGAAACTTTCTCAGCTGCCTCCTCTTTCTCTCCCATTATGTAACACATCAGTCCCAATTTCTGATTCAGCTAAAAACCTTGGTGTCTGCATTGACTCTACCCTCTCCATGAACAACTTTCTTTCTCAAACTGCCAGATCTTGCTACTATCATCTCCATCGTATAAGCCTGATCAGGAAGTATCTCTCTGTCGAAACAACTGCAAAACTCGTTCTCTCCTTCATAATGTCTCGCATTGACTATTGCAATTCACTCCTGTCTGGTCTTCCTGCCTCCACCATTCACATCCTACAGCGCATTCAAAACAATGCTGTACGCCTTGTACTCAAAAAGAAAAAAGCTGACCACATATCTCCTCTCCTGGCACAACTTCACTGGCTCCCTGTATCAAAGCGCATACAGTACAAACTAGACACCATGTGCTACAAAAGCCTCAATAACGCAGCCCCCGATTACCTGTCAAGCCTACTTGAGATCTATCTTCCCTCACGTACCCTCCGCTCTGCCTCCGATCCTCTGACTTTTCGCTTTCCACGCACTAAGCTCAATACCTATGGTCCACGAGCCTTCTCTGTTTCTGGTCCACTCTCCTGGAACAAACTTCCTCTCTCAGTCCGTCAGCCACCTACTTTTGTCTCCAAGTCCGCTCTCAAAACTCACCTTTTCTCCTCTGCATAAAATCCTAACCTCACTCAACCCCCCTCTGCAGCCTGTCTCCGCTCGGAGGGGAATCACTTTGTTTTAATATGTAATTGTATATGATATGCTCTCTATAATTTTCCATTGCTTTTATTCTTGCTTTTATTGCTTTTATTCTTTCTCCCCATTTGTAGCCATGCGTGTGTGTGTGTGTGTGTGTGTGTGTGCGTGCGTGCGTGCGTGCGTGCGTGCGTGCGTGCGTGCGTGCGTGCGTGCGCGTTTGTTTCAGCGCTTAGATTTGATTTTGTCGAGATTTTGCGCTATATAAATATTGTAATTAAATTATTATTATATCGAGTACCTCAGCATGATTACGTTAGACGCGCTGGAGTGTAGAAGTAGAGCTAGTAGCCTGATTTTGTGAATATACTTTGTCGTCTTTTTTCTCCGGTCTGACAAAGCTGATCATAATTTTATGACGATTGGGCACAAAGACCTGGACTGTGCTGTCCATGAACAGGAGTCATCTCATCTGATCTACCCATCATAGTTCAATGTTTGGATGTAGCCTGTCCGTGGATGATATCAAAGAAAGAAAGAAAGAAAATACGGATGGAAATTGTATGGATCAGCGGACTAATCGAAAGCAGAAAACGGCCTATCGTATGATAAATGGTCTCTGATTTTCTGAGTACTTTACTTCCTGCTGATTTGATGCAGTCAGCCTTAATCAACAAACCACATTCCATGATTTCTATAAATTAGTTTGTCATTCTCCTGCCGGTTGGCGGGCTGGAGAACCAAGGGAAGAGATACATGGGGGTGGGTGGGGGGGATGAACCAAGGTTTCTCCCTCCCCTAATTCCCTTCAAATTGGTTATTCCCGCCTGTACCCCAAGTTCCCTTCCCCTTGGTTTCTAGTTCTCTCTCCTTGATTCTCCTGCAGCTCCTGCAGCCCCCCCCCCCCCCCCCCCCCCCTCTCCCAAGTTCCCTCCTAGGTTCCCTTTGTTTTTCTGTTGCTTTTGATTTTGCTCCTTATGTTCGTTTCGTTAATATTGGTTTCATTCTTGATCTTGTTCTTTGTGATATTTGTCTTCCTTTTGAGGTACTTTTTTTTCATTTTTCTTCTTTCACTCCTTTCTTTGTGATTTTCTTGGTGATTTGCTAGTGGTGTTTCTGTTGCTAACGTTATCACGATGTTCTTTTTCTCGCTTCTTGTCGTTCTGCTTCTTGTCTCTTTTGCTCTTTCTTCTCCTACTTTTTGTACTGTTATTGTTTTTATTTTTGTATCCGTTATCTCATCTGTGTTGACGTTATTCTGTTGATCTGTCAGTAATAATAGTTATGGACTTGCCATATTTGCTTATTGTTTTTCTTTGTTTGCAGTCCTTTAGTTTATTTGTTTTTGAGGGTTTTTGTGTGCTTTTGTGTCGTTTTATTTGCTCTGTTTTGAGTTTCAGATTGTGTTGTATTTGTAATAGTGTTTGTTTTCTTAATCTTCTGGTTTTGCGTTTTATTTCTTTTTTTTGCCGTGTTGTTTCTGTTCTGGTCAATAGTTTCTTGTTCGTGTTTCTTGCTGATGCTCGTGGTGGTTGTGGTTTATCTGTTGATATTCTTGTTATCTCTTGGATGTTCTTGCTCTTGTTTTTCCTCTTATATATTATTCCTCTGCTTTGTTTCTTTTTGGTTCTTGTTGCGTTTGTGTTGCTTATCGTTTGCTTTGTATGTTTGACTTCTAGTTGACTTTAGTTTTCGTTCTGATTTTTTTATTTTCTTTTTTGTTGATTTGTCGTAGTTTTTGTTGCTTTTGACATAGCTGTGCTTAGGTTTGAGTTGTGGTCGTTTTTCAGACTGTTCTTAATTTTGTTTGTCCTATTGCTCAGCATGTTTTTATGTTTTTTTCCATTTTTTTGTGTTTTGTTTTGGTTTGGTTTGCGTTATTCTTATATTCCTGATATTACTTGTGCTTCGATGTTGTTGGTTCTTCCATTTGTTGTTATTGTTCTTATACTTTTTGTGTAGTTGTCTCTTTTCCCTATGTCTCGTTTTCTTTTCTTGTTTTTGTTATCTTCTGTTTCGTTTTGTTGTTTTGTTTTCTTGACTTGTATATTTTGTTTAAGATTTTTTTGTGTTTGCTTTGTGTTCTTACTGCTCTTGTTGTTGGGTTTTTTTTTCTCATTTTTTTTGTTTCTTTAATTCTTGATATCTATGGTTTATGTTCGTATTTTTTCCATTTGTTTTTCATTGTTCTTGTCATTTTTGCTTTAATTTTTTCCTGCTATCTTTCCCTTTTGTTTTTTCTGTTCGTTTTGTTCTTTGCTTGTATATTTGGTTTAACATATTTTTTTGTGTTTGCTTTGTTGTTCTTCTGCTCTTGTTGTTGGGGTTTTTTTCTCATTTTTTTTGTTCTTTAAATTCTTGATATCTATGGTTTGTTCGTATTTTTTCCATTTGTTTTCATTGTTTTGTCATTTTTGCTTTAATTTTTTTCTGCTATCTTTCCTTTGTTTTTTGTTTTTTCTTCGTTTTTCTTGTTCTTTGTTTTGTTGGCCGATGTCTTCATATTGTTTCAGCTATTTTTCTTTCTTTTGTCTCTGCTTTTCATTTTGCCCGAGTTATGTTTTAGTCATTTTTTTCCATTCTTGTTCTTTGTCCTGTACCTATTCGTCTTTTCGTTACTTTTGTTGTTGTTTTTCTGTTCCAGTCTTCTTCGTCGTGCTTTTCTTGGCGGTTTGTTTTTGCCGTCATTGTTATAGATTTTTTCTTCTTCTTTTTTTGCCTCTTGTCCATTTTTCTCTTCCGTTTCTCCTGGTTTTCTTGCTGTTATCGATTTCTTTTCTATCTGTTTATCCACGCAGTCCTTATTTTATTTGTTTTTGAGGGGTTTTGTTTTGTTTGTTTTGTTTTGCTTGCATCGTTTTATTTGCTCTGTTTTGAGTTTCGGATTTATGTTGTTGTAATAGATTTATTTAAAATCATCTCTTTTGCGCTATATTCTTTGTTTTTGCCGTGTTGTTTCTGTTCTGCTCAGTAATTCTTGTTCGTGTTCTTGCTGATGCCGTTGTTATCGATCGTGCAATAATAGTTATGGATTTTCCATTACTGCGTACTGTTTTTTTTTGTTGTTTTTTCTTCTGTTTGTTTCTGATTTTTTGTTTGTGTCGTTTTCTTTCTTTTTTTTGGGGGGGGGGGGGGGGGGGGTATGTGGGCGTTGGTAGGTACTGTTTCGTGTTGTTATAGTAGTAGTTATTTCGTTTGTCGTTGCATTTCTTTCTTTGTCTTCTTGTTTTTGCTCTGTCTACCAAACTTTGCAACTCGTGTTGTTGTTAGTGACCTTGGTGTTGTGGTTCGGCTATTGTTGATGATTATTTCTTATGTTCCTGCTGTTGTCGCTTTTTTCTGTATTTTCTCTACCGAATGATTGATTTGTTTAGGTTTTGTTTTTCGTATTCTTGCCGCTCGTGCTTTTGTCCTTTTTTCTCGTCTTTTTCTGTCTTGTATTTGTTCTCTCGAAGATTTTTTTGTTTGTTCTGTTCTTTGGTGTTCTGGTTCTGTCATGTGTTGATATTGTGATCGTATTCTTGCTGATGTGTTTTGCTCTTCTACACTTATTCTTCCTGTACTTGTTCCTCCTCTTGTACCTGTTGACTTTGTCCTTTTGTTTCTTTGACTTCTTGCGGCATTGGTTTATGTTCGGGTATTGTCTCTCGTTTCTGTTGTTCTTGTCATGAATGCTTTACATTTTTGTTTCTCTTCCGTTTCCCTTTTGTTTTTTTTTTGTTTTTTTGCTTCGTTTTCTTCTGTTTTATTTTGTTGGTCGTTTTCTTCATATCGTTTCATGTGTTTTTTGTTGTTGCTTTTGATTTCGTCCATAGTTATGTTTGTGTAGGGTTTTTTTTATTCTTATTCCTGGTCTTCTTGCTATTTTGTCTCCGATTTATTTTTGATTCTTGATTTTACTTGCTATTTGTCTCCGATTTATTTTTGATTCTTGATTTTTTCCCTTCCGCTCTTCTTTGCGATTTTAGTGATGACTTGTTGATATCTTTGCTGTTATTGTTATCATAGATGTTCTGCTTATTGTTCTGCTTCTTGTCCGTTTTACTCTTCTATTTCTCCCGGTTTTCTTGCCGTTGTTGGTTTTGATTTCGTATCCTTTTTCATGTTGATACTGTTACCGATTGTGCCACGATAATAGTAATGGATTTGCTATATACTGTGTACTGTTCTTGCTTTGGTTTTTTTTTTCCTTTGTGTTTTTTTTTAATTTCTGTATTGGTTTTTGGTTTTTTGTTCTTTTTGTTTTCGTTTTGAAGGTTTCTCTTCCGTGTTGCTTTAACTGTACTGTAGTATTTTAATTCTATTCTGCGTTTGTTTGTTAATGTCTTTTTGCTTCTGTTCCACTTAGATTTTGTAATTCGTGTTATCTTGTTTTTCGGCTACTTGTTGATGTTTTGATGATTTTGGTGTTGTTGATTTTGATGTTTTTATCTTGCTCTTTCTGTGCTTTTTCTCTTCAGGATAATTTTGTTGGTTTTGGTTTCCGTGTTCTTGCTTTTTTTTTCCTTTTTAGTTTTTATTGCTCTTGTTCTTTTTTCTCGTGTTTTTCTGTCTTATGTTTGTTCTTTCTGAAAAGTTTTGTTTGTTCTGTTCCTCGGTGCCTTTGGTGTTCTGGTTCTGCCATGTGTTGATATTGTTACTGTATACTTGCTGGTGTGCGTTTTGCTTTTCTACACTTGGTTCTTCCTGTACTTGTTCCTCCTCTTGTTCTTGCTGACTTTTTCTTTTGTTTCTTTGACTTCTTGCCGTCTTTGTTTATGTTCGTAATCTTTTCTTTGCTTTTGTTGTTTTTGTCAATATTGCTCAAATCTTTTGCCTTTTTTCTTTTGTTTTTGTTTGTGTCACTTTTTCCCCATTTTTCTTTTCTGTTTTTTGTTGCTTGCCTTCTGTATGTGGTTTTAGCCGCTTTTTGTTTTTTCCGTTGTTTTTGATTTTGTCCTCTAGTTATGCTCGTTCCATTGTTTTTCATTTTTGATCCTGTTCGTGTTGCTCTTCTTTTCGACGTGTTTACTGTTCTTGTTTCCCCTTTCACTGTTCTTTGTGCTTTTCTTGGCGATTTGCTGGTGAAGTTTTTGCCGTTGTCATTACAGATGTTCTTTTTCTGTTGCTTGTCGTATTGCTTCTTGTCACATTGCTTATGTTCCTTTTGCTCTTCATTTCTCCTGTGTATCCATGTTGATGGTGTTATTGAGTAACAAGCATTGTTTTGGACTTGCTATACATTGTGTATTGTTCTGTTTTCTGTTCTTCAACTTTTTGTTTTAACTTTGTTTCTGTTTTGTCATGCTTTCTTTGCTCTGGGTTTTGTTTTGTGTTTTTGTTGCTGCTGTTGTTTTTTATCCTCGGCTCTTTGTGTTGTTTTTTTTCCTCGACCTTTTAGTGACGAATATTTGTTTTTTCTCCATTTTGGTTGCTCTTCTCGTTCCTGTTGTTGTTCTTATCGATTTTCTCTTGTTTGTTTTGTCTCTTACGCTTTTGTTGTCTTCATGCTTGCTGTGTTTGTTCACGTTGCCTTGTGTTTTATGTTTCCTCTTCTGATCTTTTTTCCTTTCCTCTTGTCTTTCTTCTTCGTTTCCTCTTGTCTGTCTTCTTCGTTTCCTCTTGTCTGTCTTCTTCGTTTCCTCTTGTTTGTCTGTCTTCGTTTCCTCTTGTCTGTCTTCTTCGTTTCCTCTTGTCTGTCTTCTTCGTTTCCTCTTGTCTGTCTTCTTCGTTTCCTCTTGTCTGTCTTCTTCGTTTCCTTTGTCTTTCTTCTTCGTTTCCTCTTGTCTGTCTTCTTCGTTTCCTCTTATCGTTCTTCTTCTTACTGTGAATGTCCTTGACACGTTTTTATTTGTTTTGTGTTTGTTTTTATTTGTATTTACTCCATTTTTTATTTGTGTGTGTGCTTTTGTGTTAGTTTTTCCCCCGTTGTCTATAACATATTCCAAAGAAGACTTACTTGTTGTTGTTCTTTTTGTGTTGTTGTTGTTGCTGCTCCTCTTTTCAGGTGCAGTACGTAGCGTAACGCTTTTGCAGACACACTGAAACAAATTGAATCCAAATTGTACGTACACAGACTAACATAAATACATCAGTAATCAGTAGGTCTCAAGATTTGTTATTGTGATTGTTATTTTTGTTTAAAGCCCAGCCGAATGCCTAAGGCCATATCAAGGCTAAAACCATATCAATACACACACAATTTTGTCATTTGTGAAAACCGAAGTTGCTCTTCCAAATGCTTGCCAGCCAAAGGTTATCCTACGTTTGATTTCTTCCTCTTTGGAGGAGGATTCTGCCGAGATGCGTCGGCCGAAGTATAAGAGTGGTCGACCATGTTTAGCTCTTCATTTTCGATCGTTAATTTTCGTCTAGGCCTTAGATGTAGCTATTGACTTTAATTTTTGTTTTCTTCAAGTTTACCGTTAGTCCAATTTTTTTGCCGTATTCATTTAGTTCATTCAGCATATTTTGCAGTTGCTTGAGACTCTCCGCAAAGATAATGTCGTCAACAAACCTGAGGTGACTGAAGTGGTCTCCGTCTATTCTAATGCCTTTTTCATACCAGTCAAGACAAATATCACTGCGTTCACTTAAAAATCTAAGGATATATCCCTGGTTTTTGGTATTCTGCCGAAGTTAACACCAAGGGGCTTGGACAAAAACACGAATACAAATGCATAAACAGACCTTAAGTACACAAAAAACATAGGCCTCTATACAAACTGACCTAGACGACCTATAACTGCCACAAAGCAATTACATCTTAGATCTGAAAATGCAGTTAATACATGTGCTCTCACCTGTCTGCCAACAATCTCCTCAATCCTTTCCAGTCAGCCTACCACCAGTGCCATAGCACTGAAACTGCCCTACTACACATTCTCAACAATCTCCTCCTTGCAACTGATACTGGCAAAGTCTCTCTCCTCACACTCCTTGATCTGTCTGCAGTCTTCGATACCATTGACCATGGTATTCTCCTTTCTAGACTTCATCATACTTTTGGCATCTCTGACATTGCTCTCTCCTTTTTCACTTCGTATTTATCAAACAGAAAACAAACTGTTCTCATCAATGGCACTTACTCTCAACCTGCATACCTGACCTGTGGTGTTCCACAAGGATCTGTCCTTGGCCCTGTTCTTTTCACTCTTTATACCTCCCCCCTGTCCACCATCATCAACTCCCACTCTATAAAACACCACTTCTATGCTGATGACACCCAACTTCAAGACAGTGACTCACCTGATAATATACAGCGCCTGTTGACTCGCACCACTGAGTGTTACTCGGACATTAAGAACTGGATGACACACAATAGACTTCAGCTTAATGACGACAAGACAGAAGCTATCCTCATTGGCACCCGTCAGAAACTTTCCCAGCTGCCTCCTCTTTCTCTCCCATTATGTAACACATCAGTCCCAATTTCTGATTCAGCTAAAAACCTTGTCCATGAACAACTTTGTTTCTCAAACTGCCAGATCTTGCTACTATCATCTCCATCGTATAAGCCTGATCAGGAAGTATCTCTCTGTCGAAACAACTGCAAAACTCGTTCTCTCCTTCATAATGTCTCGCATTGACTATTGCAATTCACTCCTGTCTGGTCTTCCTGCCTCCACCATTCACATCCTACAGCGCATTCAAAACAATGCTGTACGCCTTGTACTCAAAAGAAAAAAGCTGACCACATATCTCCTCTCCTGGCACAACTTCACTGGCTCCCTGTATCAAAGCGCATACAGTACAAACTAGACACCATGTGCTACAAAAGCCTCAATAACGCAGCCCCCGATTACCTGTCAAGCCTACTTGAGATCTATGTTCCCTCACGTACCCTCCGCTCTGCCTCCGATCCTCTGACTTTTCGCTTTCCACGCACTAAGCTCAATACCTATGGTCCACGAGCCTTCTCTGTTTCTGGTCCACTCTCCTGGAACAAACTTCCTCTCTCAGTCCATCAGCAACCTACTTTTGCCTCCTTCAAGTCCGCTCTCAAAACTCACCTTTTCTCCTCTGCATAAAATCCTAACCTCACTCAACCCCCCTCTGCAGCCTGTCTCCGCTCGGAGGGGAATCACTTTGTTTTAATATATAATTGTATATGTGCTCTCTGTGGTTTTCCATTGGTTTTATTCTTGCTTTTATTGCTTTTATTCTTTTCTCCCCATTTGTGGCCATGCATGTGTGTGTGTGTGTGTGTGTGTGTGTGTGTGTGTGTGTGCGTGTGCGTGTGCGTGTGTGCGTGCGTGCGTGTGCGTGTGTGTGCGTGTCTTTTCGGCGCTTGGATTTGATTTTGTCGAGATTTTGTATATTATTATATTATTTGTATAATATTGTAATTATTATGTATGCATGTGCGTACGTATGTATGTATGTATGTATGTATGTATGTATGCGCTTAGATTTATGTATGTATGCATGTATACGCTCAGCTTAGATTTATGTATGTAAGTATGTATGTATGCATGTATACGCTCATATGTATGTAGGTATGTATGCATGTATACGCTCAGCGCTTAGATTTGATTTTATCAAGATTTTGCGCTATATAAATAAAATATATTATTATTATTATTATGTGCGCAATTAATTCTGATGGTAGAAATTGAGGCTCAGTGAAAAAAATGGTTATCGTCATCATCATCATCGTTAGTATCATTACCATCATATCATTACATCACTATTATCATCATTATTATCGTCATTATCAGTATTAGGGTCATTATCAGGGCTGTTACCGTCTCTAAGCAC
Source organism: Monoplex corrugatus (assembly GCA_030674185.1). Lineage (NCBI taxonomy): Eukaryota > Metazoa > Mollusca > Gastropoda > Littorinimorpha > Ranellidae > Monoplex > Monoplex corrugatus. Next base: position 9,615,665 of record JAPXFY010000017.1, on the reverse strand, counting down.
ACACTTCGTTGATACTGAAGAAAACACGGAAAAGAAAATTAAGTACACATACCAAGGCAGTCACGCACATAATGTAAGGACATGCCTGTCCAATTTATCACCAGGGAATGAATAAACAAATCTGAACAGAAATGTATTAAATACTTACGTACAACAAATATAAAAAGTCTGAATTAACTAAAATTGCTTCTGCATTATTATTATTATTATCAATATTATTATTATTATTATATCATTATTATTATTATCATGGTTTCTGAAGCCCAGCCAACTGCATAGAGCCACATCACGGCTATAAGTGTTTCAAAACATACTCAATACTTCAACAGGAGAAAAAAGTAAAGAAAATTAAGTACACATATCAATGCATTGGCGCACATAATCTAAGGAGAATGACCACTGCGTCAAATTTAGCGCACAGTGGTTTTAAAAAAAACAACACAAATTTAAACGTAACTATGGATATTAAAACATATAAAAACGGGCTTAAATTACCTAAAATTGCTTCGGCATATCTCATCTCCCTAGAGCCAAATATACATTTAATACACAACCCAATTATCAATCCTAAGAGAACGTACATAACTTTATAGAACGCATACAAGTGAATGGATCAGCAAGGCAGAAAATGATGGGAGGAAATGACAATAAGCAAAGAAGGAAGGAAGACACAAAGGAGTGACAGAAAAGAGGAAATTTCAATCTCATAATTTCCATGTGGGGATACTGTTTATACTGAAAGAGCCCCCGATATCCCCACGGGGATATTGTTTCTGCACATCATGTTTCCTTGGAGCAAAAAATGTATTTAATAGTTGTACCCAATTATCAAGAGCACCAGGTAGACCCAGGGAGAGAATGCTGGACGGACTTGCAGAGTGGCTGGGGATGAAGAGGGTGGGGGAGATGCTGGGGGCAACGAGAGAGAGAGATGGTTGGAAGTCCATGGTCGCCAACGCCATGCGGCAGGGCACCTGATGATGATGACCCAATTATCAGCCCTAATAGAGTGTGAGGTTTTATGGATACATACAGGTAAATGGACCAGCAAAGCAGTTAAAGTAAAAGATGGTAGAAAGCAAAGGAGCGACAAAAAATAAAAGAGGACATTTCTTGCACAAAATTTCCAGAAGGTGAGGGATACTATACGCACAGAAAGAGCCCTTGGCTTCCACATGAGGGCACGCGCGTGCGAGCATGTGTGTTTGTGTGCGTGTGCACGCAGCTGATCACTTACGCAGATTTTTTAGATCCTTTTTCACACATGGCTTTTGTGGCGTCAATACATACGGAATCTCTTCCGCGCGTGGGGGCAATAACCTTGATAAATGTTTGAACTGAAAACATAAAACCAGATCCTCAACTGACTGTGTAGGTTTGGTTGTTACTGTTTGCTGCCATATGCACATGTTGACTTACCTATGGTATTGTTTCAAACAGCTGACCGTGTCCAGTGATGGCAATCAGTTGACATTTCTGTGACACCAGGTCCACGACACTTGTCTGTATTGACACGACGTTTCTTGTGCCTGTTTGGAAAACAATAGTTACAACATAGCTGTAAATGGGATCCACAACTAAACGTGTACTTGTACTACAATGGCTGTACTTTATTAGTCTGATATCAATTCTTCGTTTATTAGTCTGACATAAGTTCGATTAACTTTCAAACCTTATGCTGTTCAGATTATCTCTGAAAAATATGTAGGACCTATGTTGTACCTGTCAACATCCGTACGATCTCTTTTTCGATGAAAGAAGTGTCTTCAAAGAGGACGTTTTTTTTTTCGGAAGGGGGAGGGGTGGGGTGGGGTGGGGCTAACCAACCATACACCTAGCAAAAGATGGACAGAAAGGTCGGATGGGCGTGGCGGTTTTTTCTTTTTTTTCATTTATCTGTCCGCTCGCACCATTGTTTAATTTCATCTTTTTGTAAAGCAAACATCTGTAGACTTGATGAAATGAACAAAGAAAACGCAAATGAGAGAACAGTGATATTTTGCAGCAAGAACGATAGACATACTCTAAAGATGAACACCAAATATTCATACGTAAATGCGAGTGTTCATTTAACTAAGTAAGACGTTAACTTTATTTCCAATGTTTAACTCGGTAAGTGCTCGGTGTAGATTCCACTTGTGGTAGAAATCACTGCACGGCATTTCCAAGAAAATGTAAAAAAAATAAAACATTTTTCAGTGACATGTCTGTCTGTCTCATCTAGAAAGTAATCTAAACTTATACTCCTAATCATAATTTAAGGGCCACTTCTTCCTTCCTCTCTAATTTTAAGTTGAAATAATTGACAATGTTTAGAATTGATTCTATGTTTTATTTCATCATTTCCACACCTGTTTTGGAAAAAGAAATTAGCACAATGACCCATTAGTGAACAGCACATGCATTTAAAGGAACATCCCCCCCTTTTCAAAAAACAGAAAGTGTCAGATTTGGCCAATCTGTTTTCAATATCGCGTGTGTCCGCCCCGAGCATGGATGCATGCTTCACAGCGCCGATGCATCGACCCCACAAGGGTACGGAGTGTGTCCTGAGGGATGGCCGCCCACTCGATCTGCAGGATGTCGACCAGCCTGGCCAGGGTGCCCGGTGGGGGGTGGTTGTCCCTGATGCGCCTCCCGAGCACATCCCAGAGGTGTTCAATTGGGTTCAGGTCAGGTGAGCACGCTGGCCAGGCCATACGGACGACTTCATGCTGCTCCAGGAAGTCGGTCACAAGGCGTGCTCGATGCGCAGGTGCATTGTCGTCCTGGAAGATGGCGCCTTGACCAAGGTCCACAAGCGCAGGCAGTGCCACGGCCGCCAGAACCTCGTCCCGGTACCGGACCCCGTTCAGGATGCCGTCAATGGGGAGCAGGGGGGTCCGGGTACCACGGCTCATGCCACCCCACACCATCACCGACCCGCCGCCGTACCGGTTATGCTCTTGGACAGTGGCGTCAGCGAACCTCTCCCCTTGACGTCGCCACACCCGAGCCCGGCCATCGTTAAAGGTCAGGGTGAACCTGGACTCATCCGAAAACAAGACCCGGGCCCACTGTTGCCTTGTCCAGGTCACGTGCTCCCTGGCCCAGGTCATGCGGCGCACTCTGTTGACCGGTGACAGCACGGGTCGGACGGCCGGTCTCCGTGACCTCAAGTTTGCCTCATGTAGCCGTCTTCTCACCGTGCTGCAGCTGATGTTAGCACCTGTTGCGTCCCTCAGCTGACCCCTCAAGGTCACCGCAGTGGATGCCCTTTCCCTCAGGACGGAGAGGGCAAGGTAGCGGTCTTGCTGTCTTGTCGTTACTCTGGGTCGACCCGTGTGACGCCTTTCCTGGACTTCTCCAGTCTCATTGAAGCGCTCCAGCAGTCTCTGGATTGTGGAATGCGACACTTCAAGTCGTCTAGCAACTTCCCGCTGCGCTAGGCCTTCATCAAGCAGAGCGAGGGCTCTCCCCCGCTGCTCATCCGTCATCCGTCGTCTTGCAAGCATGGTTAAAACGAACCAAGAACGGGTCCTTTTTATCCTCGTCTGCGGGCAACTTTGGCTGGAGTAGTGTTCAAAAAGGGCTTGCCTTGCACGTGCAAAGCGAATTTTGTCGCTACCTTGCCTGCGTCGTCAGAGAGACCCTGCTGAAGATTCGACAATTTCGTGTGGAAATTGTCTTCCTTGGGCCGCCCATTGCAAATCGGCAAATCCCCAAACACGTGCCAAAAGGAAACTGCAATGTTGTCTGAGCTCTTATCCATTCAGTTACGGCAACGAATTGGAGAAAAGAGTAAGAGAAAATAGGTTATTTCTCCTTTCAAAAATTGACTCGAAAACGTTCCTGGCCCTTCAATAATGACGTGTAGTATATATCTGATGTCATTTTGTTTATTCTTCATCTGTGGACAAAGTGTTTCGCGAATCAAACACTTTATCTGTTTCGGTATGGCCAGCTGTTCCAAACCGAATCAATTGTAAATTCACTGCTATTGTAGACAGTTCATTTTTCTTTAAAAATACTGTCTAATCCATCCAAAAACTTTGGAATACTTACAAGTCCATGAGTAATATTCAGCGGTATTTTAATTTAAAAAAATTATATAAGTTAATAAGTGTATCGTCGATGTTCTTCAAGAATATTTGTAAACGACACACGACCGACACACGACATTTTCCGATTTGGAACCCCTTTTTATTTAATTTAGGTTATTTTTCTTATTTGTTTAAAAGCCTTTCCGCAAGCGTTTGGAAAACCTGATCTTCCGATTAAACATAGGAGCCGATTTCATGTCATCAAATGATCTAGTGATGTGTTTTAGTCCATTTCACAGCATGCTTTTGATCTCTTGTCTGTTGAAAAAGGAAAAAAAAACACCAAAAAAACACGACCGTTTGACGTCAAAGTCCGTTTCACATCATTGGTCCGAGTCTTTCTCGCTCAGTCTGTTTTAAATCCAGGTATCTTTGTACCGTGAGCTTATTATGCCGGCTGGTGGAGAGGTAGGGAATGGAGTTAGTCTGGTCAGATGCCCAAACCACTTTACTGTCTGCTGATGCATATGATGGTGGGTCAGCATTGTTCCCATTGTTTCTACACCTTGGTGTTCTGATCACATCATGCGTACTAGATCTAGTTGACGTCACTTCTCTTACAAAGCATTTCATTTCCTTTTGCACTTCGAAACTGGGCCACGAGATCATTAACGTGCACTGAATGCATGCTGCATACAGGATCTTGGTTGATCGTCTAATCTGAAAGACTAGCACCTAGATCACCGCTGAAGATCTCGTGGAAGGGTGTGAGTTAAGAGAACTATCTTTGTGAGATTCGCGATTCGAACACTGATTTGCCGTGTTCTAGGCTGATGTTGTAATCACGTGGCCACACTCTATTGTCAACCACCCTACAAATTATCTTTATGTGTACATTTCGTTTTGAGATTATGAAACATTTTTAGAACAAGAGACACTGGACGCGAGAAACATCTTTTATCCCTGTGGGTTCTTCAACATGTGACAGGACCATTCTGCACACAAGGACATCAGTTTGTCATCCTATCTTAAAGACTAGCGTCAAGACCACCAATCAAGATATACTGTAAAGATGGGGGGGGGGGGGGGGGGGTGGTAGGGGGGATGGAGGGGTAAACAACTTCATCCCGGAATAGAGTCCGGGATTTCTTGCATCCAAAAGGGATCAGTGTCATACAGTCCCCGCCTCCTTTTTCACTCCCCCAGTATTCCTTTTAACCTCTATTCACATCCAGTGCTTTTAGACAAAGTTACAAGAGTCTGAAGATCGGAGTTAAAAAAGAAAAAAAGAGAAACACAGACAGAGAGAGAGAAACAAAAAAGAAAGGAAGCCATTAACTCAGAAAATTCTATAAATGCTCCACTCAATGGTAAAGAGTTTGAAAATCGGAGATTGCTAAAAAAAAAAAAAAAAAAAAAAAATCAGTCGGAAAATTCCATATGCGCGTCACTCAAATCTGCCAAGAATTATTTCTAATCAGACTTAGTTTGTGCAAAACTATGCGATGACAAAGTGAAAGTGTTGGAGTGGGGCAGTACTTGTAAAACACAAAGCTCACACCATAAACACTTACTGAAATGTTAAAGGTAAGCAGCGAACAGGTCAGTTTGTATGCTGCCAGGTGGGAGGGAACCCCAGATATCATATTTTGAGTCCACGACTTTATCAACAGAGATGGCAACAGCCCGCTACAAAATTAACATCACTAGTAATCAGTTATAACGTAGTGCAAAAGAATGAAAAGTGTTTACCTTGTCATAAGTTCACGGTATCTGATGTATTTCCTGTTCTTGCCTTTTTCAGCAGCCCAATAGACACAGTTGCAGTAAATGAATAACAGAAATTGCTGGTTTCTTTTCCCTGTTTGCGCCGGTCATTACGAAGTTCAAATGTGAGTGAAGCTGAACGTCCGACAGTTCAGACATTCAGACTTATGCGTGACCTGAACTCTGGCGAAGGACAAGTGCTCCACGTGCAGATTATTCAGCTTTCACGAACTTGTGTGTTGTGTACAGAGAGAGAGAGAGGGTGTGTGTGTGTGTGTGTGTGTGTGTGTGTGTGTGTGTGTGTGTGTGTGTGTGTGCGTGCGTGCGTGTGTGTATTGTGTGTGTATAATATGTGAGAGAGAGTGTGTGTGTGTGAATTAGTGTGTGTATGTGAGTGTGTGCGTGCGTGTGCGCGTGGGTTTAATCCCTGTGCAAGTTATCCATCTGTAACAAGCTTGAGTGTGTGTGTATGTGTTTGTGTGTGTGTGTGTGTGTGTGTGTGTGTGTGTGTGTGTGTGTGTGTGTGTGTGTGTGTAAAACCATGCGTTTTGAATCCAATCAATCACACAACCAACTAGCCAAATAAAGCCCACTAGCAAATTGCCAGCCGACAAACCGACTGGCCAACAAACTTTATCATTACACTTTACTGTATGTCATCCTCACCCCATCTCCTTCAAAACCAAATGAGTGTTTTCTCCTCCATCCCTCCATTAATAGTTCATGTAGCGAATGTGACCGTCATTTGTAATACAGCCATCGAATCAGGATCTGGTATCTGGAGTTCAATCCCAGCCCTGAACATGAAAATGACAACTGATCTGTTTGCTACCCTTCTTAATCCTTTGACTCCTGCACCCTATTCACCAACTGCAAAAATTTAACCGTTTAAATCCTTGACCCTATCCACCAGCTTTCTGCAGGAAGCTGGTGGAGAGAGTGAGTGAGTCAATGGGTTGTGAAGGGAATCACATTGTAATATATAATTGTATATAATATGCTCTATAATTTTCCATTGCTTTTATTCTTTCTCCTCATTTATAGCCGTGTGCGTGCGTGTGTGTGTGTGTGTGCGTGCGTGTGTGTGCGTGCGTGCGTGTGTGTCTGTTTTAGCGCTTAGATCTGATTTTATCAAGATTTTGCGCTATATAAAATATTGTATTGTATTGTAAAATTGCATCAAGTAAGGAGGGGGGGGGGGGGGGCGTTATGGTCTCCACACAAAAAAAATAAAAAGCTTAATGTTTCAGAAGCCCTGTACCCCTGCCCCCTCTTCTCCTGCCTTATCCCTTCCATTTCAAGACCTTGCGCAAGCTCAAGGAGTCTGCCAATACAAAGGTGGCAGACTTGGTGGAGCATATATGGAGTTGACTGACTTCGATGAATCCTGGTTGAATAAGCTTGAAGATGTCATTCCCTTGCTCTCTTGGGTTGGATTAGACTGGATTAGGCTGGATTTCTTTTTGTTGTTGTTTGTTGTTTGTGTGTGTGTGCGCATGCGTGTGTGAGTGTGCTGGTCTTAACGTTGTTGTTTCCCATGTGAAATGTAGGTTGTTTTGCCCCGATGAAAGCACGTCGCCATTGGGACAGGGCCACAGATTGTTTTTTTTTTTATGTTTGTGATGGTGGATGAGTTATTTATTTATTTATTTATTTATTTATTTATTTATCTATCTATTTAGTTTTCTGCAGAAGTTTGTCAAGAAGAATTCTTTGTCGTTAGGCTTTATCGTCTCATCAGAAAGACTAGAACTCAGACCACAATTAATGTCTAGAGGATGGGAGGGGGGAGAAGAAAGTACCTGCATGGTCAGTGATTGAATTCTGTAGGGCTTCACGTCAGCTTCCCTGATAGACTCTCCTACCTACCACCTGGGCCACCTATCAGACGTGGTCTGCTTTTCAACCATGCAGGATCTTCTCTGGTACGGTAGCATCCCCTTCTGTGATGATGTCGGGGGCTCCTTCAAGATAACATCCCCTTTTTCTGGAAATATTGTGCCGGCAATTTCCTTTTTTCTGTCACTCTTTGTTTCTGCCTTGCATAAATGAATGATAATAAAAATAATAATAAATAAATAAATAAATAAGTAAATAAACAAAAGTAAAAATTGAAATCAAGCTACACAGACATACTTTCATTTGTTTAAATAATGAAAAAGAAAAGTATTTTACTATTAAAACAAAACACCATAAAATTAATCAATGCCAGTGTGAATTACTCAGACAATAAATCTACATATATTAATGACAGTGCTGGAGAACAAAATCTGTCATTTTCGTTAAAGTGAAGAGAAGAAAATAACAACAGTAACACCATCAGGACATACACATCGATAACAACAGACAGAAAACATCAAACCAATCTCAGAAAGAAAAGAAGCTGAAGAAATACGCCTTGAAACTGACTGAGACTGAAAAACTGTGTGACTCTATCTGTGTGAGAACAGGGTAAGTGGGGTGTAGTAAAAAAGGGACGTCCCCAAATTACTACAAGCAAAATATGTCGTCATAAGAGGGCATTTTTTTTCCAGAATTACGTAATTTATATTTCATACGCAACAGAACATCATTTTAGCTTATTTTGTGATTTTGAGCCAATTTTATTTTTGTGTATTTTGGGGACGTCCCCAAATTACACACGTTCCGTTTTTACAACCGTACAGTTCAAATTGTCCCCAAACAGCTACACAGGCACGTTTACATACACACACCTTGCATGGTACTGACTGTGTTTAGTTTGCTTCTGCCCTTTTAACTGTGTCACATGGCAATATCGTTTAACATGCGTTCGTCCCACTTTTTATTTGTCATAGCTTCGGAGGGTTGGCTGCGACGTTGTGCTCCGTTATCTTACGTCCCGAAGAAAACCTCTGGTATAGTACGTAAGTACATGTACTTATTCGTGACTCTCTTTGTTTGTTTGTTTGTGTGTGTGTGTGTGTGAGAGAGAGAGAGAGAGAGAGAGAGATAATGTGTGTGTGTGTGTGTGTGTGTGTGAATATGAGTAAGTGTGTCTGTGTATGTGAATATCTGTATGTCTGTATTTTATCAAGATTTTGCGCTATATAAATATTGTAATTATTATTATTATTATGTGTGTCTTTGTCCATGTGTGTGTTTGTGTGTTGAATTCGAATTGAGAGCGAGCGAGAGAGAGCGCGCCCGCGCGCGCGAGAGAGAGAAAGAAAGAGAGAGAGAGAGTGTGTGTGTGTGTGAATGGTTGTTGAATTCAAATTCAGAGAGAGAGAGAGAAAGAATGTGTGTGTGTGTTTGCCAGCGCGTGTATGTGCACGCTCGCGCACGTTTGTTTGTGTGGCATAGAGAGAATCAGTTAATGAATTGTTATTTTGCAAAGGTAAAGACTTTATAACAACGTCATAAATTTTTCATGTCTGCCATTGCTAAGCTCTACTTGATAGCCTTCATTTGACTATATAAGCTACGCACAAAAAGTTAAGGATCACTTGCACAAAAATTCATAACTTTCAAAATAAGAAAGCCAATGCGATGAAGTTTGGCAAACATTTAATTCCATGCTTTAGTGATAACGATACACAATTGCCTTCAATTTCGAGCAATCGTTTGGTGTGTACATTTGATCAAAGTGGGTACGTATCGAAATTTGATTTCCCAAAGTCATTGAAATCACAAGACAGGGCATTCTGATGCTCCCAAAAGTTCAGTAATGCGTGTAACCGCTATGGCTGTTCTGGCACTCGACGCAGCGAGTCCTCATCGAGTTGACCAGGTTGGTGAAGATCCTCTGTGGAAGCGCCTGCCACTCAGCCTGCAGCATCTGGTAGAGGTGTTGGGCATCCCTGGGAGGGGGGTGGTTGCTCCTCACTTTGCGATCCATCTCATCCCAGAGGTTCTCAATCGGGTTGAGATCGGGACTGCATGCTGGCCACTCCATTCTGTTGACTCCAGACTGCTGCAGGAAGTCGTTGACCACCCTTGCCCTGTGGGGGCGAGCGTTGTCATCCTGGTAGACAACCGTCGGTCCCATCTGCTGCAGTGTAGGCACAGCCAGCAGTCGAAGGATCTCATCCCGGTATCGGAGGCCAGTCAGGTTACCCTGTACATGATACAAGGGTGTTCTGTGGTGAAGGCTGAAGGCTCCCCAGACCATTACAGAACCTCCACCAAAGGCCACGTTTTCTTGGACAGTGGTGTCAATAAAGCGTTGCCCTGGGCGCCTCCAGACCCTCAGTCGGCCGTCGTTGTGGTTCATGGTGAAGCGTGATTCATCACTGAACAGGACCTGGGACCATTGCTGACGTGTCCACCTCACGTGACGTCTGCAGAAGGCGCGGCGGGCTGCCCTATGGGCTGGAGTTAAGCGTGGCCGTACAGCTGGGCGACGAGAACGGAGGTTAAACCCATGAAGGCGGTTCCGTATGGTCTGCTGGCTGATGTTGATGTTAGTAGCCACCCTCAGCTGCCTTCGAATGATGCTGGAAGAGGCTGTTCTTGTCTGCAGGGCTTGTCGTTCAATGAGACGATCTTCACGTGGGTTTGTCTTCTTCGGTCGACCAGATCTGCGTCTTTCATGGACCCTCCCAGTGGCTGTGAAGCGTTGAATCAGTCTGACAATGACCGAGATGGACACCTGAAGTCGCCTGGCCACTTCTCGCTTGGGAACACCATCTTGGAACCATGCAACAGCTCGTCCCCTCTCAAACTCGCTCAATTTTCGTCGTGGAGGCATTGTCAGATCAGGCCTACTACTGGTGGAATGTCTTCTTATAAAGCCAAGCAAGAGACAGCATCTCACACATAAACAGCAGTGCTTGCACGTGCATAATGGTTTTTCCATCTGGCTTGTGCAATGTGTTCAGGCAGAACGGTCCAAAACAAGGTCCTTTTTCGCAAGTTTCCGCTTTTCCGTTTGCGGCCAAGCTCAGTAGTAGAGAATCCCGTACAATTTTCGCACTAACACAACATCGCCCACTTTCAGCTGAACAAGAATTCATAACAATTTGGCTGGACTGAGAAATAAATAACAGTAGCGAACTGAGTTTATTAAGCACCTGTTTTCTCATAGTGATCCTTAACTTTTTGTGCGTAGTGTATAATGCACACAGCAGGTCCAAATGAATTTGGAATGAAGTGCTATACAAGATGATTTATGATGGTGAAAAGTGCATAGCTGTCTGAAGTAAGCTCAAAGGTCGGCGGCATATAGGCCACGGAAGAGTGAGATGGTACTCATTTAGACTTCAGCTTATTTCAGGACCAGCATTATGATTACGATGCCTGTCTCCTGTCCTCCACTGCTGAACTTTCCTTGACCCTGAACAGGGTCAGGCACACACATTGGAGGTCACACGCACAAAGTGTTTCTCGAGCCAAACACAAACCTGTCCATTGCATACATTATGATAACAAGCGTAGAGCACAGCCGACTAATGCAGTCTCAATCCTAAATGAAATGCTATAGCTTTTCAGTTTCAGTTTCAGTTTCTCAAGATGACGTCTCCGCACTCGAAATGAATTCCATATGCACTATCGTCACAGGTGACATGTGATGAAGTAGATTCAGAATGATCATGGCACAAGCCTTAAGCCAGCACATAAATCCACGAACTAGCCATACCCCGAGGTCCTACCTAGATAGTTCCATAACCCTGGGGTCGTAAGGGATTGAGGTGGCAGAGAACTCAAGTTTTCCCAGGGCCAGCGCCACGATGACAGCGCCCATTCCCTCTCCCTCGCTTCAAATTCATATTTACTTTTTTAAACCAAGACTTCAGCAAGGCAAGAAGGCTAATTGGTCTTCAAGGGGTGGGGCCTGGGAAATCAAATTATCTCTCCAATGTTTTATACCAAGACAGCGGGGCAATGCTCTGCTGTTCACGATTTTCAACTGCCAGAAAGGCACATGGGTCCGACTCGTTTTTCGTTCCCTTCCGAAGGACTAGGCGTTCAGTTTGATTTTCCGGTCAAACTGAGGAGAAAAGTCGAGGCCTGTACGGGGAGCGAACCCTGGACCTGGAATTTAGTTATTGGCAGGCAACATCTGAACCATTCTGCCACTCTTCTCCCCTATAGCATGATAGTCATCATCCCAATTATTTTGAATACATTCTAGGAATGTCGAAAATTGTCCCAGATTCTGTGGCCATTCATGCCTTTATCTCGTGTTAACCTCAATTTCGATTTCCTCCGCTATTCATACCGCTTTCCGTTCTGAAATATATTCGTGAAGGTGTCTTTCGCGTCGGTAGCTCACAATGGATGTTGCTGGGGGCGCCGTGGTTGTCGTCTACTTACAGGGTGTTTCTCCCTCGGTGACTCTTATTCTTATTGTTGCTTAAAGCCCAGCCGACTGCGTTGAGCCCTACCGGGGCTATAACTGTTTCAGTACACACACAGTACTTCAACAGGTTTTAAAAAAAGGAACAGAACATTAAGTACACATATCAGTGCATTCGCGCTCATAGTCTTTAAACAAAAAAGGGAACAGGAAAATTAAGTACACATATCAATGCGTTCGCGGTCATAATCTAAGGAGATGCCCCTGGCGTTGACCAGTCCGTCCAATTTATCGAACAGTGGATTTAAAAAACATACCTGAATACAAATTTAAACATACCTAAGGACACTAAAATTTATATAAAAACGGGCATAAATGACGTAAAATTGCTTCTGCACATCTCATTTCCCTAGACCCAAAAGTGCACCTTATATATGTACCCAATTAATCTTAAATAGAAAGTATGCAAGACTTTATTGAACACGTACAGTTGAATGGACCAGCAAGACAGAAAATGATAAGAAGAAACGAGAGAAAGCAAAGGAACAAGGCAGAAACAAAGAGAGTGACAGAAAAGAGGAACTTTCTAGCACAGAATTTCCAGAGGGTGGGGATACTATTTATACTGAAAGAACCCCCGGTATCCCCACAGGGGTGCAGCTTTGTGACTGAGCAGTCGCTGTTGTTAGTAGGGGGGTTAGTAGACGGTGATTTTTCTGTAAACTGGATTATGAGAACAAGCACTGTCGAAAAGCGTGGAAGTGACCGGCAGCAGTGCAGAGTTTCCGCTGGTAGGTGGCCCTACTGCAGCTTAACGTTGATAGTTTCCACAGGCTTCCTGACTCCTGGACTTCAGCTGAATGAACTTGGAGTTGGTATGATTGGTCGACATCATTGTGGCACAGTGTTTACACCAGAGTAGTCCAGGATCAGAGCCCCCATAGCAAGTTGTTGCTTTAACATCCAGCTATCTGAACGGTAGACTTCTGTTTCTTTCATACATATTGCCACGTAACGTCTGCATACTGTAGACAAAGCTTCAGTTTACCGAAAACAGCAAGTCACAGTTAACCACAAAACAGAAAGAGCAGCCGGGCAAAGGGGACTACAACATCACGTCAGGTAGATTAGAACAGTGTTTTGATGGATTGAATGTATCATGTCATTAACCCTTTGACTCCCGCACCCTGTTCACCAGAATCTTGCATTGTCAACTACATTAGCAAAGGAAAAACTTAATCCTGTGATTCCTCACCCTATCCACCAGCTTCAATCATAGAGTGAGGGAGCCAAAGGATTAAGTTTTTGCAGTTGGTAGATAGGGTGCAGGAGTCAAAAAGGTTAAAGAAAACTCTCAATTGGTGTGTTGAGGAGCCGGAATGAATGGCGTTGGATCAACGCAACAGAAGCACGCTGTGATTGGGACAGCAGAAAAAAAAGAGAAGAAAAGAAAAGGGGAGTGGGGGTGGGGATGGGAGGCAATTGATAATCCTATACAGTGCAGTGAGACTGGATGGCGACAGATCTCCGTGTACGCCAACCAAGCCGCCTGTCTTTAACAGCGCTCAACTGTGAACAGATTTTGTTACTGATAACGTGGGTTTTTGATTTGCCTCATCCTCTGTATCGCCTCTGTATCCATATCCCTACAGCCGCTCATTTTAGCCCTCCAAAACATCTCCAAATCCACTGAATGTGAGGTCACCAGGAATGGAGAGCACGAAGATCCACCGAACTTGGAGCACTTTTCCCCTCACAACGCTGATAATGAGAATAAGAATGATAGTGATGATGTTACTGCGTTTCATTTTCGTATTGAGACTGAAGGTTGTACTCTCCTTATTTTCATAAATTACCTAAAACCCAAACTCCAATCATACTAATATATCCTGGCGTAACCCAAAAATCCAATCATGATAATATATCCTGGCGTAACCCGAAACTTCAGTCATGATAATTCTGGCGTAACCCAAAACTCCAGTCATGATAATTTATCTTGGTGTAACCCAAAACTCCAATCATGACAATGTAGCTTGGCGAAACCCGAAACTTCAATCATGATAACATTATCTTAGCGTAACACAAAACTCCAATCA
>JAPXFY010000017.1:9586521-9599021 GCA_030674185.1 Monoplex corrugatus | reverse complement strand
ATCTTCTAGATCAAATAATCGATTGGGTAATGTTTGGTGGACAGAGGCATGTGAGAAAGCAGTTCAATATAAAAGGGAGAAATTCAAAATCTACATCAAAAGCCGGAAACCTGAGGATCATGTCGAAATGAAAAAAGCTAACATCCAATGTAACAAAATCATTGCTGAAGCAAAGAAAGATTATTGGGCATCATTCTGCACAAAAGAAATTTCAGATTTCAAAGATTTCCATAAAGTCTGGACGAAAATGAAACAAATGAAGGATGGAACCAACTTACCTAGGTGTCCGATAATGATTGAAACATGTAACACATTTCCTTCAGACATGGACAAAGCAGAAACTTTTGTGGATCTGTTCGCCAAAAACAGTAAAGTTGAAGGTTTATCTCCTGACTGCAAACATCACAGAGAAATGGAAGATTACAACCCAATCTACACTGATCCAGTACCACAGAATGATCTCTGGTTTAATTCTCCAATCACCTTAGAAGAGCTAAAAAACACAGTACTGTCTCTACACAACAAAAAGAGTTCGGTAGGTGTTGATGCAGTTTCGACTGAAATGATTAAACATCTCCCTGAAAACTACCTTATTTTCCTACACAAAATTTTGCAGAAATGCTGGGTTACTGGAACTGTGCCACAAATCTGGCAAAAGTCTATAGTTATACCAATCTTAAAAACAGGAAAATCGAAAACCGATAAAAACAGTTACAGACCTATTGCTTTAACGTCCCACACAAGCAAACTAATGGAAAGATTGGTCTTAAACAGACTTTTACACTACTGTGATAAAAATAACGTTATTCCGGTAAACCAGGCAGGTTTTAGAAAAGGAAGATCCGCAGTTGAGCACCTAGTTAAACTTACAACTCAGATCAAACAACAGTTTGCCCGCAGAAAAAGTGTTTTAGCTACTTTCTTTGATGTGAAAAAAGCTTACGATCAAGTTTGGCATAAACGTTTATTGTTCAAGCTAAAATCTGTTGGTTTATCGGGCAATATGTTCAATTACATTAAATCGTTTTTAGCTAATAGAACAATTCAGGCAAGAGTGGGAGCTAGTTATTCTTCTTCACGATGCCTCGACATGGGGATTCCACAAGGTTCAGTGATAGCACCTATTTTATTTAATATCCTTATACAGGATCTTCCGAAAGCTCTTTCAAATCGTGTTGTTTTAGTACAGTACGCTGATGATATATGCACTTGGATGAATATCACTTTAAAAAAGACAACTCCACAGAGAACGCGAAATTACATCAGGAAGTTGTATCAAATTGATCTTGATAATCTTGGAAACTATATGTTAGAAAATGGGCTGTCGTTGTCAGCAGAAAAAACTAACATGATGCTGTTTGATCCTGGTGGTAACTCAAATAACTTGCCTATTTTCAAATTGCTTGGTGAAGTGTTAAATTACAAACAGGTCGTAAAATTCCTGGGAGTTTACATCACGTCCAAATTAAGCTGGAATGTCCATTTTGATTATATTTTAACAAAAGCGCGAAAAACCTTAAATTTTCTAAAGATAATAAGCAAATTACCCTGGGGAATGGATACAAATATACTGATTCATCTGTCAACAGCGCTGGTCAGGTCTAAATTATCCTACGCGCAAGAAGTTTTCTTCAATGCACCCAAATATTTACTAAAAAAGATTCAGAGCTTGGACTGCAAAAGTCTTAAAATTGCACTAGGTGTACCAACTCATGCTTCTACTCTGGAAACGTACAAAGTTGCTGGAATTCTACCTTTAAACAACCATCGTGAGTTAGCTACAGCAAAGTTTGCAATTAGAACTACTTCACAAGTGGATAATTTTGTGAGCAAAGAAATTAAGATCAGGTCTGATACTGACTTTCCAAAACGAGCAAAAAACATTTCATCACAAATTACAGCCGCAACTTACATATCTGGCCTGATCAAACAGTCCAACATAACAATGGATGAAATTGCTGAGAAACCAACGATAACGCCAATCCCTACATGGGAAATGCTAAATGCCACATTTGATCTCGATTATGCAAAAGTTAAAAAAGATGATAATGTCAACATTACGCTATCCACAGCTTGTGAACACATCGATGAAAAGTACAGTACCCACCTCCACATTTTTACCGATGGGTCAGTCTTAGCAAACCAGAGCGCTGGAGCAGCCTTTTATGTTCCAAAATTTAACATTAAAAAGTCTTTTTTCATTGGGGCAAATGTATCTATATATACAGCAGAATTGGTCGCTGTTGTTCAAGCGTTGCATTATTTAATAAGCCTTCGGCCTGTGTCATTCAAAGTAGTTCTCTTTGTTGATTCAAAATCTGTATTATATGCCTTACAGTCTTTTGATACAGACACAAGACCTGACTTAATTATTGAGGCAAATCATCTAATACATTGTTTAAAGATAAATGGTTCGGAAATCAATTTATGCTGGGTGCCTTCTCATGTTGGTCTTCATGGCAACAACGTAGTTGACAGAGCAGCTAAATCCGGTGCCCTCCATTCTGAAAATTCCATAGAATTACATGTTAACACCTCGGTAAAAGAAGCTTACAACTCGCTAGAATTAGCATCATGGATTCGATTTCATGAACATTTAAATGAAAAATTTGTGTCTCAAAAAAGAATCAAACTTTCAGTTCAAAATATCTGTAAAAATTTGCAGTATTCCTCGTTATATCATTTGAGATTAATTGTTATGACATATTTTCGCATTCAACTGAACGCTTTGAAAACAAAATATTGTAACAACGTTTTATGTATTTGTGGCGAACAATTCACATTGTATCACTGTTTGTTTTACTGCAGAAAGCTTCGTTCCTTTTTACCAAAGACGTTTACACAAGGAAACTATCTTGAAACGCATTTTAAAGAAGTTGTATCGGATCAAGTTCTGTTAGTTAAAATTTCAGAATCATTGGTTCACAGTCCTGTTAATGCGTTACTTTAAGATTATTATTATAATTATGATTATTTTTGTTTTGTTTTGTTTTTATGACGATTTTTCTTTTACATTATTGATGTTAGCGTTGTTCTAGTTTCATTTCTCTGTTCATCCATATCCTTTTTCTTAAGACCTTGCCGCTTCCTTTTAATTTTTTTAAGTCCCTTACTCTGTTCCCCTCTCCCCTCCACACCCCCCCCCCCTTTATTTCATCCTCCATGCCATTTTTCCCCGTCTAATATCACTTATAGTGAAAAGACGTTAAATCAAGCAACGAACGAACACACACACACACACACACACACGGATTCACACACGCACATGCGCGTGCACGCAGGCATATATATATACACGCCTGCACACACAGTAAACATGAATATACACGTATACGTATCGGAACTTTAGTCTGCATTACTAACGCTCTCTCCCCGCATTGAGTGAAAAATGTGAGACACTATCGATAATATTGCTTGACATTACATTACATTGCATCGCAGGTCTCAGAGAACGCTTACGGGATGGGGAGAACATCATCTGTGCCGAGGGCTACATGTACGAAATGGAAAGACGAGGTTACCTGAAGGCCGGGACCTTTACTCCGGAAGTAGTTTTAGACTATCCGGAACGTGTCACCAATCTACATGAGGAATTTGTGCACGCCGGAAGTGACGTCGTTGAAGCATTCATGGTACAGATAGCTTCCTTTTGTTTGTTTAGTTGTTTGTTTGCTTGTTTCTTCCTGTCTTTCTCTTGTCAAACTTACATTTCAATGGATTTCTTTTGTTTGTTTCCTGGATTCTCAGTCTTTCAATCTGTCTTAAAAATCGGCTGAGAAGGATAAAGATGGTTTGTGTGTATGCGTGTGTATATATATATATATATATATATATATATATATATATATATATATATATAGAGAGAGAGAGAGAGAGAGAGATAGATATGTGTGTGTGTGTGTGTGTGTGTGTGTGTGTGTGTGTGTGTGTGTGTGTGTGTGTGTGTGTGGTGTGTGTGTGATCCCCCGCATTAGCTACTATACCCATCAACGTCACACATACAATAACGCATTCAAAACTATATAGAAAATAAGTTACATCTTGGGCTCTTTAGAAAAAATTATCATTGGAAAACTTCACCCATCACCATTAACTTATGCATGGTATATGCATGTACAACTTCCACAAAGCAAAGTTTAGATATTAAATTTGGTATAAAAGTAGTAAATAGTTCAGTATCTAAAGAAAAAGTTGTGATAGCATTGTTAAATGACTTCATTCTCGCCCTCAGCACACTTTATCTTCGAATAAGAAATGAAATACAGGAGGATAAAGTGTATATATAGAAACAGTTTCAACTGTGTTTGAAAGACTAACGCAGAAGAACATGCCGATCTGTTTTCTGCCGTGATGATCTAAGACCTTACACATGTGTATCACAGCAAACCATTTCATATATTTGAGTACTTTTGTTTTAATATCTTGCCCATTATCATAAGAAGAACACGATCAGCTATTTCAAAACTATGCCATCGTCTCAAAATGGGCAGGAGCATATATTTCAATACTATGCCATCATCTGTTTTAATACAATACCATCATGTGTCAATACTATGCCATCGTCTGTGTCAATACTATGCCATCATCTGTGTCAATACTATACCATCATATGTGTCAATACTATGTCATCGTCTGTGTCGATACTATACCATCATCTGTGTCAATACTATGCCATCGTCTGTGTTAATATTATGTCATCGTCTGTGTCACTACTATGTCATCGTCTATGTCAATACTATACCATCATCTGTGTCAATACTATGCCATCGTCTGTGTTAATACTATGTCATCGTCTGTGTCAATACCATGTCATCGTCTGTGTCAATACTATACCATCGTCTGTGTCAGTACTATGTCATCGTCTGTGTCAATACTATACCATCGTCTGTGTCAATACTATACCATCGTCTGTGTCAGTACTATGTCATCGTCTGTGTTAATACTATGTCATCGTCTGTGTCAATACTATACCATTGTCTGTGTCAATACTATGTCATCGTCTGTGTCAATACTATGCCATCGTCTGTGTCAATACTATGCCATCGTCTGTGTCAATACTATACCATCGTCTGTGTCAGTACTATACCATCGTCTGTGTCAATACTATGTCATCGTCTGTGTCAATACTGTGCCATCGTCTGTGTCAATACTATGTCATCGTCTGTGTCAATACTATGTCATCATCTGTGTCAATACTATACCATCGTCTGTGTCAATACTGTGTCATCGTCTGTGTCAATACTATGCCATCGTCTGTGTCAATACTATGCCATCGTCTGTGTCAATACTATGTCATCGTCTGTGTCAATACTGTGCCATCGTCTGTGTCAATACTATGTCATCGTCTGTGTCAATACTGTGCCATCGTCTGTGTCAATACTATGTCATCGTCTGTGTCAATACTATGTCATCGTCTGTGTCAATACTATGCCATCGTCTGTGTCAATACTATGTCATCGTCTGTGTCAATACTATGTCATCGTCTGTGTCAATACTATGCCATCGTCTGTGTCAATACTATACCATCGTCTGTGTTAATACTATACCATCGTCTGTGTCAATACTATACCATCATCTGTGTCAATACTATACCATCGTCTGTGTCAATACTATACCATCGTCTGTGTCAATACTATGTCATCATCTGTGTCAATACTATACCATCGTCTGTGTCAATACAATGCCATCGTCTGTGTCAATACTATGTCATCATCTGTGTCAATACTATGTCATCATCTGTGTCAATAATATACCATCGTCTGTGTCAATACTATGTCATCGTCTGTGTCAGTACTATACCATCATCTGTGTCAATACTATGTCATCGTCTGTGTCAATACTATGTCATCGTCTGTGTCAGTACTATACCATCGTCTGTGTCAATACTATGTCATCGTCTGTGTCAATACTATGTCATCGTCTGTGTCAATACTATGTCATCGCTGTGTCAATACTATACCATCGTCTGTGTCAGTACTACCATCGTCTGTGTCAATAATGTCATCGTCTGTGTCAATATGTGTCATCGTCTGTGTCAATACTATGCCATCGTCTGTGTCAGTATATGCCATCGTCTGTGTCAATATTATGCCATCGTCTGTGTCAATATTATGCCATCGTCTGTGTCATATATCATCATCTGTTCATACTGTCCAGTCTGTGTCAATACTTGTCATCGTCTGTGTCAGTACTATCCATCTCTGTGTCAATACTATACCATCGTCTGTGTCAATACTGTGCCATCGTCTGTGTCAGTACTATGCCATCATCTGTGTCAGTACTGTGCCATCGTCTGTGTCAATACTGTGCCATCGTCTGTGTCAGTACTATGCCATCGTCTGTGTCAGTACTATGCCATCGTCTGTGTCAATACTGTACCATCGTCTGTGTCAGTACTATGCCATCGTCTGTGACAATACTATGCCATCGTATGTACACGATCATCTATGTTAATACTTCAGTTTGCTACTACGATCATCATCACTAAATGAAGATCATTAATATTTTAGTACTATATCTCTCGTCATTAAAATGAATACCATGGTCTATTTCAGTACTATACCTATCGTCATTAGATGAATACCATGGTCTATTTCAGTACTATGCCTATCGTCATTAAATGAATACCATGTCTATTTCAGTACTATGCCTATCGTCATTAAATGAATACCATGTCTATTTCAGTACTATGCCTATCGTCATTAAATGAATACCATGTCTATTTCAGTACTATGCCTATCGTCATTAAATGAATACCATGTCTATTTCAGTACTATGCCTATCGTCATTAAATGAATACCATGTCTATTTCACATACTATGCCTATCGTCATTAAATGAATACCATGTCTATTTCAGTACTATACCTATCGTCATTAAATGAATACCATGTCTATTTCAGTACTATGCCTATCGTCATTAAATGAATACCATGGTCTATTTCAGTACTATGCCTATCGTCACTAAATGAATACCATGTCTATTTCAGTACTATGCCTATCGTCATTAAATGAATACCATGTCTATTTCAGTACTATGCCTATCGTCACTAAATGAATACCATGTCTATTTCAGTACTATGCCTATCGTCACTAAATGAATACCATGTCTATTTCAGTACTATGCCTATCGTCATGAAATGAATACCATGGTCTATTTCAGTACTCAGCCAATCGTTATTAAATGAATACCATGTCTATTTCAGTACTCAGCCAATCGTTATTAAATGAATACCATGTCTATTTCAGTACTCAGCCAATCGTCATTAAATGAACACCATGGTCTATTTCAGTACTATGCCTATCGTCATGAAATGAATACCATGGTCTATTTCAGTACTCAGCCAATCGTCATTAAATGAATACCATGGTCTATTTCAGTACTATGCCTATCGTCATTAAATGAACACCATGGTCTATTTCAGTACTATGCCTATCGTCACTAAATGAACACCATGGTCTATTTCAGTACTATACCTATCGTCACTAAATGAACACCATGGTCTATTTCAGTACTATGCCTATCGTCACTAAATGAACACCATGGTCTATTTCAGTACTATGCCTATCGTCATTAAATGAACACCATGGTCTATTTCAGTACTATGCCTATCGTCACTAAATGAACACCATGGTCTATTTCAGTACTATGCCTATCGTCACTAAATGAACACCATGGTCTATTTCAGTACTGAACCAATCGTCATTAAATGAATACCATGGTCTATTTCAGTACTGTGCCTATCGTCATTAAATGAATACCATGTCTATTTCAGTACTATGCCTATCGTCATTAAATGAATACCATGTCTATTTCAGTACTGTGCCTATCGTCATTAAATGAATACCATGTCTATTTCAGTACTATGCCTATCGTCATTAAATGAATACCATGTCTATTTCAGTACTGTGCCTATCGTCATTAAATGAATACCATGTCTATTTCAGTACTATGCCTATCGTCATTAAAGGAACATGATTATCTGTGTTAATGCTATGATCATCATCAAAAGATTAACACGATCATATATGTTAGTACTATGCCATTGTCTGAAAATTAGGACGATAATGTATTTCAATACTATGTCATTTCCTCAAGATTAACATCATCATCATCATCATCATCATCATCATCATGTGCCCTGCCGCATGGCTTTGGCAATCATGGCCCTCCATATGTATCTATCCATTGTTGCCGCAAGCATATCTTCCACCCTCTCTGTCCTCAGCCACCCTGCAAGTCCGTCCAATATTTTCTCCCTGGGTTTACCTGGTGCTCTCTTTCCATCCAGCTTTCCTGTTAAGACGAAGTGCTCTAATCCCCCTTTCCTCATAAAACGGCCTATAAATGTTGCCTGTGTTTTCCTAATCTTCCTTATGAATGATCTTCTTGTGTCTGCCTCCATCAAGACTGTCTCTCAAGATTAACATTATCATATGTATCGCAAGATTAGCACAATCATGTAGCCTATTTCAATACTATGCCATTGTCACAAGATTAGGACAATCATATATTTCAGTATCAAGTTAGCCTTCGTGTCCAGAGTAACACCGTCATCTGTTTCAGTACTATGCTATTGTTCAATATTAGCATGTGTATTTCGATAATATGCCATTGTCCCAAGATTAACACGATTATATATGTTTCAAGATTAACACGATTATATATGTCTCAAGATTAACACGATCATATATCTCAATATCAGCATGTCCTCGTCTCCAGAGTAACACCGTCATCTGTTTCAGTACTTCGCTCATCGTTACAAGATGAGCACAGTCGGCAGAGAGTCGGAACTGGAACAAATCAACATGACGGCACTGAAGCTGGCGCGTGACGTGGCTGACCGAACGGGGACTCTGATGGCGGGGAACGTGTGTCACACCCACCTGTACGATCCTGACGGACCGCCAGAGACTAACGCTGAAATCAGGGCCATGTTTAAGGTAAGGTTGGCGTTTGTAACGTCTGTGAAAGAAATGCGATGAATGTTTAAAAAAGTTAAGCTCGTGTATCACCGCCAATTCCGCCACCACATCACCGCAACCATCCTATTACCTTCAATACTCCCCTCTCCCACCGTCGCCACAAACATATTGAACCTGATGTGGACTCCTTTGAGACTGTTCCTAGTCATGACATTTGAGAGGTTTCTTTCTTCTCGTCTCTACTCTGTATGTATTATATCTTGGATTGCTGAGTCGATGTAATGTTGGCAAACAAACAAAGCAAATGATACATGACTTGCAGCGTCGCTAAGGTTAGGAAGCTCGGCAGTATTTCTAGATGGAACTTTACTTGAGTAAGCAGATTGATGAGAATTTTAAAGGACTCACACTTGGTGAAGACCTCAACCAATTTAGGTAGCGTTATTACTATTTCACTAAAGGTCAAGAGATCCATCCATTGACCTTGTGACAATTGCATTTGTAACATCATCCTCTCACAGAGCTGAGCTGTTTAATTTCTGTGTGAAAGTAGTCGGCTGAACCAGAGAATGCGTGGACATATATTTGTGGCTTAGCTCGTTGTGTGTTTGTGATTAATTATATCGTTATATGTTTGTAATGTTTTTGCCTGCGATTGTGTGCGTGCATGTGCGATTGTGTGTGTGTGTGTGTGTGTTTGTGTGTGTGTGTGTGTGTGTGTGTATGTGTGTGTGTGTGTGTGTGTGTGTGTGTACGTACACAGGAGCAGATACAATGGGCAGTGAAAGGAGGGGCGGACTACCTTATTGGGGAGACCTTCTGTGACTTTGGCGAGGCCAAACTGGCGCTAGAGGTCATGAAAGAACATGGAAATGGTAATACCATCTTTTTTTAGCAAACACACATACAAACGGGCATATGCATATTTGTACTCACGTGCACACCGACACACATACATACATATTAACACACACACACACAGATAGACACACACACACATACACACTCAGGGATGCATGTATACACACGCACGAACGCATACACACATATACACACACGCAAACACACACACAAGCACACAGAAACACATACACACACACACACACACACACACACACACACACACACACACACACAACACACACACACACAAAGAAATAGAGAGCTAACGACAGAGAGAGAGAGAGAGAGAAAGAGAGAGAGAGAGAGACAGACAGACAGACAGACAGACAGACAGAGGCAGAGAGAGAGACAGAAACCGAGACATAGACAGAGAGAACAGCATCATAGTTTTTGTCACTGAAATACTTTTCGCCCCATTCACAGGTCTGCCTATGGTTATCACCATCACGCCCTACGTGCCCGACGTGACGTTAGATGACGTGCCCATCCCCCAAGCCTTACGTCAGCTGGAAGAGATGGGAGCGGACGTGGTGGGTCTGAACTGTGGGCGTGGTCCTCAGAGCTTGTTGCCGCTACTGAGGGAGTGCCGTAAAGTCTGTAAGGTGAGTCCTGATGATGATGATGGGGATGATGATGATGATGATGATGATGATGACGACGACGACGACGACAACGATGATGATGATGATGATGATGATGGTGTTAGTGTTGGTGTTGGTGTCAGATGCTGATCATCCTCCAGTCCACTGATGTCATTCAAACTCTCCCTTCTGACCACTACTGCATCCTGAGCCAACTTCAACTATCAAAACCTCCTCCACGTCAAATCTACGTCATGGCCAGAAACCTGTCAACCATCGACTTTCCATCGTTCAACAGCAACCTCCATTCCCAACTCCTCAATTCTCAGCCAACTTCTGCCGACGATCTTGACGCTGTCCTCCGCAATTGCCTCGATCAGCATGCTCCAACCACCCAAAGGAAGGTCTCTCATCGTCCCCCTTCACCCTGGTATGCTGCCGCTGGACCTCAGCTCCAGGCTGCCAAGCGTGAGAGAAGACGTGCTGAGAGACGGATGATCAAACACAAATCAACTGTGCATAAACAATCCTTCCAGTCTGCAAAGAAAGCATTTGATAAACTTGTCCATAGTGCAAAGGTTTCATTCTATAATGCTAAAATTACGTCTGCCACAACTTTTAAACAGCTCTTCAACATTACTAACACTCTTCTCTGTAAAACTAAAAACAGCCCTATACCTTCTCATGTTCCACCTGCTGACCTTCCTCTAGCATTCTCTAACTTCTTTAATGGGAAACTTTTTGACATTCGTGATAGTCTCGATTCGCAAAATACCCCTCCTCTTTCAATGCCTGAACCAACCTTCTCTGGCTGTCCACTGACATCCTTTCAGCCTGTCTCTGAGTCTTTTGTGAAGAAAACTATCAAGGACTCTGCTATCAAAACCAGTGAATTAGACCCCCTCCCGGCTTCTGTTTTGACACAATGTTTGGATACTCTACTCCCATTCTTTACATCTGTCATCAATCATTCACTGGTGTCAGGCATCTTCCCAAGCTCATTCAAATCAGCTATTGTCAAACCTCTCCTAAAGAAACCTTCTCTTGATCCAGATATTCTCAAAAACTACCGGCCTGTCTCCAATCTCCCCTTTCTTTCCAAGGTAACTGAAAAAATTATTTTACACCAACTTCTAGAACATCTTGAATCAAACCATTTATTATATCCCAATCAGTCAGCATATAGATCAGGACATAGCACTGAAACTGCTTTATTGAAAATTGTGAACGATCTTCTGACATCCCTTGATGATGGTGACATTTCTCTTCTCTCTCTTTTTAGATTTGTCTGCTGCCTTCGACACTATAGACCATGAGATACTGCTTTGGCGCCTCCACAACTGCTACGGAATTTCTGGCTCCGCTCTCTCCTGGTTTCAGTCATATCTCTCTGACCGCACACAGACTGTATCTGTAAATGGCTTGCCCTCACCTCCCTCAGCCCTCAGATATGGCGTTCCTCAAGGATCCGTCCTGGGTCCAGTTCTCTTTGTTTTGTACACGCAGCCTCTCGCAAATATTATTCTCCGCCATTCTGTATCACATCATAGCTTCTCAGATGACAATCAAATTTACTATTCTGGTCCCATCTCTAATGTAAACAACATCGTACAAACCACTAAAGCCTGCATTTCCGACGTGAAAGACTGGATGACTTGCAACAAATTACAACTAAACCAAGACAAAACTGAAATGATTTTCATTACTCCTAAAAAACTTCTCAACTGTGACTTAATTCCATCTTCCATATCACTGAATGGGACAGACATCACCCTCTCCCAAAAAGTTAAGAATCTAGGTGTCACCATCGACAACACTCTTAACTTTCAGCAGCATGTCTCAAACATCTGTCGTGTCTGTTACCTTGAACTTCGTAGAATAGGTTCCATCCGTCATCTCCTTACTCTCGAAGCTACTAAAATATTAGTTTGTGCTTTCGTTCTTTCTCGTCTTGACTATTGTAATTCCCTTCTGTCTGGTTCCCCAAAACAGCTCCTTGACAAACTTCAGAAAGTACAGAACCATGCCGCTCGGCTAGTATTTCGGTCTTCCAAATTTCAGCATGACTCTCCTCTTCTCCAAGACTTGCATTG
>JAPXFY010000017.1:9545854-9586421 GCA_030674185.1 Monoplex corrugatus | reverse complement strand
AAAGATCTGTTGAGAAGTTCATGTCGAATAGGCATAATTTTTTTTTCAGTGCTGCATTGTCATGTGAAATAATGAATGGAATGCCCATGTTGACACTATCAATATCAGCATGCTACCGAGAATAGTATTGACTTAATGACCTAACTCTTGCTCAGTCCTGTGCAGTGTGGCAGCATTCGATAATATTCCAGCTAATCTTTAGTGCACCATAAATTGGTTAAGTTGTTTATGTTGCAGACAAACCTACCAGTATTCAAACTGCGTGATTCGAGTGTACGGAGACGTTACAGTGACTTCGAATGGTTGCGCAATGAACTTGAAAGAGACAGCAAGGTATTACTTGATGCAAAACTTCTCAGAGCTTTGTTTTCACTGACTAGACTTTGTCACATACAGACCCGTGCTTCAGAAGAGAAATTATAGTCATTTCAAATGCATGTCTGTGACTGCTTGAAATGTATTATATGATTGATAAAGTTACGTACAGCCCTTTCACTTGTGTTTGTTTTTTGCTGCTTTATTCTTCAGCATCTTTTAACCTATTGACTCCCACACCCCATTCACCAACTGCAAAAACTTAACCCTTCGACTCCCTCATCCTGTCATTCAGCTTCCTGCAGGAAGCTGGTGGATTGGGTGAGGGAGTCAAAGGGTTAAGTTTTAGTTTTGTTGGCATGGTTGACAATACAGGATGCTGATGGACAGGGTGTGTGAGTCAAAGGGTTAAGTAATGTTGATCTTGTGCCACTTTGTAGTCAAAGTCCCAGTGCCAGAAAGTCCATAGACACCAGCAATATCAAGCCATTATGGGGCCAACAACCAGAGAAGACTGCACTGCTACTGGGTCATGTTCAGCTGTTAATGTTCTGAACTGACATATGCAGGACACTTCCTACTAAACCCCATACCAGTCACAATAATTGCTCAGATTTGAAGCATGCGCTTCCTGGTGGGGTGACCACTATAGCTTCTCTCCAACAATAACCCTTATGAACCTTCGACACCGACACCAGTTTCATTAACCTTTGGTATGGAAACTATGGAGAATATCCAGAACTCATTTGAGGTTACACAAAGTCCACAGAATTAGGGACAATTTCATGAAGCTCTGATGGATTTCATGATAATGGTGATGATGATACGATGCTGTGGACTTTTTCCCCATTAGAAAAGGCCTGCAGTATGTGCATACTTTCCTTTTATATCCTGTAGTCTGCCCAAGCGACACAGAGTATGATGTTGATCAGGAAATTTTAGCAGCAATTTTAGTGACATGAAGTGGATAAGACTTAGCAGCATGGTCCCAGTATTCCAACTGTTCTTCCCACTATGTCTGTAGCTCACAGAACTTTGAGTAGAGGTCAGATGAGGCACAGAAACCCCACTGTGACTTTCATTGGACATATAGCTTCAGAACCCATAACCTCCCAACTGTTAATCTGTTTGAAGTTTGGGTTTTGTACCAGCAGGATTTTTCACACTCAAGAGAATTCCATATGTACTCCATCCAACTGGGAAATCAACATGTCTTCCTGTGTTTTATACAGGGCAGCTGGGCAAAAGTTTTGCTCTTCACGATTTTCAACTGCGGTGGGATTTTGAGCGTGCACAGGCCAGAAGGCACATGGGCCCAACTCGTTTTTTGTCCACTTCCAGATGTCTAGACTTCAGTTCAATTTTCAGATCAAACTGAGGAGAAAAGTCAAGGCTTCAACAGGAAACAAACCCTGAAACCTTGAGTTTAGTTATTGGCAAACATCTCAACCATTCTGCGATTCTTCTGATAGGTGATTCACAGCCCCCCCACCCCCCTTTTTATGTAATGGCTTAGCGTATTTACTTTTAAACAGAGTTAACCACAGACATATTGTTCAAGTTATGTGTGTATACTTTTTTGTCTACTCTTTTCATTGCTCAGAATATAGTATTTATGTGTAAATTTATGGAGAAAAAGATGTATTAAGTTATGTGTGTATACTTTTTTGTCTACTCTTTTCATTGCTCAGAATATAGTATTTATGTGTAAATTTATGGAGAAAAAGATGTATTATCTGTGCTAGAAAAGATTTTTAGGCTGCCTATTAATTGAATTTTCTTATCTCAATTTTCTGATCTCAAATCCATGTGAAAAGATAATCACATTTTAATTGTAATTATTTGTAATAATTGTGGTTGTGCTAGTCTGATCAGTTCCATTATGCCAGCGTATATCATATGTTCTGTGTGTTCCATCAGATTGTTGTACCACCACTGCCAGGGAAGGCACTGAAACGACAGCTGCCATTCAGGGGAGATGACGGCATCTTTGAGGAGGAATTTATTGAAGAGAGGCGAAAAGGGCTTGAGCAATTTATCAACAAGTAAGTTACACAAAGCGGATGATTTGGGCTTAAGTCATATTGGAGGCCTGGTTAGAGACTGATCACTTTATAGCTTAGGTTAAAAAGCGATGTGATAAAGTTAAACCGTGCAAGGCATTTAGATGTGACAAAAGTAGATGTAAGTATCGTCATCGATTTCTTGCAAGTGAAAGAGCACTGTACAAGTATGATTTACATCAGCAATAGTAGTAATAATGATAATAATCATTATAGTAATAGTAACAGTAATAATAATAAGAAGAATAGTAATAATGATAATAATAACAATAACAATGGTTTTTTTTTTTTTGAGGTCCCATTTTTTTGCAGCACCTTAATGGCTGCAGAAGCTAGCATCGTTTTTTACAGTGCAATGATGATGATGTCAATGAGAATGATAATCATGATGCTATGGAGTTCCATCTAGGATTGAGACAGCGTGACAGGGCTGTACTTTACGCTTACTATCATAATATATCCTGGCGTCAACCAGGCCTGAGAGATACTGACACCTGCGGTGCTGGTCAGAACATTTGAGCAACCCCCTCAGTGACGCATCCGTGAAGTGGATGACACTCGACTGTGTGTTCCTAGTCTTCGCGATGATCCCATAGCATGCCCGACTCAGATAGGAGCAGGTTAGAGCCGAAAAGTCCCACGATGATTTTTGAAGGGACTGATGGGGATTCGAACCCATAACCTTCCAGTCAGTAGTCCGTTGCATTAACCACTACACCACGGCAATTAATAATAATAATAATGAAATAATTAATAATTAATAATATAAATAATAATAATAATAATATAATAATATGATGATGATTAGATTGTAAAAAAGATGTGTGGTCTACAGAAATGTTAAGATTTATCTTATGAGATCAAGAGCTCTCAAGGGCTATCAAAATAAGACATAAATGCAGTAGTGAACAAGTGTGCATCATGATTATCAACAGTTGGTCAAGTAGAAATAAACTAATGGTCAAAATCTTAACCCTTTGACTCCTGCACCTTGTCCACCAGCATCCTGCATTGTCAACCATGTTAGCAAAGCAAAACCTTGACAATTCGACTCCCTCACCCTATTGACCAGCAAGGGAGTCAAAGGATAAGTTTTTGTAGTTGGTGGATAGAGTGCGAGAGTCAAAGGGTTAAATGTTGTCATAGTTCTCAGTATCACTTGTAAGTTATGCAAAAGAAAAATCACACATTCACCATTATTCATGTTGTATCTGACAGTATAAATATATAATTTATGTAGTTGTGTTCGGTCCGAAGAAAATAACACAATGCAACCTTTGTCCATGTTATTTTAAATTTGACTAATTTAAGGAGCTTTTGACTCTGCAGAAAAAAAAGAGCATCATGTGTATCACTCGCATATTGTGTATCACTCGCATATTGTGGTTACTTTTTTCTTTTTCTTGTCGGATGAAACTTTAAAGTAAAGTGTTGCTTCCATATGAACAAGAGTTGCGAGAAATTGGGCATTGTAGAATTCAGAACTGTCACAATAATCAGACTAAAGAGAGGAAGAGTGGGGGAGGAACTAGAAAAACAAAA
Source organism: Monoplex corrugatus (assembly GCA_030674185.1). NCBI lineage: Eukaryota > Metazoa > Mollusca > Gastropoda > Littorinimorpha > Ranellidae > Monoplex > Monoplex corrugatus. Next base: position 9,582,501 of record JAPXFY010000017.1, on the reverse strand, counting down.
GATATTATGCTCAATTATTTTTCCATAATGGCACCATTATATTACAAAATTGCCAAATGCCTGCAGTTGATGGATTGTTCAGTGGCTAGCCCACTTGTTCAGCTGGTTAGAGTGCCATACCAATAACACTGAGCTTATGTGGACCACTAATTGGAGCCTAGTAGCTCACTTGGTTATCGTGACATGCTGATAATGGGGATGTCATGGGTTTGACTCCCATGTTGGCCACTGAACTTTTGCAGGCTGGCTGATCTGTTGATAAGAGTTGTGGACTCGAATCGGATCTCTCCAGTTCAAACCCAGCCAACAGTATAAAAACTGGCCTGATTGTTGCCCGTTGCAATGCTCCATTCATTCTAGTGGTGTCAGTTTAATGTTTCATAACAGATCCTGCCCCCCCCCCCCCCCACCTGCACCTTTTGTCTCTCTTCTACCCACATTTCAAGACTTTGCCAAGTATGGGATTTAGTGCAGGTTCGAAGAGTTTGCTAAATGATTACTGGTAGGTTAGGGTGGAGCACATATGGAATTGTCTGAGCGCAATAAATCCTTGAACAAACACGAAGCGTCAAGGGTGACAAGTAGACACTGTTTGAAATCCATTTTGATCAGAAGTCTAATCAGCTTAGAGTTAAAACTCCCACCTTTCAATTTTATATGTAATATAGGTTTGAACCAGGTTCACAAAAGTTTTGTGTGTTCATCCTCCTAGCTGTGAATGGATGCCTGACCATGCAGGACCAGTAAAGGGAAGCAATGAGGGAGATCAGGAGGAAACTAATCTCAAGATGTTCTAAAAGTAGTGTCCATACTTTCCACTCTCCAGTGACAGTAGGGTTATAGGCTAGCATAATCTACCATTTTGTCTGAATGTTCCTGTGATATAGAGAGTGGACAGGGGTGATTTAGTATTTCCATAATTGATGTTTATTTGAACTGAACATTTTATGTCTTTGTGATTTCAGAGTGGCAGGTCACCCTCTCGCCCAGAACGAGAAGTGCTTACACATGTTCCTGCAAGAGCCAGTCATTGATAAAAACTATGTGCCAGGGAAGATCCGCACCAATTAGGCAGTATGTCATCATCATCATCATAATCACACGCGACACTGCCCCAGCATTGTCTTTGCATACTCCACAACAGATAAGACAGGTCATATACAGAAGGAGTGAACAACGCTGACTCGGACAGGGAGAGACAACTGTGGAGGATTACTTTCTTCTTCAAACGGTCATTTCAATTTTAATGACAAAATGTTTGGACCATGTAGTGACATCTAGAATGTATATCTTTTATGAACAGCATTGTATGTCTACGGCAGATTTGCGAATGTTCCAGTAATTGTGATATTAAAGTTAGTTCAGACATATGCTCGTAAAATTTTAACAATTTCAAACATATGCTCTTAAAAATACTAAACTGAGAACTACGACAGAAGCTTTAGACCTTATTCCAAAGTGTTTTCACTGCGAGAAAACACTTTTGTGCTTTGTCATGAGGGTTTACCATTTTCTTTCATCGTTCTTGGCAAACATTATCTTTGGCTTGATAAATGCTTCTCCATTACTATTCTGCTCGTATTACAGCAGGCTTGGAAAGCTTAAAATGAAACTGTACATTTGATGCATAAATGAAATGTTTGGGTTGTTCCAGCAGCTTGAGGATGATTGAATGCAAGTGGGTTTGGGACCGTTAATGTGTGCAATGTATGATCTGTACATAGTATAGTTCTAACCTTCAGCAAGTAGGTGGTGCTTGACAATATTAACAAACCCAGCACAATAAATACTACAGGTACCCAAACGCGTGTTATACTAAATTTTATCACCCATCAGTAAATCATTTGACTGTTCTTTTTGTTGTTGTTTGTTTGTTTGTGTGTCTGCCCCTCTGTGATAGGTCAGATATTGTCAAAGAAATTCATATAGTCATATTCATATTGATTTCTTTTGTCACAGTGGGTTTAGCATGTGAAACTCGGGTTGCTCTTCCGTTCTAGAGCACATCGTCGCAGTGTAGCACCTCACACTTTTTTTGACCAGGACTTAAGAAAGGCAAGAAGGCGAATTGGCCTTTGAGGGGAGGGATCTGGGAAATCAACCTAATCTCTCCAATGTTTTGTACTGGGTGAAAGCCTTGCTCTTCACAATTTTCAACTGCTGTGAGATTTTTAGGCACTTGTGTCCAACTCCTTTTTCGTCTCCTTCCAAAGGACTAGACGTTCCATTTGATTTTCCTGTCAAACTGAGCAGAAAAGTTGAGGCCTCAGTAGGAAACAAGCCCTGAAATCTCACATTTAATTGTTTGCAGGCAAATGTCTGAACCATTCTGCCATCTTTTCTAAAGGTCAGTCTGTTGCCAGTCAGTATAATATAAATTTTTAGCATGATTATTTCTCCGTCAGTATGTTATTATATTTCAGTAAGATTCTTTTCAGTTCAGAGTTTGTTGAATCTATTCAGGGGTACTGTAGCAGTGAGCAAATCACATATTTGTGTACTTTACTGAATTGTTTCATGTCCATTGGACTAGTTTGGTTGGTTTTCTTAATTACCACTGAACTATCAATGCTTTGCTTGATGTTGTCAGAACTCTAGGCAAGGTCAGCAGATTTGATACATCCTGTAGATGAGTGCTGAGTTTGTATGTAAAGTTCTGAAAATACACAAGCTGTACTGTTGTTAAGATTCTGGTACAGGGTGCATATCGTCAGATTCATTCTATAGTCAGATAAATAATGACAAAAAGAAACTGGCAAAAACCAAAAATTTTCCCCTCCTATTAAACATATGTGGTTTGTGTATTTGTCTAAGCGTATGTGGTTTGTGTATTTGTCTAAGCTTAATCATTAAGAACACGGTATGATTTCTTTTATTTGTTGTTTATATTGAGTGCAGGTTTTGTTTGATGTGAAGCTGCTCAGTCTTTAAGTAAAGAACAGGTTATTAATTCTGACCAGTTTGTGTGTGTGTGTGTGTGTGTGTGTGTGTGTGTGTGTGTGTGTGTGTGTGTGTGTGTGTGTGTGTGTGTGTGTGTGTGTGTGTGTGTGTGTTGGCAGCAAGAGACCAGATTCATTTGAGACAGAGGCAAAGATGCAAAAAGAGCTTTGAAAATCAAAGCTCTCCATTCTGAGCATAATAATTTGCCTTACATGTAATGATGTACATTTCTGTCCATGTAAAGGTCTTCAGACTTGGCTGTGTCGTTTTCCATTTGCATACCTTTAGTCTGTCAGCTTATTGATTTACTGCATCTCTTATCATTGTCACTTTAACTCTTCCTTGCTCCCCCCCCCCCCCCCTCTCCTGCTGTTGCCTATTACACCAATTTTCTTCCTTCATGCGACACAGATAGTATTTTGTTTTCTTCTTTGTAAATCATTTAAAACGTATTTAGGGTTAGGGGACATAGTTCTGAAGTGTATAAGTATGTCTCTGTGCATGGGACTTATTTTGTACCAGTTTTTCCGGGATCCTGTTGAATGTGTCAAAGCTAAATATCATGTATTTAAAACCATTGGTAATGTTAACACAATCGGTACAGTTACTTGTATAAAAACCACAAAATGGATTGACTTCAGCATCTTTGGCTATTTTAGCAGAGAGAAGAAATGCAAAACATTCTATTGGTTTACTCCCTCTCTTTGTCTTGTCTTGCTTAGTGTTGGTGTGAGCGCGTGTGGGAGATGTTGTATTGAAGAGACTGAGGACAATGATCACAAAAGAGGTGGATGAATGATTGATCACAATAGAGATGACTGCATGTCAGAAATTGAACAAGCAGTGACATGTGATGATGTTATAAATAGACAACTGAATATGATGGAATGCCAGATGGACGAGTAAAGGTAGTAACACCGGAAATTGTGTATGAAAGAGGGGCCTTTGACTTGTGGATGATGATAGAAACAGAGGTGGTTAATTGAGACGATGACAGTTGCATTGGAGATGAAGAAAGGATGATGATTATGTAATTTTATAGACAGGCAGTATTGTTGTATTTGTCTTGTATGGGTTCTATGTTTGCCCAAATCATTGCCATACTTGTATCATCAGTGTTTTATCAATACTCGCAAAATATTATTCTTCCACTGTAGGTTTATGTTTTGTATGCACTGCAAATCATACCAGATTTCTGTCTGTTTACATGCTGTGCTTGTTTGAAAGTATGTTTGGTATTCGCTCTCCTAGTGTGTTTTGTTTGTAAGAATTGTTTTGCTTAATATTTATGCAGCAAATCATTTTGTTTCTTCGTTGGAAGTACTGTTATGTATGTGTGTGTTGCAGAATTTTTTTAAAAGTAATTTTTCATTCTTTTCCCATACCCTTTCTTATATATATTCTTTACCACGGTTGCAGCAGTTTGTTCATTGGAAATCACATTTGGTAGAAAGTGAGATGACTATATTTATTGCAAAATTGTGTGCATGTGAATAACTGTGCTAAAATGAATAAAAGGATAGCTGCATGAATATCTACAACGGTTGAATAAATCTATATTCTCAACAAACCAAAACGAAAAAGACCTTTTTGGATTTTTCTTGCAGCTGCTAAGAGAGCTGGTATTCTCATGTTCTTCATGCAAGTGCATTAAAAGGGTGCAACATGCAACCCAATCAAATCGGTTAATTTTGAAATAATAAAATCTTTTCTTACTAGCTGTCTTTGCTACTGCCCCCCACCCCCCATCCCCCGACTGTTTGATAGTTGATAAACAGAAATGGTTTGTTACACATTTCATTTTCGGATTTGCAATATTTTTTATACTGGTTGAAATTGGGTAAATTCTGTTGTATCACTTTATTTCGACTTTCCTTTAGATAGAAATAACTAGCATGATACACTTGTTGTTTTTTTTTCGTTTTATGAATTTATCCCACAGCGTATCTTGGTGTATCTCTGCTGTTCTGTGCATTGCTTTAGTTTTATTGTTGTTCGCTTTGTGTACATCTGTGTGTCAGAAGTTGTATATTTTTGGTAAGTGTCTGGTTGGTTCTTTTTTCACTTTTTTGTTTTTGTGTTTAAGTATTGATTTTTGTCAGTGTATTAGTCATTTTCCTCTGGGTGAGTTTGTGTGCATATGCGTCAGTATGAGTGAGTTTGTGCAAGCGCATGCCTGAATGAGGTGCGCAGCCGCACTTGCGTGTGTTGTGTGTGTGTGTGTGTGTGTGTGTGTGTGTGTGTGTGTGTGTGTGTGTGTGTGTGTGAGATAGTCACCTTTGAGCAACTTTCACAATCAACAAACAGTGTGGAGAACCATCCAAGCATACATGAGAAGTTCATTGCTGTTTACTTAATTAAGCTGTTTTAGCAGCAGTTTTCTTTTCAGTCTTCAAAAAGAGATTTTTTATGATTTGTGGTCCAAAGTTTTGCCTGACAGACCGTAAAAGTTTTTGAGCAAGAGTGGTTCTCTTTCGAGGTCACAGTTTATGTAAACACTATCTGTTTGCCCTCTTTTTTTTTTTTTTTTTTTTGTTTGTCATTTATAAATCTACATGGCGGGCAAGAATGATGAGAAATCTTCCAAGTGCCTGAAGCGAATTGGTAATTATTGACCGCCTCTTCTTTTGCCTTTTTTTTATTTGCTCGCAACCAACATCCATCATTGATCACGTCATGACTGTTAACAATTTTCATATTAACATTTTATGTATCCTGTTGTCCTTACCTCTGATTGAGAAAAAGACCAAAATACTGCAGTGAATTAGTTTAAGTTTGTGTTAAATTTTACATAACTTTGTACACCAGCAAAGTATTGACAACACAGTTGCACAGTCATTTGTCTACAGCACTTGCTGGTTTATTGTTTTTGGTTTTTATTTGATACCCAATTTAAAGCTCAAGGATCTTAGCTATGATCAAATAAACATTTTTGCAAGCTGATGACAGAAACCTGACTGAAAACAGTACAGAATGGAAGGTTTTAAATGATTACATCACATAAGTCCAGTTGATTGCTCTTGTGACATTCTGGTGTCATAGGCAACGAAAGTGTTGATACGTTTTCAATCAGTGTTTGCAGTCTGTGTACTTTGATGGGATATGTCACTGACTGATACCATTTGTGTAATGTTGTAGTGCCTGTGTTATCAATTCTTCTTTTCCTTACTGCGTATACAGTTTGTTATGTGGCCTGTGTGTTACTCAATCTTACTTTTAACTGGTTTGAGCATTAATTGTCTTGGATGATATAACGCTGTTGGTAAGGGGGCAAGCATTAGTTGCTGCACATTGAAAACCAATTTATAATTGAGTCTAGTCCATCTTGACCTAGCTGGGTATGGATACCTACCATGCTAGTTAAGGATTACGGAAGGTAAAACAGCAAATGATACGAAATGGGTAGGATAGCGTCCACATAACTCTGTTCAGAAAACGTTTAGGTCTCTGTTACATCACTTCCAGATCACTTTTACCTGTATGTACAGAGCAGGACAGAAGTGTGGCTGTGCATGTGCTCCTAGTTTCATGCTGACTGTACGAAATAATCAGTAGGTCTATCAATGCTTGCGAATGGATCATAAAAGTATGTAACTCGTATGGGCATTTAACCTTTTGACTACCTCAGCCTATCCACTCTCATCCTGCTTTGTCAACTATGCCAGCAAAGCAGAAATTTAATCCTTTGACTCACTCACCCTACCCACCAGCTTCCTGCAGGAAACTCAAACACATTGCAGGAAGCTGGTGGATAGGGTGAGGGAGTCAAAGAGTTACATTTCTCCTGGTGGTGAATAGGGTAAGGGAGTCAAAGGGTTAATCGTATGACCTATACAACTGTGTGACATCATCAATATCATTCCCATTCTCGTCAAATAAATTGACCTGGATTCTGTGACCCTCCGTACCTTTACTGTCAAAGTGACCTAAGTTTTGGTGGGTTTGGAAGCCTGGTTGAGCCTACACCTACACACACGCGCACACACACACACACACACACGCACGCACGCACGCACACACATACCACACAACACACACACACATGAGCTCTGCAAAATATCTAGATAATTTCATCACTCCAACAGTAGCGTGTGCTAATGCCATTACTGTTTATATCAATCAAGGGTTAAATTAAGGCCAACAGCCATCATAACACACGGGAGTCTACGCCCACAATCTGAAGAAAGCCTACACACACACACACACACACACACACACAACACACACACACACACATACACCAAAAACACATCACACACCAACACCACATACAACACACACAAACCACCACAACACAATGTACATGACTCTGCAAATATCCCAGATCATTTCATACACATCCCAACAGGCTTTGCAAGCCATTACCATATACACATCAAGGTTAAATTACAGGCACACAACCATTCGTAACACCACGGATGTACGCGAAGCACATGGTCTACACCCACACACATCTCACGAAACACACACACTACACACCCCACACACACACACACACACACATCACACACACACCACACAACACACACACACACACACAACCACAAGCTCCGCAGAATATCCAGATCATTTCATCACTCCCAACAATGGCGTGTGCTAATGCCATAAATGTTTATATCAGTCAAGGGTTAAGGCCAACAGCCATCATGACACACGGGAGTATACGCCCACAATTTGAAGAAAGCCCTCGTCATTATCAGTGAACGAGGTCAGGTGTTGAGCTACCTACATGCATAAAATCTGATGCAAGTTGGCCTTCATTTGGTAGGCCTATCCAAATTAGCGGTGTTCATTTCGCGTATCGTCTGTACCAAATAGTTCTGGTTTTCCTCCCTTCGATCGGATGCTAGGCCTATAATTTTTTTTATATTGACTAGACTCGATTTGAGTGTCGTGTGAGTGCGTGTTGTTTGAACTTGTATGTCAACCCTTTGACTCCCGCACCCTATCTATAAACTACAAAAACTTAACTCTTTGACTCCCTCACCCTATCCACCAGCTTCCTGCAGGAAGCCGGTGGATAGGGCGAGGGAGTTAAAGGGTTAAGTTTTTGCTTTGCTACGATGGTTGACAATGCAGGAGACTGGTGGACAGACTGCAGGAGTCAAAGGGCTAAAACCTCATAACAAATATAATAATTCGCTCACTGTGCGGTTTTGTAGATACAGAAATTAAAGGTCCCTTCCTGTTTTGGAACCACAGGAGCTGTCTTTGCTTTTTATTTGGTGTTCCTTTCCCTGTCATTTCTATTTTTTCAAACTCTTTATTTGTTTCCAGGTATCCGGTATTTCCATCCTCTCTAGTCCAGAACGACTTTTAACCCTTTGACTCCCACACCCTGTCCACCAACATCCTGTATTGTCAACCATGCCACAAAGTAGAAACTCTTCGACTCCCTCACCCTATCCACCAGCTTCCTGGAATGCGTCATGGACAGATAAATGTAACATCAGTATGCATGCCTATGAAGACGATAGCGCCAGTTTATAATGTTACCGCAACAAGTCCTCGTCGATGCCATATTTTATAAATGCTGTTTGGAATCTGCCATCAGCCGTAAATAGACCATGGTACAAGTAAACTGTACACAAGTCTATTGTGTCAGTAAAGAGGCTGCTGAATTTTGCTTGCAAATAACGGTAACTGGATACATTTCGCATCCAGCTACGTGACAGAATGGCATAGTATACGAAAGCTCATTGTGCAAAGAAGGAAACTTGTTCAAGTTAGGATGTGCTTACGTAAGCAATTCAACAACCATTCAACTCTCTACCTGTTTTCTGTCTGTCTCTGTCTATCTGTCTCTCTCTTCTCTCTGTCGTGTTCCAGGCAACAGACCGTTACACGTACTTTAAAATAATTTTTTTTATACATGTGTGTATGAAGTCAGTGGTGGATTGTCAAGGTCTGTTCATGAACAGCAGGTTATTATTTCTCTCTCTCTCTCTGTTCATACAAACTCTCACCACCTGACTGTCTCTGCCTGCTGCGCTCGTTAATTCTCTCGTTTTCCGCCTTCCCTCTCCCTCCTCTCCCACGCTTACCGTCACACTACTTTAGGCTCTGCCCCCTCCCCTCTACCTCTCTCTTTTGTTCTCTTCACACACACACACACACAGACAGACAGACAGACAGACAGAGAGAGAGAGAGAAACGCACGCGCACACACACACACACACACTCTCTCTCTCTGTTTTCTGTCTGTCTCTGTCTCTCTGTCTGTCTGTCTCTCTCTTCTCTCTGTATGTCAGTTTCACAATATAACATATCAGATCTCAAGAATTAATTATCGCGTCTAGTGTCACACAGTCAGATCACCCACAACGCATTTTTTCTTTATAGTGATTACGCTACTTCGTCAAATTAAAAAACAAAAGTCTATACCTTTGAACCTTAACCGATATTACTGATATATATATTGTTTGCATGACTGAAATATTGCTGTTGATTCATATATAATCAATTTATGTGTAGTATTGATTCGGAGGGCTAGGGCTTGATGTAAACAAACAAACAAACAAAAGCTAACTACAAATTGCTCATTTCATACCATCGTCCAAAAAATTTGCCTTTGCGCTCTCTCTCTCTCTCTCTCTCTCTCTCTCTCTCTCTCTCTCTCTCTCTCTCTCTCTCTCTCTCTCTCATATCAGTCATCATCATTATCTTCAGCATCTTGAATATATCCGTATACTATCCATAAATATGAAGCTGAGCCATCTGATCTGAAGAGGTCGTTTAGTCGTTAAGCTATCTTCTACACGTGACTTGGCCGGCATTTAAATACATAAATACCGGCCTTTAGTCAAACTCAGATCACAGAGGAGGCGAAAAAGAAAAAAAAAAAAAAAAAAAAAAAAAAAAAAGAGAGAGAGAGCGAGAGAGAGAGCGCGGACCTTTCAGATAATATATCAGTGAATAAGTTTGACGTACAAGTGATAGGGCCTGACACCGTAACAGAGAGCGACAGTCTTATAGGCCTACTGCAGATTTTGCCCGGCTTTCTAACTTGAGGGGAAGTGTTTCCCGAAACATGGCCACTCAGAGAGAGAGAGAGAGAGACAGAGAGAGAGAGAGAGAGAGAGAGAGACAGACAGACAGACAGACAGACAAACAGACAGACAGACAGACAGTGATAGGGTCTGACACCGTAACAGAAAGCGATGGCCTTACATTGCAGGTTTTGCCCGGCTTTCTAATTTCACTGGAGGTGTTTCCTGAAACATGGCCACTCGGAGAGAGAGAGAGAGAGAGAGAGAGAGAGAGAGAGAGAGAGAGAGAGAGAGAGAGAGAGAAAAGAGAGAGAGAGAGACAGACAGACAGAGACAGAGAGACAGACAGACAAACAGAGAGAGAAACAGACAGACAGAGAGAAAGAGAAAGAAATGGGGTGGGGGTGGGCAGGGGTAGATAGAAAAAAACATAGAAACAAAAACCGGAACCAGAAGAACAGGAAAACCAATATAAGCGCGTATCCAACAAAACAAAACAAAACAAGCGCAAATTTTCGGCCAACTAGCCTTTGTCAAGCGCGAACGCACGGTCACAAACAGATCACAAACACAAGGACAAAGAAACAAAGACAAGGAAGTTTCAGTTTCAGTTTTTCTATATGACGCCCCCGCACTCGGAATAAACTATATGCACAGTCGTCTAGATCCTGCTGGATGGGTAAGATCTAAAACATGATGATCGTGGTATAAGTCCTGTACCTGAGCAATCTTGGTTTTGGTCGCAGTAGCTGGCTGACGGTCTGGTGTCACCTGCGCCGCATGACAGTCCCTACCGGAATTGAAATCCCCTCCTGCAAAATAACAGCAAATGGCACAACCTTGACACAGGTTAATAAGTTCAAATACCTGGGAACGGTCATTTCATCAGACGGCAGATGCACATCGGAAATAGCTGGCAGAATCGGCCAAGCCAAAACAGCATTCAAGAAGATGACAAGCATTCTTACCAACAAATGCCTATCAATTAACATCAGAAAGAGAGTCCTTGAATGTTATATAGAACCAATACTGTTGTACGGATGCGAGGCGTGGACAGTCAGCAAGCAAAGCCAGAGCAGGATTGAGGCAGCCGAGATGTGGTTTCTCAGAAGAATGTTGAGAGTACCATGGACAGCAAAGAAAACAAACGAGAGTCTTGATGGAGGCAGACACAAGTCGATCACTGATAAGGAAGATTAGGAAAAGACAAGCAACATTTATAGGCCATTTTATGAGGAAGGGGGATTTGGAGCACCTGGTCACAACGGGAAAGTTGGAGGGAAAGAGAGCACCGGGTAGAGAATGCTGGACGGACTTGCAGAGTGGCTGAGGATGAAGAGGGTGGGGGAGATGCTGGGGGCAACGAGAGATAGAGATGGTTGGAAGTCCATGATCGCCAACGCCATGCGGCTGGGCACCTGATGATGATGATGATGACCTGAGCAATAAATTCTATTCATAGCGGGTCTTGGGCTTCTACTGAATGTATTGGAAGTAATGACCAGTAAAGCAGAGTGAGAGTCGTGGGCTTCATTCTCATTCTCAAGAACGTCATTTGCCAACTCTCCCTCTTTCCGTCTCTATGAAAGTGTATTTGGTATTCAAGGAAGAGAGTCTTGTTCCCAGCAGACTGCCCGTATGTGTGTGCGTGTCTCAGTGTATGCACGCATACGTATAACCCTTTGACTCCCGTGCACTGTTTAACAGCATCCTGCATGCTAGCAAAATAAAAAGTTAACCATTTGACTTGAGGGAGTCAAATGGTTAAGTTTTTGCAGTTGGTGGATAGTAGGGTGCGGGAGTCAAATGGTTAAGTTTTGCAGTTGGTGGATAGGGTGCGGGAGTCAAAGGTTTAACGGGGAACGGGGGTACATACATTTTTTTTTTTAAACTGTTGCCATTGCAAAACGTCTGTTTGTTGTATCTGAATCTATCAGGTCTCTTTCGCAATGAATAGGTCTATCTATATCTTTACCCGTTAACTCATTTGCCAAAAAGAATGAATGAACTGTCCCGTTATCATAATCATATCATGTGTACATATGAATGAAGTGTACCCGTTAACATATCGTGTAGCCTACAACTGCCTACTGGGTGCAAATCATGTAGATTTATATTCCACCTCCTTTGTTCACCAACTGAACATTATCAGAAATGTTTACTCATCGTTATGCTCACCCGTTAGGCTCTATGTTATAATGAGGTCAAGTTGAAATACAGGAGCAGCCTTTGAACATTACTTATGTATGGAAATAATGACAAATAAGTCTGATCGAGAGTCGTCTACTTCGTTCTCGTTCTCAAGGGCGTCACTGCCAACAACCTTGACCAATAGATTACGTAATATCTTTTTGTCTTATCATACAAATCAAATAGAACACCCTAGCACTTCATATTGATAGGTACGTTCCCAAACACCGCACCGCTATTCCCCAAAGTTAATCGCTTCAGCTGTGAACTTTTACAATCAGAACGGCATTTTCAAGGAAGTTTGTATTGTTGAATAATAAAGCCAGATTTGAACATCTATTCTCCTTTGAACTGTGAACATCTGTTTACCTTTCAGTATGAAAAATTTGTGTCCCAAAAAAGAATCAAACTTTCAGTTCGAAATATCTGTAAAAAAATGCAGTATTCTTCGTTATATCATTTGAGATCAATTGTTACCACATATTTTCGTATTCAAATGAACGCTTTGAAAATAAATATTGTAAAAACGTTTTATGTATTTGCGGTGAACAATTCACATTGTATCACTGTTTGTTTTACTGCAGAAAGCTTCGTTATTTCTTACCAAAGATGTTTACACAAGGAAACTATCTTGAAAAGCATTTTAAAGAAGTAATATCAGATCATGTTCTGTTAGTTAAAATTTCAGAATCATTGGTTCACAGTCCTGTTAATGCGTTACTTTAAGGTTATTATTTTAATTATTATTATTTTATTTTGTTTTGTTTTGTTTTTTATGACAATGTTTTCTTTTACATTTAATGTTAGCGTTGTTCTAGTTTCATTTCTCTGTTCATCCATATCCTTTTTCTAAACACCTTGCCGATTCCTTTTAATTTTTTTTCCGTCTCTTACTCTGTTCCCCTCTGTCCCCCCCTCCCCCCCCCCCTCCCCCCCCCAAAAAAAAATCATCGTCCATGCCATTTTTACCCGTCTAATATCACTTCTAGTGAAAAGACGTTAAATCAAGGAACGAACAGTATAACAAAGTCACATTGATTGAGCATCACTTTGTCTTCATTTCTTCTTCTTCTTTCTCTCTCTCTCTCTCTCTTTTGGTGTTTATAACTGGATTGTTTATGAAAAATTGAAAGGGAAAAAACTGATTTCACTTAACAAAGAAGACGTAAAGAAATGGAACACATTGCACTCTCCTCGTTAGACAGAAAAACAGACATTTGATTTTCACAACTGAAAGATTGTGATCATGCACAATAAGCGCTCTATGTATAACGCATAGACTTTTTGGCAGTGTAACTACTGGAAGCCTAGTGTTATAGCTTGTGTATTGATTTGAGTAGTTTTAGATGATAGTGATGAAGTGGCGGTCACACTGGGAGGACTTGATGGAGGTATAACATGCTGTGAACCACCGTTAACTGGGTCTCCTGCTGCTGTCAGGATGTCCTCATACCAATCATTATAAGGAGGACTGTTGTTTTGATATGGCAGTGCTGGAGATACTACAGTTATAATTAATAATAATTACAATATTTATATAGCGCAAAATCTTGATAAAATCAAATCTAAGCGCTGAAACAGACACACACGCACGCACGCACGCACGCACGTACGCACGCACGCACACGCACGCACACACATACACACACACACACACACACACACACACACACACACACACACACACACACACACACACACACACACACACGAATGGCTATAAATGGGGAGAAAGAATAAAAGCAATAAAAGCAAGAATAAAAGCAATGGAAAATTATAGAAAGCATATCATACAATTATATATTATAACAATGTGATTCCCCTCCGAGCGGAGACAGGCTCATCAGCATAGAAGTGGTGTTTTATAGAGTGGGAGTTGATGATGGTGGACAGGGGGAGGTGTAAAGAGTGAAAAGAACAGGGCCAAGGACAGATCCTTGTGGAACACCACAGGTCAGGTATGCAGGTTGAGAGTAAGTGCCATTGATGAGAACAGTTTGTTTTCTGTTTGACAGATATGAAGTGAACCAGGAGAGAGCAATGTCAGAGATGCCAAAAGTATGATGAAGTCTAGAAAGGAGAATACCATGGTCAGTGGTATAAAAGGCTGCAGACAGATCAAGGAGTGTGAGGAGAGAGACTTTGCCAGTATCAGTTGCAAGGAGGAGATTGTTGAGAATGTGTATTAGGGCAGTTTCAGTGCTATGGCACTGGCGGTAGGCTGACTGGAAAGGATTGAGGAGATTGTTGGCAGACAAGTGAGAGTTCAGCTGGTTGAGGACGACTTTTTCAAGGAGTTTTGACAAGAAAGAGAGATTACAGATAGGCCGGTAATTTTTCAGTTCATTTGGGTCTAAATTGTGTTTCTTGAGGAGAGGGTGAACAATAGCAGACTTGAAAGAATCTGGGACAGTTCCAGTTTGAAGAGAAGTGTTGATGATGTCAGTGATGAATGGGAGGAGAGTAGGGAGACAGTCGGAGTAGAGAGAACCTGGAAGAGGATCCAGTTCGCAGGTTTTGAACGACATGGATCTGATTGTGTTGAAAATTTCTTCTTGTGAGACTGGGGTAAAAGTAGTAAGAGGTGTGCCAGAGAAGGAAGGGTCAGGTGGGCATGGTTGACAGGGTGTCCTGTCAAGCCTGTCACGAAGAGTTTGCATTTTGGTGGTGAAATAGTTGGAGAATACAGATGGGAGTTCTTCATTTGTATGTTTTGTTGGGAGAAGTAAATCTTTTCGTGTGCCAAGGAGATGATTCATGGTTGTAAAGAGTTCTTTTGAAGAAGAGGCATTCAGGATTTTGGTTTGGAAATAGCTTGTTTTTGCAGATGCAATGAGGGTGGATACTTTTGTTTTAGAGGCTTGGAAAAATTGCATGTGTACAGTGAGTTTGGATTTGCGCCAGCGGCGCTCTGCTCTGCGGCGGGCACGTTTTGCACAGGCGATCTCATGAGTGAGCCAGGGGGTAGGGGGGCGTCAGGTAAAAGACGGGTTGTGGCTGGAGCATGAGTGTCCAGAAGATGGTGGAGAGTAGTATAGAATTCATCGGCAAGGTTATGTGACTTTTCAGAAAGGAGATGGGAGGCATCAGATGAAAATGTGGAGAGGTCGATAGATTTGAGATTGCGTCGAGTCACTGTGCGCGTGGTACGGGAAGGAGGAGAAATGTCAAGAGAACAGAGAATTGCAGAGTGGTCAGATGGAAGGGCTGAAGTTAGACGGGTAGAAAGGACTAAGCAGTTGTCAGTAGCTGAATTGTGGTGATCACGAGAAATGATCCAGTCAAGAATGTGACCTTTTTGATGGGTTGGTTCAGAAATGTGTTGAGTCATATTGTGATTGGACAGAGAGTTGATGATATGTCTTGTGTCATAACGGTGAGTGTTGTCATAGTGGACATTGATGTCACCTAGAATGATGAGATTTCCAGGTAAGAGGCAGTAGTGGTCAAGCAGTTGGTCAAAGTCAGAGAGAAATGTGGATGTGGTGAGTTTGTTGGCAGAGCTAGGTGGGGGTCGATAGACACAGGAGATGGGGTGAGGGGTGGATTGGAAGGATACTTCAACGTGCTCGAAAGAAGAATGGGAGAAAGGCAGAGACTGCGAGAAAGATAGGCGGGAATGGAGTGAGTCGTTGTAGAGGATGGCGATACCGCCACCTCGGGATGAGCGATGGAAGCAACGACGGAACAGAAGACGAAGGCGGCACCCGTAGGACAGAAGACAGAGGCGGCACCGGCGGGACAGAAGACAAAGGCAGCATCGGCGGGACAGAAGACAAAGGCAGCATCGGCGGGACAGAAGACAAAGGCAGCATCGGCGGGACAGAAGACAAAGCCTGCAAAAGCAGCGCATCGGCGGGACAGAAGACAAAGGCCATCGGCGGGCAAGCGCTCTCGGCGGGACAGAAGACAAAGGCGGCATCGGCGGGGACAGAAGACAAAGGCAGCATCGGCCAGGGCAAGGCCTCACGGAAGTAACCATTACACTGTATCAGTGCTACAGGCTAGCAATCGGCTGGGCACACTTGAAGCCATTACACGTATCAGTGCTACAGGGCTTAACAAAGGTACCAGGCTTGCAAGCGCCTTCTAACGGTAAGTCTTTGAACCATTACACGTATCAGTGCTCAGGGCTAACAAAGGTACCAGGCTTGCAAGCGCCTTCTAACGGTAAGTCTTTGAACCATTACACTGTATCAGTGCTACAGGGCTAAGTCAAAGGTACCAGGCTTGCAAGCGCCTTCTAACGTGTTAGTCTTTGAACCATTACACTGTATCAGTGCTACAGGGCATAAGTACACAAAGGTACCGGCTTGCAAGCGCCTTCTAACTTGAGCCCTAACGGTACTTTGAACCATTACCACTGCTAATCAGGTGGCTGACAGGTTATCTAATAGGACAGAAGGTCCTGGCTTGCCAATGCGCCTTCTAACGTTTAGTCTTTGAACCATTACACGTATCAGTGCGAGGCTGAAGTCAAAGTACCAGGCTTGCAAGGCCTTCATACTTCTAACGGATCACGGTACCAGCATTACCACGCAAATATCTGCAGTTTTCTCTCAGATGGAATGGCGCCAGCCCAATCTCCAACTGCACAACGTAACCCTAGACTTCCCATCCTATCAGTTGCGGTGACAGCCAGAGGTGAGTTGATGAGGTAGGTACTTTCTGAGTCAGCTGTTACCGTCATACCAGCGTTGTCCAGTTTTCTCTGTGTCAGTCTTAATAGGACATGGTTTCCAAGTTTCAACTTTGACAAACGATGTGCCCTTTGACCAGAAACCTTTTCCATATTGCAGGAGTCTGTGCTGTGCTACTGATCTAGATGATACCAATCTGATTGACGATAGCTGAGTTTTCCCCCCCTCTCAAATGGTGTTTGGCCACTTCCTCCAGCTATTCCGATTAAGACCGTCAGTCAATGGCACTTCTCAGCTATTCCGATTAAGACGTCAGTCAATGGCCACTTCTCCAGCTATCCGATTAGACCGTCGTCAATGGCATAAAATCCAAAATTTTGCTTGCGAAGGTATGGTTTAAAGTGCCTGAAGACGTTAGATCTTTCAAAACGTAGATCATAATAGGTTGTTGTATTGGCTTTACTTGCACGTTTGTCAGCATGTTCTAATCCCTTCACACCAGACTGTCCAGTACAGTAAATCTACGTAAACATTTCTACGTACATATCGTTCATTGCTGTGTGCTAGTTAGGAATCCCTACTCCTTTTTCTACTGTTTGGAATAGGTTAATCGATTCACGATGATGAAAGTTTGACTGTCCTTTGCTCATCGTTCAATGAAGCGAGACATTTTATAGCATATGTGACTTCCATAGGTTTCCATCGTTCACTTGAAAGTTAGGATGTTATCATCATCATGTGCCCTGCCGCATGGCGTTGGCGATTATGGCCCTCCATACGAGTCTATCCTTTGTTTCTGCAAGTACATCTCCCACCCATGTTTGTCTTCATCCACTCTGCGAGTCCGTCCAATAAAAGGAACATTAGAAAATGTCAAGATAGAGATGGAAAAGCTTAACATCAATAATTCAAGATAAGGGGAGATCAAATGGAAGGAGACAGGCATGATAACATCAGGAAAGCATAACATTATACGTTCTGGTGGAGACACATGAAAGAGGTGTCATCATCATGTGCCCTGCCGCATGGCGTTGGCTATCATGGTCCTCCATATGTATCTGTCCCTTGCTGCCGCAAGCACATCTTCCACCCTCTCCGTCCTCAGTCACCCTGCAAGTCCGTCCAATATTTTCTCCCTGGGTCTACATGGTGCTCTCTTTCCCTCCACCTATCCTGAGGAGTAGGCATCATAAGAGGATGTTATGTATATATATATATGGACATCAGCAAGCAAAGCCAGAGCAGGATGGAGGCAGCCGAGATGTGGTTTCTCAGAAGAATGTTGAGAGTTCCATGGACAGCAAAGAAAACAAACGAGACAGTCTTGATGGAGGCAGACACAAATAGATCACTGATAAGGAAGATTAGGAAAAGACAAGCAACATTTATAGGCCATTTTATGAGGAAGGGGGATTTGGAGCACCTGGTCACAACGGGAAAGCTGGAGGGAAAGAGAGCACCAGGTAGACCCAGGAAGAGAATGCTGGACGGACTTGCAGAGTGGCTGGGGATGAAGAGGGTGGGGGCAACGAGAGATAGAGATGGTTGGAAGTCCATGGTCGCCAACGCCATGCGGCAGGGCACCTGATGATGATGATGATATATATATATATATGTTACCGTCAATGTACGAATTCAGGCAATGTGTGTATTTCAGGCAATGTTTAGGCAATACGTGTATTTGCTAAACGAGTTAGGCAATTCCCGTAGAGCTTGATATGTATGCAAGCGTACATTTTAAAAAACATCCATCGATTCAACTTCAAACACCAAGATACTGTATTGCCATGATAGTACCTTTCTTTCCTTTCTTTTTTCTTCTTTCTCATAGTCTATAGTTGCCTGAAATACACACATTGCCTGAATTCGTACATTGACGGTAACATATATATATATATATATTTTTTTTTAATGTATCGTGCTTCCATTCTGTTTGGCAGAGGAAGCTTCACTTGTCCAGACTTGTTCTTGTGACGGTGACTGAACCATCATTGTGTATCATTACTTGTTTGGAGCTGAAGCTTGTCTGCTTGATGAGCTGTTTGATTTTTGCATCAGTTTTATTTCTGGCCATTCACGGTAGTGTCTTCCGAGATTTTGAGGCATGATTGTTTTGTACAGGCCTTTTAAACATTTTGGGTATGTTTCCCATTCTTTTAAATTACATAGTTACTGATCTCGGTTGATTCCCCTTCCCTCCACCCCATCTGCTCCTTGATATGGCTTAATTATCTTATCAAGCCCTACCCACCCATTCTACTCCCTCGATTCACGACGGCATCACCCCCTCCCACCCCGTTACACACATTACACACATCTCTTTTGGGGCCAGATCCACAGAGTATAGAATGAAGATATTTCTTTCTACACTCTATGCCCTGGACAGCCCGACACCGTGCGTGGCCTTCGCGACATATGCACCGTGACCTAATATAGCTCAGTGATCCATGACCCAAAACTAATTCTGGAGTGTAATCCAAAGGTCATATTCAAGGGAAACAATTGCTCCGTGTTTCAATTGAGTTAAGTTTTCATGGTTGCAGAACACCATGGGGTTTGGTAAAGAGTTCCTGAACTGTACCATCGTCAGTGAGGAAGAAATCGATTGCAATGGGATTATTTATAAACTTCCCGAAAAGCGCCTGACCTACACTGATCAACAGTTCTGGATGTATATCGGCATTTACAGCGGGCTCGTTTTGATTGCAGGTGAACTGTCGTTATGAACTAATGAAGAAGGAAAACAATCCTTCCTAGTTCCTTCAACAACAAGTTTAGAAGTTAGCTAAGACTCTTGCTGAGTAAGACGTCCCGATTTAACCATTTATAATTTATTATCTCTTCTCTCTGCACAACTCCAGTCTCAGGTAGACTGGTCTCTCGCTCTTGCGCCATCTACGCTCCTCAGGCACTTTTGACTTTATTTCTTCTTCTCTTTAGCCTACAACATTGAAAGACGTGCTTCGTGAGACCAATACCTGTCGGACGTGCAGATGATGATGGAAGTCGCATGCACGTGAGCACATTAACATTTGACATTACTGCTGATTTCTGCGCATGAACATGCAGACTTACACATGCATCTTCGTTGCAGCAGCAGTAATAGCACCGACACTACCACTATTAAATTAATACCGAAACAAAGCTTACACACGCACACACACACACACACACACACACACACACACAGACACACACACAGACACACACACACACACACACACACACACACACACACACACACACACACACACACACACACACACACACACAATTATAAGATGTGGAAAACCATCAGCTCATGAACACCTCAAACACCACTACTTTATCTCTTTCTAGTTTACCATTAGAGAATAATGATAATAATACTAATAGAAATGATGATAATAATAATTTGTACGCATAGTGCAAACATTCAGTGTCAAAGTATGGAGCTTGCACTTGATATGGCAACAGCAATGACACACACACACATACACACACACACACACACACACACACACACACACACACACACACACACACACACACACACACACAAGGGAGGAGGGGGGTAAGAGGGTGGAGTGTTGCCATGTCAGTACATTAACCATGTCAGTGTATTAGCAGTATAAACGTAGATATACACACACCAAATGCAGTATAAATGTAGTTCATCGAAAATAGCTACACATCATAACATAAAATGAAAAATAGGAAGTAGTGACATTACTGACAAGTAATATTACCACTATTACAAAGAGTGATAAGGAAGAAAAGTGCATTCAGATCTTTCATATGACAAGCACACATGCAGACACACACACAAACATACATGCATATGTATGTACTTTTGTGCACACACACACATACACACGCACACACACACACACACAACACACACACACACACACACACACACACACACACACACACACACACACACACACACACACACACACACACACGCACATTTGTACACAAATTTATATCAGTGAAAGGCGTACATGCATGCATGGATATATAAATACACACACTGAGTCTTTCATTTACACACACACACTCACACACACACACACTCACACACACACACACACACACACACACACACACACACACACACACACACACACACACACACACACACAAACAAACAAACATGCACGCACCCTCCTCCCCCCTGACACACAGATACACATTACTTAGACACCGATGGACACACACAACTGCACCCCCTCCCTCACACAGCCAGACATACATGTATACACTCACATGCACCAGGACACAAACACACACACACGCAAATGCATGTGTGCGCACATACACATGTATACACTCACACTTGGATACATTCTCACTCACTTGCTTACAGATGACAGTTTAAATTGAAGAGTCTTAAAATTTAAGCAGATTTGAAGGAAGCAATTGATGCTGAGTATTCAGTGTGGACAAGGAGTTCATTCCATACAATTGGACCTTGGTAAGTGAATCGATGCTGTCCCAAAGATTGTTCCAAAATCATGAAAATGTTGGAACACCAGACACTCTACAATCAAAAGAGAAATGAAGCATTCTGCATGTGGGTTGTAAAGATGTTATGATCATTAAGAGTGGTACTGAGGACATTCCTGAAAACCACTTGAACAAACTGGCTTTGAAACTGATTCTGTCATGCTTATATGAATGATTTTATTGTTTAATTATGTTTTATTGAAACTTATTTATTACATGATAATATTGTGCATGTTCTGTCAAGTGCTTAGGACTTTGCTTCCTTGTGCATTGTGCTACTTAAAATTTCATTGTTATAAACCTGTCGCCATGGTGTAGTGGTTAATGAAACAGACTACCAACTGGAAGATTGTGGGTTTGAATCCCTGTCATCATCATCAGGTGCCCTGCCACATGGCATTGGTAATCATGGACTTCAATTTGTCTCTCTCTCTTGTTGCCCCTAGCATCTCTCCCACCCCTCTCGTCCCCAGCCACTCTGCAAGTCCATCCAGTATTTTCTCCCTTGGTCTACCTGGTGCTCTTTTTCCCTCCAGCTTTCCCGTTGTGACCAGGTGCTCCAAATCCCCCTTTCTCATAAAATGGCCTATAAATGTTGCCTGTCTTTTCCTAATCTGTTGAAACAACTGCAAAACTCGTTCTCTCCTTCATAATGTCTCGCATTGACTATTGCAATTCACTCCTGTCTGGTCTTCCTGCCTCCACCATCCACATCCTACAGCGCATTCAAAACAATGCTGCACGCCTTGTACTCAAAAAGAAAAAAGCTGACCACACTTCTCCTCTCCTGGCACAACTTCACTGGCTCCCTGTATCAAAGCGCATACAGTACAAACTAGACACCATGTGCTACAAAAGCCTCAATAACGCAGCCCTCGATTACCTGTCAAGCCTACTTGAGATCTATCTTCCCGTACATACCCTCTGCTCTGCCTCTGATCCTCTGACTTTTCGCTTTCCGTGCACTAAGCTCAATACCTATGGTCCACGATCCTTCTCTGTTTCTGGTCCACTCTCCTGGAACAAACTTCCTCTTTCAGTCCGTCAGCAACCTACTTTTGTCTCCTTCAAGTTCGCTCTCAAAACTCACCTTTTCTCCTCTGCATGAAATCCTGACCTCACTCATCCCCCTCTGTAGCCTGTCTCCGCTCGGAGTGGAATCACGTTGTAATATATATTTGTATATAATATGCTCTCTATAATTTTCCATTGCTTTTATTCTTTTTCCCCATTTGTAGCCATGTGTGAGTGTGTGTGTGCGCGCGTGCGTATGTGTATGTTCAGCGCTTAGATTTGATTTCTATCAAGATTTTGCGCTATATAAATATTGTAATTATTATTAATATTATTATAATCTTACTTATGAGTGATCTACTTGTGTCTGCCTCCATCAAGACTGTCTCGTTTGTTTTCTTTGCTGTCCCTGTCAGTCCCTTTAAAAATCATTGTAGGATTTTTCGACACTAACTGGCTTCTACCCAGAGTTGGGCATGCTATGGGCTCATTGGGAAGACTGGGACCACTTAATCGAGTCTCATCCACTTCACTGATGCGTCATTGAGGGTGTTGCTCAAATCTTTGGACCAGCACCGCAGGTGTCTACATCTGTATCTCTTGGGCCTGGTTGATGTCAGGATATATTATGATATTAAGCTTAGAGTACAGCCCTGTCACGGTGTCTCCATCCTAGATGGAGCTCCATAGCATCATGATTATCATCCTTATCGATATCTTAATTATTGTATTGTAAAAAAGAAAGAAAGTAAGAAAGAAACAAACAAAAACAAAAAAAAGCATGTGCCAGCTTCTGTGGCCGGTGAGGTGGTGCATAAAATGTAACGAAAAAAAGGTGAGCATAAAGGTAGTCTCCCCGAGTGTTATGATCCTTTAAAAAAAAAATTTGTATTGTGAGTCATTTGCTCAAGCAAACTATTTCTCCCCAGGATTGATGTCTGGTCTGACGATGGGACTACTCTCCCTGGACCCCACCAACCTGGCGGTGATGCGTGATGGGGGTACCCCCAAGGAGCGTCGTCATGCTGAGCGCATCTTGCCTCTGGTCAGACGACACCACCTGCTGCTGGTCACACTGTTGCTGGCCAATGCTGCAGCTGTTGAAGCCATGCCTATCTTTCTGGATAGAGTGTCTGACCCCATCACTGCCATTGTGGTGTCCGTCACTGCCGTTCTTATCTTCGGAGAGTGAGTGATTGTTGGTTTGTTTCTGGGAATCTTTTGTTGTTTTTTTAATTGTTGTGTTTCAGGTTGAATGAATTAGTTTTTGACTCTTTTTAATATTTACTTTTGATTGTAATTTTGTTTTCTTTTTGTTATGTAGATTTGGTTTTACAATGCACATTTGTTTTTCAAATGAACATGTCCATCAAAATTTGGTCATTGTGCCACTTCTTTATTCAGCACACTCAAACTTAGTATATGTTTATGTAGGTGATAATTTTTGTCTTTATATGACAAACATGAATGTGCCTGTATCAATGAATGCCTTTTTTTCATCAGCTGTTATAATAATATGGTGGACTGTCCTTTTGATCGGATGGATAAGAAGGCATACTGCTTGTTTGTCACCTGGTATGGGTCTTCTTGTGGGACAAAATTGATTGGAGACACATGTACTCCTTGATGTGCTACATAGGAAGGGGGTCATGTGAATTTGGGTCTGCTTCCTCTGGTTGATATTCTGTTGAATAGCAGCTGTTCAGATGTGGCTTTGTCCTGCGTGTTCTGCTCTCACCAGCGCATTCTGTTGTGGGCATTGTCTTCCCAGTTAGTGGTGCTGATGCCACAGTTGCCTTCAGAGTATCTTTGTATTGCTTTAGTGGTATTCCCTGGTCACGACATTCATCCTTCAGCTCTCCATATTGATGCGTCTCTGGGATGTGGTTGTCTTCCATGTAGACGGCGTGTTGTGTCCAGCAAAGCCAGTATTTGATGTGTAGAAACTCTTCTTCAGAACTTGAAAGTTGTATACTTGATCTTGTCCATGATGTCGCAGATCTTGAACAGACATCTAAAAGTAGTCAAAAACAGTACATCATCATGGAATTTCCACCTCTCAGTGCCATGTTGGCAAAGAGTTGAGGATGATTTCAGCAAGGATCTTCCCCACAGTGCAGAGAGATATCCCATGATGTATATCAGGTAAGGTGTTATCACCGTTGCTGTTCTAAATATGGATGTTCATAGCATCAGAACTTATTTCTTCTGTCATACAGATTAGGTCTGTGTGATTGACTGTCAATCCCCCAGTCAAAATTGAAGTCGTGGTTTTCTTCAACAACAAAGGATGAACATCAACAACAAAAAGACCACAGACTAGTACAGTACAGGGTTGTCAGCTTCTACAGGGGCAGCATCTTGCCCCCATTCATGTGAATATCTGCAGGAATACCATCAGCTCTTGGTGCCTTCACAGGCATGATTTGCCTCAAGGCTTTGATAATCTCAGCACTGGAGAGTTGGTCTGTCAGAGACTCCTTTACTGGCCCTTTGGGGAGTGCTACAATAGTGTCTTCAGATATTGACCCACTTGCTGTTTGGCTCTGTGCTAATGTGCTCAGCTCAGCGTGATAAGATGCCAGCTTCTGACAGCGGAATGGAATGGTCAGAGATATGGATTGGTGTTTAGCTGGAAGCTTTTGGTTTGCACACTGCGCACAAGCCACACTGCAATGACATCGTATCATTGGCTTTGGCCGAAACCTGGAGCTGTTTACATTTTGTCTCCCACCATTGATTCTGATTGTTACAACTTGAAATCTTTGAGTGAGTGGGTTGTATGTCATAACTACTGACAACAAAATTATTGGAGAATGGTTAGTGATGATATAATTTAATATGTTCTTTTTTTTTTTTATTGATCACACTATTTGTTAAATTTCAGGCAATGTGTAGATTCTGGTTAATTGTTCAACATGATCATATTTCCAAAGAATTGATTTGCCATTGTTTTTTATTTCTTTTAGAATGATCTCGTTTGATTTCCTTACTTTTCAGGGTAGTTCCACAAGCCATCTGTACCCGATTTGGACTGGCAATAGGGGCTGCTCTGTCTCCGTAAGTAATTTATCCTTTAAAACCTGAAGTTTCTGCTTTAACTTTCAGTCTGGTTTTGTTTTGTTGACATTTAAAAAAACTGTTACCTATGGTTATTTGTAGCTTATACTATAGTATGAGGATCTTTTGATGTTTTGGGTCTCTCTTTAGAACTGTAACAAAAAAAACAAAACAACAACAACAACAACAACAATAACAACAAAAAAGTAGAGACATTAGTTTACAAAGAGTTCTAAATTAATTATGTAAATAATGAAAATTTTCTGTGGCCCACATCAAATTATTGTAAGGCATTGTCTGTTCTTAATGATGCATGATTTGTGGTTCTGATTGTGATTGTAAGAGATTTATGCTCTGAATTTGGATTCTTTGGTGGTCGTGGTTTCCCTGTCATTGATTGTTTTGTATCCAACAGATTGGTGTACTTTATGATGGCACTTCTGTTTATCATCGCATGGCCGTTGTCCAAGGTGTTAGATTGCCTTTTGGGGCATGACCATGGCACCTTTTTTCGTCGTGCGCAGCTCAAAGTCTTGGTGGATCTGCATGGTCCCACACTGACGACAGTGATGCGCATGGCTCGGGGCCAGGTCTTGGGAGCCCAATTGATGATGAGCATCTTACTGTTGATGAAGTACTCATCATCAAGGTAGGTTGGGTTTGGTTTTCTTTCTTTCTTCTTCTTTTTATCATTAACATCTTTTTAACAGTTTTTGCGGCGTACAGTTATGTTGGCATGTACTGCAAAAAAATAGCGTTTAACTTTGACACAATGCAGAATGAAAATGAAACAGATAACACAAATGAACGTACTGAAGCAGGAAAACACATGAACAAACAAACAATCAAAATTTAAATCCGTATAATTAGACATACTTCACACAGAGTTTGATGAAAGAAAAGGTTCAATACTTTCATGAAGTTGGTTTGCAATTTCCCTGTTAAGAACATGACATAACAAAATCCGGTTGAAGTGGAAATTCCTGCGTTTTGTCTCTGCTCAGTAACTAGTATATATACTCAGTTAGCATTTATCCTTATGACAAGAATGGAAATCCATGTAGATCATTTTGCATGTCCGTTTGTATGTTGGCAGATGAAATTGGGTATAATGTGTACAAAATATCAGTGATGATGAACTGTTGCAGGGTGCCCTAGACATGAAGTACAAGACCGCTCGCACAGCCATGGTGCCCATTTCTGATGTTTACATGATCAGTATGGATAGCAAGCTGGACCATGAGACCATGAACCATGTGAGACATAGTCTGTAGTTCTTGTTTGACTGTTACTTAGCCTGCAGTCCTTGTTTGATTATGGCTGCTCAGTGTTTAAAAAAAAATAACTTTTCTTTGTTTGATGTCAACTAACTAAGTGTTCTGTCAAATTCCCATGCCAGGAAGCTGGAAATAATATTTCCACGTTGTTTGGCTTGGCGCTCAAGCACAAGATTCTCTTTGACTTACACTGTGTCTTTGTAACTGTACTGTTGTCATAGTGGGATGAAATATCTTTCATTTATTAACATCTTTTTATGTTATGTTATTGTGGTGAAAAACGTTTTTTTTTTATAAGAAATCTATGTTCTTGCTGATACGGCTCTATTGAAAAGACTTTTCCACTTCCAGTGATTTACTGTATTATCAGTTAATAAATGAGAGATAGATTAAGAAGAAACAACGCAATGGTTTTTCCAAAGAAATACTGTTTTTATTTCTGAAAAGTGACCCAAGAATCTGGAGGTGTATTAGCTTTCAACAAATGCATTGTCATAAATCTTAGTGGTGGTTAAAGTAATATTAAGATCTGACACACACTTTTTTGTTGTTGTTGTTGTTATGTTAATGGCCACAGAATTTGGGATAATTTTCCACATTGTTATAATGAGGATGATGGGACAATGATCATGATGCTGTGGAGTTTAATCAAGGATTGAGACTGCGTAATAAAGCTGTACTCTACACACACTGTCAGTTTATATCCTGGCATCAATTAGGCCCAAGAGATACAGACACCTGTGGTGCTGGCCAGGAGATTTGAGCAGCAGCCCCAGTAGCTTGCTTGTGTTTTCCCAGTCTTCTCAAGAAGAATAGGAATGTTCTGAGCTTACCACTTTATGCTTTGTGGCTGCGTCTATGCAAGCTGAATGGGTAGCGCAAACTGTGTTGGGTTTGAGAAATTCTACATGGGAGATAACTCCGTGACTCTCAAGAGTTATGTTATCAGTCTTTGTTTTTCAGTTTTATTTTTTTATCATTTACAGATCATCACACGTGGTCACTCACGAATACCAGTGTATGGGGGTAACAGGTCCAATGTAATCGGAGTGCTGCTGACCAAGACATTGATCAAGCTGAATCCTGCCGAATGTACGCCCGTGACCAAGGTGCTGGAGTCCCCCATGTATGCTCGCCCTGCTACCTTCGTTGATGACAACATGCCCCTCTATGATCTGCTCAACCAGTTCCAGACAGGAAAAAGTATATCAAACTTGCATATAAAATGAGCTCTGTACTATGATTTTAACATAAAACTTACTGTTCTATAATACGACTTTAACTCATCCTATTTTCCATCTGATAGTTATGTAGACTGTGCATATAAAATATGCAGATCAAAACAGGGTTTGATATCAACATTTTGTGAGGAAGGTGTGCGAACAGTTTTTTCTCAGGAACCTCTGACATTGATTCAATTTAAAAATTTTTTTTTATTGTTTGTGAAAGTCTACCATTGTCCTTATTTCACATCAAGATTGATTTCATCTGATGCTTCTTTAAGGCATAATGACCTTGAGAAGTATAAAACCTGGATCAAAGAAAAATTTGTACAAAAAGGGACATTGTTAGAATAGCTTGACCACCTTGATTTGAGTCTTAATTTGATCTGTTTCATTCTGGTCCCTGTGATATTCCAGCATTGTTGTTTACTTACATGCCCTTTCATCTGTATATGTTACAATCGTACAGACTCTGTATTATCCCCTGTGGAGATGCCAGGGGTTCTTTCAGTATCAATAGTATCCCCGCCTTCTAGAAATTCTGTGCTAGAAATTTCCTGTTTTCTGTCATTCTCTTTGTTTCCACAAACTCTGTATTTTCCCCTTTGGGGATGCCGGGAGTTCTTTCAGTATAATAATATCCCCACCTTCTAGAAATTTTGTACAAGAAATTTCCTCTTTTCTGTCATTCTCTTTGTTTCACATACTCTGTATTTTCCCCTTTGGGGATGCCGGGGGTTCTTTCAGTATAAATCATATCCCCATCTTCTAGAAATTCCGTGCTAGAAATTTCCTCTTTTCTGTCACTCTCTTTGTTTCTTCCTTGTTCCTTTGCTTTCTGTCATTTCTTCCTGTCATTTTCTGCCTTGCTGGTCCATTCACCTGTATCTGTTCAATGAAGTCCTGCGTACTGTGTCTTCGGATTAATAATTGGGCACATGTATTAAATGCTTTTTGGCTCAATGGAAATGAAATGTGCAGCAGCAATTTTAGGTAATTTAGGCCCGTTTTTATATATGCTTTAGTGTCCTTAGTTATATTTGAATTTGTATTCAGGCATGTTTTTTTAAATCCCTTGTGTGTTGATTGGATGGAGTGGCCAACGCCAGGGGCATTTTCTTAGATTATGTGTGCGAATGCATCACACAGCATTGCAGGCTTTAGGTTTAGTTGCTAGCGGAAGGGGAGAGAACCTGGCCTCCTGATGCAGAGATAAGCGAGTCAGCCCCTCCTCTCTGCTGGGCGCGTGAGCCAGCGCCAAGAGTTGTGAAAACACGGTACCCTTTTGTTTCCTGCTAGTACAAATTCATCCTGCTGACTACTGTGACGCACAACCAATCATAAGATAGGTCTTAAACAGTAGTTTCATATGACTCCAAACGTGCCATATCTTTTGCAAACAAAAACAGCTGAAAATAAAGGATAATTCGTACTTAGAAGGGAGACAGGACAAGCTACCATGCGATATCACAGTCAAAAACATCAGTCTTCCAAACATGCTGTAAGTCACATCTGACTTTTCTCTCTGTTAAACATGCACCGCTCAGCAAGCTACATATCTCTGCCATGCAGTACACTGACCTGTTTCAGTATACATCTGCCCTGGGGAGCGGCAGGCTGTGATTAATTACCACACTGTTCTGGCACGGTGGGCGTGCCGAGGGGGCCGGTATCCGTGGCCTTATCTGATCTGACACCACACATTCCTTAGTCTGAGAGAGTGTTTGTACACATGTGTTTGTCGTTGGATTTTGGTCTGCATTTTTGTCAAAAGTGTGATCCTTTTCAGGGGTTGATATGCATGTTATGATGTAGGCTGGAATGAACAATCTAACCCGATATCAATATCACCACAATCACTACTTGTGGTGGTGTTTGTGACTGATATATTTTGGGGGATAGCACGTTTGGGTTTGGACGGTCTACCAGCTGTGTTCTGACTGAAAAAGGTTTTACACACAATACAGTCACTGACTGCAACTGATGGATCAAAAGGTTGTGTCCACAACATAGCACATTTCTATATAGCCTCTTTGGCTGATAGTATTGTTTGCTCAGATGGTGATGATGAGTTATTTAGTCTCAACAGCCTTGTGTAACATTTTGTGCAAAGTGTTGTGGTGTGTGTACTGCTTGAGTCATTAGACACAACTAAACCATAAAAATTGTCCATGTCAGAAGCATAGTTTCTGCACAACTTTGGGGGGTTCAAGTCACGGTTCCTTTTTGACCTCTCACCACAAACTCTACATAAAGAATTGAGACGAAAGGCATGGTCACTGTCTAAATGTTTTTCTC
Organism: Monoplex corrugatus; assembly: GCA_030674185.1. Lineage (NCBI taxonomy): Eukaryota > Metazoa > Mollusca > Gastropoda > Littorinimorpha > Ranellidae > Monoplex > Monoplex corrugatus. The sequence continues at coordinate 9,552,379 of JAPXFY010000017.1, read as the reverse complement.
CTTCCATCATGGCTAGACCTGTGCCGTGATACTACTTGCAGTAACACATGCTTTGAAGCACAAACTATACAGTCACACACTTCTTTTCAACTCCTCTATAACGTTAAAGTCAAACTGTATAGTAAATCAAACACTCACATAGTATAGAGGAAATGTCCAACAAGCAACATACATAAATATCACATCCACAATAAGTCAGGTTTAGGAACCACAGCACCGTAAACTTTGGTAAAATCCACTACACGTTAGCATGCCACAATAGGGAATAACAGGGGCCAGCTGTCCGGTGCCAGCAGGGCGCGGCACTGATAAGGGGGATAGGGTTGCCGCTGAACTAAACCTGAAGCGAAGTGAGTAGCCTGCAACGAAGTGATCAATATATGTACTTAATTTTCTTTTCAATTTTTCGTGTTGAAGTATTGTGTATGTATTGAAATGGTTATAGCCCTGATATGGCTACGCAGTCATCTGGACTTTAAACAAACAAACAAACAAACAAACAAACAAACAAACAAAAACCCCCAGTAACTCTGTATTTAGTGCTAGATGAGTTCAGATTGTGGGTGTTGTTCTGTCGAGCGTTTCATTACAGTTTTCTAAACATTATTTCTTGTTTTGTTTTTTATCACAAGATGGGTCGTAATTCAAGTATGGCACTTTGGTTGTTGTGAGCATCATCGTACAAATTAAAATAAACCTGAGATGACCCAGATTTTTAGATGACCCAGATTTTTAAAGTTGCAGAAAGAGATATTCTTTTGTCACGTGCTGACAGGTCATCTGGCGATGGTGAGGAAATGTGCCCCACCACCTAGCAGAGCTGGTACAACTGGGATTGATGATCATGGCCATGACAGACAGAGTGACACTCGCCCTCTTCTCATGATTGACGATGAACCCTATGAAGAAGAGGACAAGGTGAGGGTTTGGGATTCACTTAGAATTCAAATTATACGTTTTTTTGGGGGTTCCCGTTTTCTATGCCACTTTAACCCTTTATCTCCCGCACCCTGTCCACCAGCATTGTCAACCATGTTAGCATAGAAAAAAATTAACCCTCTGACTCCTTCATCCTATCCACCAGCTTCCTGCAGGAAGCTAATGGATAGGGTGAGGGAGTCAGAGGGCTAAGTTTTTGCAGTTAGTGGATAGGGTGTGGGAATCAAAGGGTTAATTAATGGCCAAAAAAGCTGGGACAGTTTTTACAATGCTGTGATGATGATAGGGATGATAATCATGATGCTATGTAGTTCCATCTACAATAGGAACTGCATGAAAGGCTGTAATGTGTGCTTATCCTAACATGTCCGGGTGTCAGCCAGGCCTGAGAAAATGCACACTTGCTTTGTTGGTCAGGAGTTTTTAGCGAAACCCTTCGTGATGCATCTGTGAAGTGGATGAGACTCAACTATGTGGTCCCAGTCTTCCCAATAAGCTCAAGCTTATAGCACACTCAATGCTGGGTATGAGTTGGTTGGAGCAGAAAAATCGCACAATGATTTTTACAGGACTGATGGGAATTCGAACCCACAACCACCCAGTTGGTGGTCTTTTGTGCTAACCACTACTCCATGGGAATTGGTTTCAAAACACTTTATCATCTCTGATAGAAAAATGAAGTACAACTTGTTGCCATAGTGCCAGTCACAGTTATGAAGCGTAATTAAAAAAGGTGGATAAATGAAAAAAACTGAAAAAAGAAAACTTTTCTGCCCTAATAGTTCTCATGTACAACTGTACACCCACACGTTCCATGCCTACCTACTGTGCAGCATATGAATGTTATGAAATGTTGTATTGATATCTTGTCATTATGGCCACCAACATTTTTTTGTTTGTCTCTATATTTGTTTTTATTTATTGAAATGGACTTTTCTATATAGTGTTGACAGGGACAGCTCCTTCATTGCTGTGGATTCATTTATGCGTGCCAAATGCATGCTGCATAATGGACTTCTGTTTATCATTTTATACGGAAGCATAGCACCCAGATCACCACCAGATGAAACTGTCTGTTCTGGGAATTGAACTCAGATTATCTTTCATCTCAGTGGGTGTTTTAACCGCTAGATCAGTTCTCTGCATTTATGAATAGAAAATGTCTTTAGCTGGTTCTCTGTATTTATGAATAGAAAATGTCTTTAGCTGGTTCTCTGCATTTATGAATAGAAAAAGTCTTTAGCTGGTTCTCTGTATTTATGAATAGAAAATGTCTTTAGCTGGTTCTCTGTATTTATGAATAGAAAATGTCTTTAGCTGGTTCTCTGTATTTATGAATAGAAAATGTCTTTAGCTGGTTCTCTGCATTTACGAATAGAAAAAGTCTTTAGCTGGTTCTCTGCATTTATGAATAGAAAATGTCTTTAGCTGGTTCTCTGTATTTATGAATAGAAAAAGTCTTTAGCTGGTTCTCTGTATTTATGAATAGAAAAAGTCTTTAGCTGGTTCTCTGTATTTATGAATAGAAAAAGTCTTTAGCTGGTTCTCTGTATTTATGAATAGAAAATGTCTTTAGCTGGTTCTCTGTATTTATGAATAGAAAATGTCTTTAGCTGGTTCTCTGTATTTATGAATAGAAAAAGTCTTTAGCTGGTTCTCTGTATTTATGAATAGAAAAAGTCTTTAGCTGGTTCTCTGTATTTATGAATAGAAAATGTCTTTAGCTGGTTCTCTGCATTTATGAATAGAAAAAGTCTTTAGCTGGTTCTCTGCATTTATGAATAGAAAATGTCTTTAGCTGGTTCTCTGCATTTATGAATAGAAAAAGTCTTTAGCTGGTTCTCTGCATTTATGAATAGAAAATGTCTTTAGCTGGTTCTCTGCATTTATGAATAGAAAAAGTCTTTAGCTGGTTCTCTGCATTTATGAATAGAAAAAGTCTTCAGCTACACAGCATGGTAGCCCATAAAGAGCCTTCATGATGCAGGAACCGCTATACTGGTTCTTCACATTTGAGTCCATTGTCTTTTTGATTTTATAGCATTGTATTCCATGAAGAACCTTCATGATCTAGAAATGCTTGAGTAGTTCTCCACACTTGAATACCGTAAGTCTTTTTATTAGCATTATAGCGCATGAAGAACCTTCATGATCTAGAAATGCTTGAGTAGTTCTCCACATTTGAATACAGTAAGTCTTTTTATTAGCATTATAGCGCATGAAGAGCCCGTCATGATCTAGAAATGCTTGAATAGTTCTCCACACATGAATACAGTAAGTCTTTTTATTAGCATTATAGCTCATGAAAAACTTCATGATCTAGAAATCCTGGAGTAATTCTCCACACTTGAATACAGTAAGTCTTTTTATTAGCACTATAGCGCATGAAGAGCCCGTCATGATCTAGAAATGCTTGAATAGTTCTCCACACATGAATACAGTAAGTCTTTTTATTAGCATTATAGCTCATGAAAAACTTCATGATCTAGAAATCCTGGAGTAGTTCTCCACACTTGAATACAGTAAGTCTTTTTATTAGCATTATAGCGCATGAAGAGCCCGTCATGATCTAGAAACTGTGACTGTTCTCCACATTTATGGATGAAATCATTCTTTTTAATTGTGTAGCATTGTGGACTTCATGATTTTCAGGTCAGGTGTTGTGACCCAAGAAATAAACAAACTAACAATTCATAGGCAGTAAGCCCTCTGGAAGACCTGGTTTGGTGGCATGAAAGAGACCTTGATGCTATACAGCATTCCTCCACATCAGGCCTTTTTGCTCGATGCTGAACATCAGGTCTTTCTCCTTAGGATGGTGCAGGTAGACAAGTAAAGAAGAAGGAGAAGAAGTACGGCTGACATCAGTTTATGTCTCTGAACATTACGATGAAATTCTTAAATCAAAATATTTGTGTGTTTGCCTTCTGTACTTTTTTTTTTTATTTGAAATATCATTTGGTAGAAAATTTCTGATTCATCATTGTGCTGTTTAGGTAGAAAACTTCTGATTCATCATTGTGCTGTTTTAGTAGAAAACTTCTGGTTCATCATTGTGCTGTTTTGGTAGAAAACTTCTGGTTCATCATTGTGCTGTTTTGGTAGAAAACTTCTGGTTCATCATTGTGCTGTTTTGATAGAAAACTTCTAATTCATCATTGTGTTGTTTTGGTAGAAAACTTCTGGTTCATCATTGTGCTGTTTTGGTAGAAAACTTCTGGTCCATCATTGTGCTGTTTTGGTAGAAAACTTCTGGTCCATCATTGTGTTGTTTTGGTAGAAAACTTCTGGTTCATCATTGTGCTGTTTTGGTAGAAAACTTCTGGTCCATCATTGTGCTGTTTGGTAGAAAACTTCTGATTCATCATTGTGCTGTTTTGGTAGAAAACTTCTGGTCCATCATTGTGCTGTTTTGGTAGAAAACTTCTAGTTCATCATTGTGCTGTTTTGGTAGAAAACTTCTGGTTCATCATCGTGCTGTTTTGGTAGAAAACTTTGGGTTCATCATTGTGCTGTTTTGGGAGAAAACTTCTAATTCATCGTTGTGTTGTTTTGGTAGAAAACTTCTGGTTCATCATTGTGCTGTTTTGATAGAAAACTTCTGGTTCATCATTGTGCTGTTTTGGTAGAAAACTTCTAATTCATCATTGTGCTGTTTTGATAGAAAACTTCTGATTCATCATTGTGCTGTTTTGATAGAAAACTTCTAGTTCATCATTGTGCTGTTTTGGGAGAAAACTTCTGGTTCATCATTGTGCTGTTTTGGGAGGAAACTTCTGGTTCATCATTGTGCTGTTTTGGGAGAAAAGTTCTGGTTCATCATTGTGCTGTTTTGGTAGAAAACTTCGGGTTCATCATTGTGCTGTTTTGGTAGAAAACTTCTGGTTCATCATTGTGTTGTTTTGGTAGAAAACTTCGGGTTCATCATTGTGCTGTTTTGGTAGAAAACTTCTGGTCCATCATTGTGCTGTTTTGATAGAAAACTTCTGGTTCATCATTGTGTTGTTTTGGTAGAAAACTTCGGGTTCATCATTGTGTTGTTTTGGTAGAAAACTTCTGATTCATCATTTTGCTAGGTTTTTTTTTTTTCAGAAAACTTCATTGTGCTGTGTCATCATCTTGATCAAACTGAACACTGAAAACTTGGTTTTAATATGGTGCTTGATTTTGTTGATGCAGGAACAAGATCTAATAGGGATCATAACTTTGGAGGACGTTCTGGAAGAGCTACTGCAGGAGGAGATAAGCGATGAAAGTGATGTACAGAATGCACAGGAGATGGGTGGTATGCTGCGGGTGGCCATGGCTAAGGCTGCCAACATTCACAGGGTATGGGTAATACACTAGTAACTTTGTCCATGAAATCTGGAACTTGAGTCTGGAGCTTGTTCAAGAGGGATTCATCGCGCTTGGACAGTTCCATATATGCTCGGCTCAGATCTGCCAGCAGTTATCTGGCAGACTTTTTGATCCTGTGTGAGTCTTTGCGATGATGAGGTCTTATAATGAGGAGAACATGACTGATGAAATAGTGTCTCCACCAGAATGATTTGTGTATTAAGACAAGCAGGGAACATCTCTGATTCAGAAGAGTTGACAGGTAGAAATGTCAGTATTGTCTTTCTTCTTACCTATTCAAGTGGAATTTATTTTTCGCAGAATTTAACCTGGGCCTGCTCCTATGTCGCCATGGATACTTAAATATTCTGCACACTAGATATTCAAATGGGTAAGAAATGGAGAAGGGGCTGATGAAATGCTAAGCTGTCATCACCAGAATGATGGAAACATTATGATAGGCAGTAAACAGGCCAGTTTTTAGTGTTGTGGGCTTGGATTGAATTCATATTAGATCTTGGTATCACATTACATTCAAAGGCCTTTCACCTTAACCTCTCAAGGTGGATTGGAGGGGGAGAAAAGTCCTCATCAAGAGACCTTTCACCTTATTATGCTTAAGGTCTCCATTTTTGATGAGTTAGATGGCTTGTGAGTGGTGTTTTGTAATATGGTGACTAGGTGGTGTGTGTGTTTGTGTGTGTGTGTGTGAGAGAGTGTGATGTCTGGTGTGTGTGCGTGTGTGCGTGTGTGTGTGTGTGTGTGTGTGTGTGTGTGTGTGTGTGTGTGAAATGTATTTATATAGTCAGAGTGTCTTGACCACATTGTGATATCTTTCATTCACAGCACAAACTTCAACGTTGCAAGAGTCAGCCACAGGCTTCTGGCAGATCAACGGAGGCAGACACAGCGGCGGGTATTGGACGACAGCTGTCTTCCTCCCACCCGGATCAAACGCTTGCTCCGGCTGATTTGCGGCGTGCTGTCTCTGATAATGAAGCTCTGGTGACCTTCGCTTGATTTCATCTTTATTGGCCTGTGTTTGTTTGATCTTGTGGATCATGAAGTTTTTACTTGCTGTCAAATCTTTCGTTTAGGATAATTGTGTGACAGATTTTTCTGTTTTGTTAATACTGTGATTTAGTTGACTTTGATTTGACGTTACTTTTTGATGGGTAACTGCTGTGAAATTGAGTTCTTATTTGTCTGATCCTGTGTTAGTAATGCATTTCTTATGAATATAAGGCA
>JAPXFY010000017.1:9530699-9545754 GCA_030674185.1 Monoplex corrugatus | reverse complement strand
CCATGCGGCAGGGCACCTGATGATGATGATAATAGTGATAGCTGTCAGGTGGTCTATTAAGTTTTCACAGCATTAAAATCTGACAGTGGTTGTTTTGTTTTCAACTTTTACTTGTTTCAGGTTTGTTACAACATGCTAGCAACCCATTCAGTGAATTGAATCTTGTAGATATTTATCTGGTGTAACTTTGCTAATTTATTTTGCCTCACTGTAAAATATGATTTTTTCTATTATTGTTATGTATTATTTATGTAATGTGGTTTCATATGGTAACGCTTTATGTACTCATTCGCCACATTTTATATTTATGATCTGTTGTATCTTATTTTCATTATTCTTTTGTTTCTAATCTTTCTTACAGTTTGTGGTGTGTTCTAATTCCTCTTTATACTGCCACTTACTCAACAAAGAGGAAGTAATTTATGTATCATTTGCAGTTTTTTCTTTATTAGCTTTGTTAAATCTGTAAATGATAATGCTGTGATAGTTATGTTGAAATTTTATTTCGACCAAGTCATTTATTTGAAGATTATTTTTGTTGACACTTTATTTTGAATAAGTGGCACATTTGAAGATGATATCAATTGAATTTTTTGATTGGTACAAGGTACGTATATTTGAGACGGATATGTATATTTGTGACAGATTAAATTTATGAACATGAGCAATTGTATGCATACTTGGCTGCTGCTTTATTGAGAGCCCAGATATTGAGAATTTATTTGAAAAAATTATCTGCTTGCATGGCAGAAAGTATCTGTTTTACTTTATTTTAAACAAGTTATGTCTTGAAGATAATATCTATTGAAAGCTTATTTATGTGTACATGTGATCAACAGCATGTTAACTGGTTTAAGGTGTGAATGAAGCTCTTCGCAATGTTGGGATCCTGGATGAATTTTCAGACTTTATTTAGATGATTTATTCATTTAGGCTATAACCCTTCTTGAAGGGATGTGAAGAACAAAAACAAATGTCAAATATAAATTTGACAAAATCTTCTAAATATTACTCATCGAGAATATTCAAACATTCACAGTGTACAAGTAAGCTACAAAGAAAGCATTGCACAAATATTTTGGATATCTGTGAAATCTCTTCTGTAAGAGATTTGTGTGAAATATCACAAACTTTCTGCAGGATCTGTTCAACTGTGCTGTACAAAACTCCATAACTTTCTCTGATTATGAACTGAAATACGCAGGTCCTCTTCACCTGCTCTCTTTAGAAGCTGAACATTTTTTTCACTCCAGGCCTAACTTAGATGTCCACATTGGTACTTGTGTTTAGGGTCTTCTGTTCTGATGTGAAACTCTCAGTGTCTACCGGTGAACTGTCTTGATACACATGTCAAACTGGTATACATTTTGATCAGATCATCTCTAAGTTTGAGCCATGTGAAGACATAGTATCCAAGGTGCAGTATGCTAAGATCCATATTCAGATCGACAGTTAATTTCATAACATATTCAGTGACGTAATACCATTAAATTAGATACAGCATCATTATAGTTTTTAGTATATTGATAGCACAGAAACTAAATTTTATCTCAGTACAGGTTAAAAGTATTTGGTGTATACAATTCAGAAATGGCAGCCAAACTGACGTGACTTTTGGACAGCCATTGCATTTGAAATTAGTAGATAATAATCATGAACCATTGTAAAGTTCTTGTGGTGCAGGCCTAAGTAAGTTATTTCTTCACTGACATCTTAAATTCATTCCTGTGTTTTTGTTTTTGTATAGGGGGAAACGAATCTTTCTTGTTTTGTTTTTTCTTGCAAATCTTGCAGATGTGTTTGATTTTGTGTTAAATGTTTATTAAGGAATGATTTTTTTCTGTGTTTTTCAATATTTTTTAAAGAATAGAGGGGCCAATCTGTTGTGAAATGACACAGTGTTTGAGAAGGAAGACTGCTGAATTTGCCAGAGTAAGACAAGACACAAAGACTAAAGAAACGAAAAGTATTATTTTGCAGAACTATTGGGTGATTTTTCAGTCTCATCCATTTCTGATGGGTTGTTAGTGGCAGTCATTCTGGGATCTAAATAGTAAGATTGAAAACTCTTGGCTGGATCGTATCTGTCCATTATGTAGCATTATTTAGATCTATGGATATTTTTCCTCCCAGAATTCTGTCAGGAGTCTGGATCATGTGAGAGAATGCGAAAGTTCGTCATTCATGCAAGAACGTTTGTTGGTGGCAGATGTGCGGCATTTATCTGTCTTTCTTTCTCAACTTTATGGCCCTTCACTAACTTGCTTTTAGGCAGTTGTTTTGTTGTGTTTGGTGACTGATTCGTGATCGTGCATTTCATGACTTTCTGGACTTCCCAGTAAGCTACATGATTTAATATTATGTCTTTTACTCTGTTGACTGGCGGTGGAAGTAGTTCTGTATGGACATTTACACATGCTTTATCAAATTTAACCCTTTATCAGATTTAACCGTTTCACTCCCTGATTTTTTTAATGTGTATACAGGCATACTGTTGAATGATGTAGTGTTTCGTGTGTGTGCGAGTGTGTGTTATGTGTATATGTGCGCGCGTGTGCATGTGTGTGTGTGTGTGTGTGTGTGCATGCACATGATTGTATCTTTATAAACAAAATAACAATATTTTCTTTATTCTCATGTACATGAAATTGGTATAATGCTTTTTTGTTAACCAAAGGCAAACTTTATCTGAAGCTTTGCATAGCCATATTGTAAAATACTTATCCGGTCACTGTTATATTGGTCTTCCTAATGGATTATAGAATCTATAAGTCGCTTGCCTGATTTCAAAGTATGCAAAGGTCAATACAATATTATTCCATGTATGCAAGGTTCAAAATATGCATATTGTTATTCTGTGTGCACAAAGTTCATAGTGTAACCAGTCGGCGTGACAGCGTGGTTTGCACAGCGGACTACTGACTGGTTGGTTGTGGGTTCAAACATATGTCAGTCAAAGAAATTATTGGGTTTTTTTTTGTTTTTTGTTTTTGGTCCCTGCTGACTCGCGCCCAGAATTAAGTGCTGCGGGCTCCTCAGGAACACAGGGACCACATAATCAATTCTTATTGCTCAGATGTTTTGAGTAGCACTGTAGGTGTCTGTATCTCTTGGTCCTGGTTGATGCCAGGATATATAATGAAAGTAAGCATAGAGTACAGCCTTGTCACACCATCTCAGTCTCAGATGGAATTTCACAGCATCATGATCATCATCTTCCTCCCGCCCACCAGTTTGATTCACAGTTGTTCACACTTAAGCATTATGATAAGTGTAATTATGATAACTATCTGTGTTACACTTTTTTGATAACCTCATTATACGTGTTGAAAGATTGTTGAATGTAAATCATTATCATGAAATCATCAGTGATCATAGTATCATGAACATTGTCTTATGTTACGTGGATATTCGTGTCCTGATCTCATGGTAGCCTCAGTTTTGTTTTCCTCCACTGCTTTCATGTCTGTGGTAAATTCAAGTTGGAGTCTTTGGTGTTGATGATTACAATTTGGAGTCTTTGGTGTCGATGATTACAAGTTGGAGTCTTTGGTGTCGATGATTACAAGTTGGAGTCTATTACAATTTGGAGTCTTTGGTGTTGATGATTACAATTTGGAGTCTTTGGTGTCGATGATTACAAGTTGGAGTCTTTGGTATCGATGATTACAAGTTGGAGTCTATTACAATTTGGAGTCTTTGGTGTCGATGATTACAAGTTGGAGTCTTTGGTGTTGATGATTACAAGTTGGAGTCTTTGGTGTTGATGATTACAAGTTGGAGTCTTTGGTGTTGATGATTACAAGTTGGAGTCTTTGGTGTCGATGATTACAATTTGGAGTCTTTGGTGTTGATGATTACAAGTTGGAGTCTTTGGTGTCGATGATTACAAGTTGGAGTCTTTGGTGTCGATGATTACAATTTGGAGTCTTTGGTGTTGATGATTACAATTTGGAGTCTTTGGTGTTGATGATTACAATTTGGAGTCTTTGGTGATGATGATTTCAAGTTGGAGTCTTTGGTGTCGATGATTACAATTTGGAGTCTTTGGTGTCGATGATTACAATTTGGAGTCTTTGGTGTTGATGATTACAATTTGGAGTCTTTGGTGTTGATGATTACAATTTGGAGTCTTTTACAATTTGGAGTCTTTGGTGTCGATGATTACAATTTGGAGTCTTTGGTGTTGATGATTACAATTTGGAGTCTTTGGTGTTGATGATTACAAGTTGGAGTCTTTGGTGTGATGATTACAAGTTGGAGTCTATTACAATTTGGAGTCTTTGGTGTTGATGATTACAAGTTGGAGTCTTTGGTGTCGATGATTACAAGTTGGAGTCTATTACAATTTGGAGTCTTTGGTGTCGATGATTACAAGTTGGAGTCTTTGGTGTCGATGATTACAAGTTGGAGTCTTTGGTGTCGATGATTACAAGTTGGAGTCTTTGGTGTTGATGATTACAAGTTGGAGTCTTTGGTGTTGATGATTACAAGTTGGAGTCTTTGGTGTCGATGATTACAATTTGGAGTCTTTGGTGTTGATGATTACAAGTTGGAGTCTTTGGTGTCGATGATTACAAGTTGGAGTCTTTGGTGTTGATGATTACAAGTTGGAGTCTTTGGTGTTGATGATTACAAGTTGGAGTCTATTACAATTTGGAGTCTTTGGTGTCGATGATTACAATTTGGAGTCTTTGGTGTCGATGATTACAAGTTGGAGTCTTTGGTGTTGATGATTACAATTTGGAGTCTATTACAATTTGGAGTCTTTGGTGTCGATGATTACAATTTGGAGTCTTTGGTGTCGATGATTACAAGTTGGAGTCTTTGGTGTTGATGATTACAAGTTGGAGTCTTTGGTGTTGATGATTACAAGTTGGAGTCTATTACAATTTGGAGTCTTTGGTGTCGATGATTACAAGTTGGAGTCTTTGGTGTTGATGATTACAATTTGGAGTCTTTGGTGTTGATGATTACAGTTTGGAGTCTTTGGTGTTGATGATTACAATTTGGAGTCTTTGGTGTTGATGATTACAATTTGGAGTCTTTGGTGTTGATGATTACAATTTGGAGTCTTTGGTGTTGATGATTACAATTTGGAGTCTTTGGTGTTGATGATTACAAGTTGGAGTCTTTGGTGTCGATGATTACAATTTGGAGTCTTAGGTGTCGATGATTACAAGTTGGAGTCTTTGGTGTTGATGATTACAAGTTGGAGTCTATTACAATTTGGAGTCTTTGGTGTTGATGATTACAAGTTGGAGTCTTTGGTGTTGATGATTACAATTTGGAGTCTTTGGTGTTGATGATTACAAGTTGGAGTCTTTGGTGTCGATGATTCTTAAGAGTGTTGTTGGAAGAATGTCCAGTGGTACCTGTATTATGGGGGAGGGGGTGTCACTCACTCAGTCTGGGTCTGCATCTGAGTAGATCCTGTCATTAATGGATGGCTTAGTAAGCAGTATTCTTAGTCAGTTAGATTAGAAAAGGCATTGTTTAACCCTTTGACTCCTGCACCCTGTCCACCAGCATTCTGCATTGCCAACCATGAAAGCAAAGCAAAAACTTAACCATTTGACTCCCTCATCTTATCCACCAGCTTCCTGCAGGAAGTTGGTGGGTAGGGTGAGGGAGTCAAAGGGTTAAATTTTTGCACTTGGTGGATAGGGTACGGGGGTCAAAGGGTTAACTCCATCAAAGTGACCCAACAACAGTGCAGAGTCTTGTTTGGTGGGTGGCTCTTCAGCAGCCTGACATTGCTTGTTTCCATGGTTTTCTTGTGCTGAGACTTTGACTGAATGAAGGAATTTGGGATTGGATTGGATTGGATCCGGAATAAGCTCTTGGGATCAACACCACTATAGTGTCGCAGTAAATGGGGCAGAAAAAAATAAAAAAAACAAATAGAGGAATAATGGCTACATGACATAACTTAGCTTGCATATTTTTGTGTGTCTCCCTTCTAAGTACATGTGTGTGTGTGTGTATACGTGTATGTGTGTGTGCGCGTGCATGCATGCATGCACCCTTACTGATATATACATGACGTGATGATCTGTTGTAGTACTTTCAATGTATATATGTCTGATGATCTGTTATAGTACTCTCAATGTGAATCACATTTACATGCGCTGCCTCTGTAAGTATTTATTTCAGGCTGCAATGTACTGTATACTTGATTACTTGAACTTTCTGTTCAGCATATTCTGCCACTACTACCACAACAGTTAATACTTCTATACGTACCACTACAACATAACAATGAAAATGATAGTAATAGTAGTAGTAGTAGTAGTAGTGATGATGAAGATGTCAATGATGTGATGATAGTGCTGTTGCTGTGATAATGATGATGATAATTGATAATAATAATAATAATAATAATGATATAGTAAGAATAATGATAATAACAATAACAATAGTGATGCTGTTTTCTAACATTGGAAATTACTAGCTCTCTATAGTTCTTTCCATTGAATTTGGATCACTGGTGGTTATAGGACAGTTTTGCATAGCCTTTCTAGGAATCAAGTTTTATGATTTTAAGTAACAGGAAGAAACTAAGACAGTCATGTTTCTGAAAAGAAAACAGATAATTTTAGATGGGATATGCAAAAAACAAAACAAACAAAAAAGTAAGAAATGAAGATCAGTATTTGGCACATTCCTACTTTGATGCCATCCTGAATACTTATGGTCTGCTACAGTTTCTTTGTCTTTGGTGCGTGGAGATTTCACAGAAAGCACAAGTTCCAGTGAGTCTTGTGATGAACATGAAAACACTGACTGTAATCTGTCAAGTAAATAAAACAAATTAATATTTGGGGGGGGGGGGGGAGGATCTATTTTTAGTAACATGGTGAGCTATATTGCTTAACCCTTTGACTCCTGGACCCTATCCGCCAACTGCAAAAACTTAACCCTTTGCCTTCCTCACCCTATCTACCAGCTTCCTGCGTAAAGCTGGTGGATAGGGTGAGGAAGTCAAAGGGTCAAGGTTTTGCTTTGCTAGTAAGGTTGACGATGCAGGATGCTGATGGACAGGGTGCGGGAGTCAAAGGGTTAGCCCTTTGTGAACAGGAGACTGATTTTGGACAGTTTTACTAAGTAATTATTTGCACTATATAGCCTTAGTTTTACGCCATTAGTGTATAAGGTGTGTATGCAATCATTGCCTCGTAGGTTACTAATATAATGAAGATTTGGAAAATGGGTCATGCACAATTTCACAGCATGGATTGCATGCTATTGACCAATATGTGTGAAATGTGTTTCAAATGTAAGAAAATATCTCACGTCATGAAATAAATCTATGCTTGTTGAGCTGTACTTTATTGACTTTGTGTTCGTTGAGAAAGTGCGAAGAGTGAAATGAGCGCAAAAATCAACAAGTTCAAAAGTCATAATGTTTTGTAAAAACGAAATATTGTAAAAATTAACCACATGGTTTAAAAATGTAACCTTTCCTGAGCATAATGATGTATTATTTACTCTACTCTTCAGCTGATTTATCGGAACCAGGTAATGTTTTGAGACAGTATAATGATGTGACATGATGGGCAAGAGGACAGGTAATGTATGTGACAGCATGGCAAGAGGCCAGGTAATGTATGTGACAGCATGGCAAGAGGCCAGGTAATATATGTGACAGCATGGCAAGAGGCCAGGTAATGTATGTGACAGCATGGCAAGGAGCCAGGTAATGTATGTGACAGCATGGAAAGAAGCCAGGTAATGTATGTGACATGTGGGCCAAGAGGCCAGGTAATGTATGTGATAGCATGGCAAGAGGCCAGGTAATATATGTGACAGCATGGCAAGAGGCCAGGTAATGTATGTGACAGCATGGCAAGAGGCCAGGTAATGTCTGTGACAGCATGGCAAGAAGCCAGGTAATGTATGTGACATGTTGGGCAAGAGGACAGGTAATATATGTGACAGCATGGCAAGAGGCCAGGTAATGTATGTGACAGCATAGCAAGAAGCCAGGTAATGTATGTGACATGTTGGCCAAGAGGCCAGGTAATGTATGTGACAGCATGGCAAGAGGCCAGGTAATGTATGTGACAGCATGGCAAGAAGCCAGGTAATGTATGTGACATCATGGCAAGAAGCCAGGTAATGTATGCGACTGCATGGCAAGAGGCCAGGTAATATATGTGACAGCATGGCAAGAGGCCAGGTAATGTATGTGACAGCATGGCAAGAGGCCAGGTAATGTATTTGACAGCATGGCAAGAAGCCAGGTAATGTATGTGACAGCATGGCAAGAATCCAGGTAATGTATGTGACAGCATGGCAAGAGGCCAGTTAATGTATCTGACATGATGGCCAAGAGGCCAGGGTAATGTATGTGACAGCATGGCAAGAAGCCAGGTAATGTATGTGACAGCATGGCAAGAGGCCAGGTAATGTGTATGACAGCATGGCAAGAGGCCAGGTAATGTATGTGACAGCATGGCAAGAGGCCAGGTAATGTATGTGACAGCATGGCAAGAGGCCAGGTAATGTGTATGACAGCATGGCAAGAGGCCAGGTAATGTATGTGACAGCATGGCAAGAGGCCAGGTAATGTATGTGACAGCATGGCAAGAAGCCAGGTAATGTATGTGACAGCATGGCAAGAAGCCAGGTAATGTATTTGACAGCATGGCAAGAGGCTAGGTAATGTATGTGACATGTGGGCCAAGAGGCCAGGTAATGTATGTGACAGCATGGCAAGAGGCCAGGTAATGTATGTGACAGCATGGCAAGAAGCCAGGTAATGTATGTGACAGCATGGCAAGAGGCCAGGTAATGTATGTGACAGCATGGCAAGAAGCCAGGTAATGTATGTGACAGCATGGCAAGAAGCCAGGTAATGTATGTGACAGCATGGCAAGAAGCCAGGTAATGTATGTGACAGCATGGCAAGAAGCCAGGTAATGTATTTCACATGATGGCCAAGAGGCCAGGTAATGTATTTCACATGATGGCCAAGAGGCCAGGTAATGTATTTGACAGCATGGCAAGAGGCCAGATAATGTATGTGACAGCATGGCAAGAAGCTAGGTAATGTATGTGACACGATGGCCAAGAGGCCATGTAATGAATCTGACAATGGCCAAGAGGCCAGGTAATGTATTTGACAGCATGGCCAAGAGGCCAGGTAATGTATGTGACATGATGGCCAAGAGGCCAGGTAATGTATGTGACATGATGGCTAAGAGGCCAGGTAATGTATTTGACATTATTATTATTATTATTATGAACATTTAGTACGCCTAATCAAATTAATGCCCTAGGCGTTTACAATGGCAAAACATATAACCAGAATCACAAGCACACACACACACGCCCACAGAAGCACCCACACACACACAAACACACACACACACACACAAACACACACACAGCATGACATGCAAATACAATGACACTAAGACACTATAATGTCACCATTACATTACATGGGGGGAAGGGGGCAGAGATTACCAGTTTTGGGAAACAGGTGAGTTTTGAGGGAGCGTTTGAATGTGGACAGAGAGGGTGAGTATCTAAGAGAGCGAGGTAACTGATTCCAGATGGTTGGAGCTTGATAGGAAAAAGAACGCTGCCCAAACCTTTTAGTGCGGACTATGGGGATACTATAGAGACGGGTATCAGATGAGGACCGCAAAGCTCGAGATGGCGTGTAGAGATGTAACAGATGGGTGAGATACTCAGGACAGGAAGACTCAATAGATTTGAAGCAGAGGCATGACATGATGGTCAAGAAGCCAGGTAATGTATTTGACATGATGTTTAAGAGGCCAGGTAATGTATTTGACAGCATGGTCGAGAGGCCAGGTAATGTATTTGACATGATGGTCAAGAGGCTAGGTAATGGATTTGACATGATGGCCAAGAGGCCAGGTAATGTATTTGACATGATGGTTAAGAGGCCAGGTAATGTATTGACAGCATGGTCAAGAGGCCGGGTAATGTATTTGACATGATGGCCAAGAGGCCAAGTAATGTATTTGACATGATGGCCAAGAGGCCAGGTAATGTATTTGACATGATGGCCAAGAGGCCAGGTAATGTATTTGACAATGTCAAGAGACACGGTAATGTATTTGACAGCATGGTCGAGAGGCCGGGTAATGTATTTGACATGATGGCCAAGAGGCCAGGTAATGTGTGTGACACGATGGCCAAGAGGCCAGGTAATGGATTTGACATGATGGCCAAGAGGCCAGGTAATGTATTTGACAATGTCAAGAGACACGGTAATGTATTTGACAGCATGGTCGAGAGGCCAGGTAATGTATTTGACATCAAAGCTAACAGGCCAGGTAATGAATCTGACATGGCCAAGAGGTCAGGTAATGTATTTGACATTACGGCCTACAGGCGAGTAATGTATTTGACGTTATGGCCAAGAGGCCAGGTATTATATTTGATATTATGGCCTACAGGACAGGTAATGTCATTGACATTATGGCCCAGAGGCCAGGTATTGTATTTGACATTATGGCCAAGAGGCCAGGTATGATATTTGACATCATGGCTAAGAGGCCAGGTAATGCTTTTGATAAGATGTCCAAGAGCCCAGGTAAGGTCTTTGAGAGCACGGAAAGATGTCAGGTAGTGTGTTTGACATTGTCAGGAGGCCAGGTAATGTATTTGACATCATGGCCAGGAGGCCAGATAATAAATTTGACATTGTCAAGAGGCCAGGTAATGTATTTGAAATCATGGCCAAGAGGCCAGGTAATGTATTTGACATCATGCCAAGAGGCCAGGTAATGTGTGTATTTGACATCGTGGTCAAGAGGCCAGGTAATGTATTTGACATCATGGTCAAGAGGACCAGGTAATGTATTTGACATCATGGCCAAGAGGCCAGGTAATGTGTGTATTTGACATCGTGGTCAAGAGGCCAGGTAATGTATTTGACATCATGGCCAAGAGGCCAGGTAATGTATTTGATATCATGGCCAAGAGGCCAGGTTAATGAAATTTGACATTGTTGCCTAAAGGCCAGATGATATGTGAGGCATTGTGGCCAAAAAGCCAGTCACAATAAATGTGAAATGTTATCAAAGATAATGGCTACCTGGCTGAACCTGTCTCTCAGTGAAAAAAAAAGGCTACTTACTGCGTAGCTTTCATCAGCGATCCGGCCGACTTCCTCAGCGCAACTGCTGGGTTGAGAACTGGCTTCAGTGCGCACCGCCGTGAGCGAACTCACGACAGTGCGACTGAAGATAATTGAGCGTTCAGGAACACATACATGCACACACGCAAAGATAATTTAGCGTTCAGGGACACATATATGCACACACGCAAAGATAATTGAGCGTTCAGGGACACATACATGCACATACGCAAAACACAACGACTTAGACTAGTTCCATTCTTTATGTAACGTACACGAACACCGAAACACACAGGAACGCGCGCACACACACGTGCATACTCAAAGACACACACGCTTGATGGTAGTGAAAGTGGTGATGATGATCATAATAGGCGACGATGATAATAGTGATGCAGATGATCACAACGTTTTTGAAAGAAAGACTGAAATAAAAAGTTAAATCTTAATCAAAATGACTTATACCTTTCAAACAAATAAAGAAAGCAGAAAATATGAGTTGGTCGAAAATTTGTCCCTGTCTTCTTTCGTTCATCAGCAAATAGATCTACGAGTTCTCATTCTCTCTCTCTCTCTCTCTCTCTCTCTCTCTCTCTCTCTCTCTCTCTCTCTCTCTCTCTCCTCTCTCTCTCTCTCTCTCTCTCTCTCTCTGTGAGTGTGTGTGTGTGTGTTGTGTGTGTGTGTTTGTGTGTGTATGTGTGTGTGTGTTTGTGTGTGTGCGTGTGTGTGTATGTGGGAGTGTGTTTGTGCATGTGTGCGTGTATGTGTGTGATCATCACAGTTGTACGTGTGAGTGTGTGTGTGTGCGTGAGTGTAGTGTAGTGTTTGTGCGCGCGTGCGCGCACGCGGGTTTGTGTTTGCGTGTGTGTCGTGCGTGTGTGTAAATGTGTGTGTGATCATCACGGTTGTACATGTGAGTGTGTGTGTGTGTGTGTGTGTGTGTGTGTGTGTGTGTTTCGTTCGTTCCTTGATTTAACGTCTTTTCACTATAAGTGATATTAGACGGTGTGTGTGTGTGTGTGTGTGTGTGTGTGTGTGTGTGTGTGTGTGTGTGTGTGTGTGTGTGCATGAGTGTGTGTGTGCATGAGTGTCGTGTTATGTGTGTGTGTGTATGTATGTGTGTGTGTGTGCGTGTGTATATATGCGTATGAGTGTGTATGCATGTGTGTAATCATCACGGTTGTATATGTATGCGTGTGTGTATGTGCCTGTTAGTGTAGTGTGCGTGTGAGTTTAATGTGTGTGTGTGTGTGTACTTCTGGTCCTTAAATAATGTTGACAGGCAACCTTGACATGATACATGACACCCACGGTAGGTAATGGTAGTAGTGTGACCATCAGGCGCACAACTTGACTCAATAGCCTTCAAACACAGCAGCAGCAACAACAACAAGAGCAGCAGCAGCAGTAGCAGTAACAGCAGCAGCAGCAGTAGCAGTAGCAGTAGCACAGCATAGCAGTAGCATCCAGCTGTCTCTGCACGACAGACGTGTTGTTTAGAGAGGCTGGACCACTGTCACCCAGTCCAACAAAGGTAACAAAGGTATTCATTATGTGGGATGCTGTGGCACACTAACTGCCTGCCTGTGGTTTTTAGTTAACGTGCTCAGTCAAAGTGTTGGCATGTGGTGGTGGTACAAGGGTTAGATGTTTAATTTACGTTTTTAAAAAAAAATACTGCTGCCGTCCACTTGTAGACACAAGCGTATTCTGTTCTGTTTTGTTTTGTTGAGTTTTAAGTCCTACCACTCTCAGAGTATGAGGACTAGCTATAACAATGTTGCTACGATGATAATGGTGATGTAGATGTATGTGACAATAGTTTTGAAAAAATAGACTTAAATAATGTTAAATCTAAATAAAAGTGACATAGTTTAAGTCCTACCACTCTCAGAATATGAGGACTAGCTATAACAATGTTGCTACGATGATAATGGTGATGTAGATCTATGTGACAACAGTTTTGAAAAAATAGACTTAAATAATGTTAAATCTAAATAAAAGTGACATAGTTTAAGTCCTACCACTCTCAGAGTATGAGGACTAGCTATAACAATGTTGCTACGATGATAATGGTGATATAGATCTATGTGACAACAGTTTTGAAAAAATAGACTTAAATAATGTTAAATCTAAATAAAAGTGACATACCTTCAAGCAAATAGAATTCTGAAAATATCAGTTGGTCGATAATTTGCGCCAGTGTTGTTTTGTTCATTCTCATTCTATTTGTGTGTGTGTGTGTGTGTGTGTGTGTGTGTGTGTGTGTGTGTGTGTGTGTTGTGTTTGTTGTGTGTGTGTGTGTGTGTGTGTGTGTGTGTGTGTGTGTGTGTGTGTGTGTGTGTGTGTGTGTGTGTGTGTGTGTGTGTGTGTGTGTGTGTGTGTGTGTGTGTTGTGTGTGTGTGTGTGTGTGTGTTGTGTGTATGTGTGTGTGTGTGTGTGTATGTGTGGGTGGGGTGTGTGTGTGTGTGTGTGTGTGTGTGTACGCGCGCGTACGTGTATGTTTAATTTTTGTTTAAAGCTATGCTCTGGCAAAGGCAAGAACCGTACATTTCCCCAACATTTCATTTTTTTGTGTCGGAGACCGTAAATAGACAAAAACCAAAATGGACAGGGGAGATCAGCACGTGGGGGATACTGGTCACAAGCAGACGATGACACACGGCGTCAAATGGAAGGCAGTCCTACAGTCCCGCTCACCATCCACTACATTTCCACTCCCCGTCTATCTCAACCCTCTCCATGCTTGGCTCCGACGGGCGGGATTAGCGATCTTTTGCTAAACGAAACTGGCAGCGGTGCGGTTTTTGAAAGTTTGTTTTCGACGGAGAAAACAAGAGAAACCTGCAGTGTGTGCGCGCCTGCTAGATGAGAAGATCATTGCGTGTATTGTATTGAATCCATCGGTAGATCAGTTTTAGTGTTTTCCTTTTTTTTTTTTTTTTTTTTTTTTTTAGCAAAGTGATCAGTGATCATCTTTTTTTTCTACTAGTTTTTATATTTATTTCCAAGATCTCAATTGCGCTTCCAACAAATATTTATGCTAGGTCTAAGTAAATGTCATCGCTTTATTGAATGCCCATGAATGTCAACAGTGATAAACGAGTGGAACTTCTCAATTGGCGATGAACTGAAAATATTGTACTGCGAACCGTGTAGAAGTAGTATTTCAAGTAATATTTTACATACTGTTGCTGGCACAGAGAGAGAACTGAAAACATTCAAAGAACAACAGAAAAAGAATGCAAACAGGCCGGATAGCCAAAAACGGATTATATGTGGAACGCTTTCAAAGGGCCGTATCATGTTTATTTTGATCTAGATGTCCATTCATTGACTTTGCCAAGAACAGAAATCATAAACAGAAGGATTAAAAGAAACGTGAGAAAAGCACTCGCCAGCTCATCCCCACCCTCCCCCTCCTCCCCCTCGTCTTCCCAAGGCATTAAATTTGTGGATGTTTGTGAAAACTGTACTTCAGGCATTTGAAAACTGAACCTGATTGTACAAAGTGTGTATACGACCACAGAAAAACTGCAGCAAGTGAAAAGAGGTAAGTTTGACATTATTATCAACGTTAAAGTGTAGGTTATAGAAGAACAATTACGTAATAAAAAAATACAAAAAACAAAAACAAGAAACCCCCCAAAACAAAAACAAACAAAAAAATTACATATGTGGACCAGTAGTGAAAAACAAGATCAAAGAAAGTTTAGAACTGCACATTTATTGAAATAGAACCATTCGAATAATCTTTAGCTCTACAGAACACATTCTGTAATGTATTGTCGCTGTTTTCCTTCGTTCTGACCAGTGTTTTCTCGACTGGATCATTGCATGTACGCACGTTGTTTAGCCACATGGTGCGGCGTTATCTGGATGCACAGTCTGCATACTTTCGCTTCGATAAATCATTAAAGAAAATAGACAAAC
>JAPXFY010000017.1:9520699-9528199 GCA_030674185.1 Monoplex corrugatus | reverse complement strand
GCACGCCATATATGCGCGCATCCGCTTCATCCCCCCCCCCACACACAAACACATACTTACATATACGTACACACGTACACACATTAACTCACACAACAACACACATTCATACACAGTCGCTTATACATACCTCCACAGTAACAATAAGTTGTATAAAATATGCAAATACGAGAGCGCTTTTAATCAACAAAACGAAACAGGAACAAATCTTCGGCGAAATGGCCTTTGTCAAAATCACACAAAAGATAACAAAGAAACACATTCATTTTGTGTATGCTTGACAAAGGACAATTGTCCGAAAATTTGTGCCAGTCTTTGTTTGTTGACTAGATACCAATTTTCTGCCTATTTCCATGTGTTCCTTGTTTCTATTTCCAAGGCGGGCCCCAGTAGCTCAGTTGATTTGAGCGTCGGATTCACATGCTAATGGTTGTGGGTTCGAATCCCGGGGTGCGCTACATTAGAACTGGCCTTCTCACTGTCCCATCTTAACATCATTGTTGTCCTGGTGGTGTCAGTATAGGATTAGACAAGTCCCCTCTTCCCCCCTCTTCCCTGGGATGGTTATCCCCGTCGGCCATATCACCTGAGGTTGGTGTCGACGTAAAAACTGAACCCAATCAATCAATTAATCAAGCAATTAATCAATCAATCAATCTTATTTGCATGATCGCTGGCAGGTACTGTGATTTAGGTTTATTAAGCAGCCTGAATAAAAAACAAACTCCCAAGAAATGACCTGAGGGAGTAGCAGGGATGAGATGGGGGCGGTGGACACGGTGCAGACTAGGTGTTGCCAGTTAGGACTAGGAGTCAAATGGTCACAGCACAGTAGTGTCATCTATCAATAATCATGTCAACCTTGTACGAAGATGATGTGGCACACTGATAGTAACGATGTTTGCTGGTTATGTTGATAGCGCCGTGCACATCAAGATGAGATATCTCGGTTATTCGGAAAATTCTTAACTTTACTGCCTCCTGTGCTAGCCACTGATGTATCAGTTAGTGTTTAGAACCAACATTCTTATATTTAAGCCTTATGATAAACACATGTTGACAGAACATCAACGTATCATTGCAGCTTATTGACGCATATAAAGGTTCAGTGATTATAGATTCCAAATTCAAGCACCCTCTTGACAGGCCTTTCTTGCTAAGCCACATATGTCAGACGCGTTGAATAACAACAGTTCTAATAGTTTGACATGCAGGTTCCCATAAATTAAGCCAGATAGTTCAGTAGTTATACGGAACATTGCATCTATATCTGACCCCCATTGCTAACTGTCGTATCATGTGATAAGGCCCAAATTTTATGCATCATGCAGCCTGGTCTCATATGTAAGCCATGTCGATGTGTTGTAGAAAAGAATTGTTATGATGTGCAGAAACACAAGATTAGAATTGTTCGTGTTGACATAGAAAAAAATGTTGGAGCCTGCACCATTATAAGCGTCACTTTCATCACAGGATTGATAACACATAGTTCTCTTATTACATCCTTCAAGCCATTCATACAGTGATAAACAACGTTCTTATATTGACAGCCTTCCCATTGACTAAGCCACTGTCAGTATCAGTGTTGATAGAACAACGTTCTTATATTTGACAGCTTCCCATTGACTAAGCCATTCAGTATCAGTGTTGATAGAACAACGTCTTATATTGACAGCCTTCCCATTGACTAAGCCACTGTCAGTTCAGTGTGAAGAACAACGTCTTATATCTGACAGCCTTCCCATTGACTAAGCCACTGTCAGTTCAGTGTGATATAACAACGTCTTATATTGACAGCCTTCCCATTGACTAAGCCACTGTCAGTATCAGTGTTGATAGAACAACGTTCTTATTCTGACAGCCTTCCCATTGACTAAGCCACTGTCAGTATCAGTGTTGATAGAACAACGTTCTTATATTGACAGCCTTCCCATTGACTAAGCCACTGTCAGTATCAGTGTTGATAGAACAACGTTCTTATATCTGACAGCCTTCCCATTGACTAAGCCACTGTCAGTATCAGTGTTGATAGAACAACGTCTTATATCTGACAGCCTTCCCATTGACTAAGCCACTTCAGTATCAGTGTTGATAGAACAACGTTCTATATGACAGCTTTCCCATTGACTAAGCCACTGTCAGTATCAGTGTTGATAGAACAAGTTCTTATATTGACAGCCTTCCATTGACTAAGCCACTGTCAGTATCAGTGTTGATAGAAACAACGTTCTTATATTTGACAGCCTTCCCATTGACTAAGCCACTGGTCAGTGTTGATAGAACAACGTTTCTTATATTGACAGCCTTCCCATTGACTAAGCCACATCAGTGTTGATAGAACAACGTTCTTATATCTGACAGCTTCCCATTGACTAAGCCACTGTCAGTGTTGATAGAACAACGTTCTTATATCTGACAGCCTTCCATTGACTAAGCCACTGTCAGTATCAGTGTTGATAGAACAACGTTCTTATATTTGACAGCCTTCCCATTGACTAAGCCACTTCAGTGTTGATAGAACAACGTTCTTATATTGACAGCCTTCCCATTGACTAAGCCACTGTCATATCAGTGTTGATAGAACAACGTTCTTATATTTGACAGCCTTCCCATTGACTAAGCCACTGTCAGTGTTGATAGAACAACGTTCTTATATCTGACAGCCTTCCCATTGACTAAGCCACTGTCAGTATCAGTGTTGATAGAACAACGTTCTTATATTTGACAGCCTTCCCATTGACTAAGCCATCAGTATCAGTGTTGATAGAACAAGTTCTTATATTGACAGCCTTCCCATTGACTAAGCCACTGTCAGTATCAGTGTTGATAGAACAAGTTCTTATATTTGACAGCCTTCCCATTGACTAAGCCACTGTCAGTTTGTTAAGAACAACGTTCTTATATCTGACAGCCTTCCCATTGACTAAGCCACTGTCAGTGTTGATAGAACAACGTTCTTATATTGCAGCCTTCCCATTGACTAAGCCACTGTCAGTATCAGTGTTGATAGAACAAACGTTCTTATATTGACAGCCTTCCCATTGACTAAGCCACTGTCAGTATCAGTGTTGATAGAAAAAGTTCTTATATTGACAGCCTTCCCATTGACTAAGCCACTGTCAGTATCAGTGTTGATAGAACAACGTTCTTATATTGACAGCCTTCCCATTGACTAAGCCACTGTCAGTGTGTTGATAGAACAAAGTTCTTATATCTGACAGCCTTCCCATTGACTAAGCCACTGTCAGTATCAGTGTTGATAGAACAACGTTCTTATATTTGACAGCCTTCCATTGACTAAGCCACTGATCAGTTGTTGATAGAACAAACGTTCTTATATTTGACAGCCTTCCCATTGACTAAGCCACTGTCAGTATCAGTGTTGATAGAACAAGTTCTTATATTTGACAGCCTTCCCATTGACTAAGCCACTGTCAGTATCAGTGTTGATAGAACAAAGTTCTTATATTTGACAGCCTTCCCATTGACTAAGCCACTGTCAGTATCAGTGTTGATAGAACAACGTTCTTATATTTGACAGCCTTCCATTGACTAAGCCACTATCATGTGTTGATAGAACAACGTTCTTATATCTGACAGCCTTCCCATTGACTAAGCCATTGTCAGTATCAGTGTTGATAGAACAACGTTCTTATATCTGACAGCCTTCCCATTGACTAAGCCACTGTCAGTATCAGTGTTGATATAACAACGTCTTATATCTGACAGCCTTCCCATTGACTAAGCCACTGTCAGTATCAGTGTTGATAGAACAACGTTCTTATATCTGACAGCCTTTCCCATTGACTAAGCCACTATCAGTGTTGATAGAACAACGTCTTATATCTGACAGCCTTCCCATTGACTAAGCCACTATCAGTGTTGATAGAACAACGTCTTATATCTGACAGCCTTCCCATTGACTAAGCCACTGTCAGTATCAGTGTTGATAGAACAACTATCTTATATTTGACAGCCTTCCCATTGACTAAGCCACTGTCAGTATCTAGTTGTTGATAGAACAACGTTCTTATATCTGACAGCCTTCCCATTGACTAAGCCACTGTCAGTATCAGTGTTGATAGAACAACGTTCTTATATCTGACAGCCTTCCCATTGACTAAGCCACTGTCAGTATCAGTGTTGATAGAACAACGTTCTGATATCTGACAGCCTTCCCATTGACTAAGCCACTGTCAGTGTCAGTGTTGATAGAACAACGTTCTTATATCTGACAGCCTTCCCATTGACTAAGCCACTGTCAGTATCAGTGTTGATAGAACAACGTTCTTATATCTGACAGCCTTCCCATTGACTAAGCCACTGTCAGTATCAGTGTTGATAGAACAACGTTCTTATATCTGACAGCCTTCCCATTGACTAAGCCACTGTCAGTGTTGATAGAACAACGTTCTTATATTTGACAGCTCTTCCCATTGACTAAGCCACTATCAGTGTTGATAGAACAACGTCTTATATCTGACAGCCTTCCCATTGACTAAGCCACTGTCGTATCAGTGTTGATAGAACAACGTTCTTATATCTGACAGCCTTCCCATTGACTAAGCCATTGTCAGTGTTGATAGAACAACGTTCTTATATCTGACAGCCTTCCCATTGACTAAGCCACTGTCAGTGTTGATAGAACAACGTTCTTATATCTGACAGCCTTCCCATTGACTAAGCCACTTATCAGTGTTGATAGAACAACGTTCTTATATCTGACAGCTTTCCCATTGACTAAGCCACTATCAGTGTTGATAGAACAACGTTCTTATATCTGACAGCCTTCCCATTGACTAAGCCACTGTCAGTGTTGATAGAACAAAGTTCTTATATTTGACAGCCTTCCCATTGACTAAGCCACTGTCAGTATCAGTGTTGATAGAACAACGTTCTTATATCTGACAGCCTTCCCATTGACTAAGCCACTGTCAGTATCAGTGTTGATAGAACAACGTCTTATATCTGACAGCCTTCCCATTGACTAAGCCACTGTCAGTATCAGTGTTGATAGAACAACGTTCTTATATCTGACAGCCTTCCCATTGACTAAGCCACTGTCAGTATCAGTGTTGATAGAACAACGTTCTTATATCTGACAGCCTTCCCATTGACTAAGCCACTGTCAGTATCAGTGTTGATAGAACAACGTTCTTATATTTGACAGCTTTCCCATTGACTAAGCCACTATCAGTATCAGTGTTGATAGAACAACGTCTTTATATCTGACAGCTTTCCCATTGACTAAGCCACTGTCAGTATCAGTGTTGATAGAACAACGTTCTTATATTTGACAACTTTCCCATTGACTAAGCCACTATCGGTATCAGTGTTGATAGAACAACGTCTTATATCTGACAGCCTTCCCATTGACTAAGCCACTGTCAGTATCAGTGTTGATAGAACAACATTCTTATATTTGACAGCCTTCCCATTGACTAAGCCACTATCAGTATCAGTGTTGATATAACAACGTCTTATATCTGACAGCCTTCCCATTGACTAAGCCACTGTCAGTATCAGTGTTGATAGAACAACGTTCTTATATTTGACAGCCTTCCCATTGACTAAGCCACTGTCAGTATCAGTAATGATATAACAACGTCTTATATCTGACAGCCTTCCCATTGACTAAGCCACTGTCAGTTCAGTATCAGTGTTGATAGAACAACGTTCTTATTTTTATTTGACAGCCTTCCCATTGACTAAGCCATTGTCAGTATCAGTGTTGATAGAACAACGTTCTTATATTTGACAGCCTTCCCATTGACTAAGCCATTGCAGTATTCAGTGTTGATAGAACAACGTTCTTATTTTTATTTGACAGCCTTCCCATTGACTAAGCCACTGTCAGTATCAGTATCAGTGTCGATAGAACAACGTCTTATATTTGACAACCTTCCCATTGACTAAGCCACTATCAGTATCAGTGTTGATAGAACAACGTCTTATATCTGACAGCCTTCCCATTGACTAAGCCACTATCAGTATCAGTGTTGATAGAACAACGTTCTTATATTTGACAGCCTTCCCATTGACTAAGCCACTGTCAGTATCAGTGTTGATAGAACAACGTCTTATATCTGACAGCCTTCCCATTGACTAAGCCACTGTCAGTATCAGTATCAGTGTTGATAGAACAACGTCTTATATCTGACAGCCTTTCCCATTGACTAAGCCACTGTCAGTATCAGTGTGTGATAGAACAACGTCTTATATTTGACAGCCTTCCCATTGACTAAGCCACTGTCAGTATCAGTGTTGATAGAACAACGTTCTTATATTTGACAGCCTTCCCATTGACTAAGCCATTGTCAGTATCAGTGTTGATAGAACAACGTCTTATATCTGACAGCCTTTCCCATTGACTAAGCCACTGTCAGTATCAGTGTTGATAGAACAACGTCTTATATCTGACAGCCTTCCCATTGACTAAGCCACTGTCAGTATCAGTGTTGATAGAACAACGTTCTTATATTTGACAACCTTCCCATTGACTAAGCCACTATCAGTATCAGTGTTGACTGGTTTCTTGTTATGATGTCTGACTAGAAGACGGCATTAGTCTAATTCAACTTAAGCACAGTGCAGTTATCTCCCTCAATCCTATGTCAAAAGATGTAATTGCTTTCTTCAGATATGCTGCACAGGTCATTTCAGGATATGCAGAAATTCAGGTGTAAAGCTGAAATAACAGCAAACTACCATATCGGGAAATTTCAGTAGTGGTCGCGCACTTTGGACAATGGAATTCGTTTTCCTTTGGCTCTGCATTACCAAGTCGGCCGCTCCCGTGCGGGAAGATAGGATCGAACTGCAATAAAACGAAGTTCAAAATAGCGCCTTCTGTTGATAACCGGTTCATGCGCTTTATATTTTACGGTCTTACTAATCATTTTCATCACTGGGCAAGAATTCTTTGCACCTGTGAATTATAACTTGGGAGATGATTGTCTTCCCTACATAAGTTTCTCGATTATAACTTGGGAGATGATTGTCTCCCCTACATAAGTTTCTCGATTTTTTTGTTTTTTTTTTGTTTTTTTTGCTTCTTCCAACATTTAGCGACACAGTTGAGACGGGAACACTGCTGACTATTTACAGTTATACCTACATGTACTCTGTCAGACAGTGAAATCATGTTGTAGCTAGCTAGCTATCTGTCAGTGATAAACGAACTTTCAAATGGAAACAACTTTTTGATGAACCACCTGTGGTCTGCAGGATAATGGATAATTATACTCAAAATAAGAACTAACAGAAAACAGCATAAACAAACAATTCAACCACCCAGCAGAGCAAACAACTAATCCACAACCAATCAACAAACAGACAGACAGAGACGCACACACATATAACACACACACACACACACACACGCATGCACACATACCCTAATACACAAACAGACAGACAGATAGAGAGACAGACAGACAGACAGACAAACAAACAATCAAGCGAACAAACAAACAAACAAACAAATCAACTCAAACAAAC
>JAPXFY010000017.1:9510699-9515699 GCA_030674185.1 Monoplex corrugatus | reverse complement strand
AGGGCACCTGATGATGATGATGATATGAAATCACCGTAACTATTTAAAAAAAAGTTAACAAACACCCCCACCCCCACCCCCCAAAAAAGGACCAAAAAAAAAAAAAAAAAGGAAAATAAAAAGAAAGAAAAAAGAAAAAAACTTATGGGATGACAGCAGGAGATAACTACTTTTTTGTGTAATCAATAAATGACAGTCATGGAACTGTAACAAATTTAGAATTCAGACCCACACGACAGGAAGTAGGCTGTGTGTATTTCTGTTCAGTGGTCATTGACTGTTCAAACACAGGAATAAAGTACACGTGCTCTTTTAGACACTGTCAAATACTCGCACAAACCAAACCAACGCAAAAATATTACAACACACGGAGACGTGGATTGGCTTGCAGTTTCAAGTCCGGAGTTTATCCAAGAGGTGGAGGGGGGGGGGGGGTCGTCATTCTCGCACAATCCCGTATACGCTCCTTCCAAATTTGCCGGCAGCTATTGGCAGACTTCTTGAGCCTGCGCGAAACGTCATGCCCTGGCAAGGTCTTGAAAGAGGGAGGGGAACGAAATCTATTAAATACTGACACCACCAGAACGATTGGAGCATCAAGCAATATAACTTGAATGTTGGTCATGGGATTGAACTCATGCCATGAGATCTTGAGTCCTCGACTCTATGAAAAGAACTTGCCAGAATCTGTTAAAAACAACAACCAACCAAACAAACAGACAGACAAACAGACAGACAATCAATCAATCAATCAATCAATCAATCAAGCAAGCAAGCAAGCAAGCAAGCAAGCAAGGAAACAAGCAAGCAAGTAAGCAAGGAAACAAGTAAGCAAGCAGACAGACAGACAGACAGACAGACCGACCGACCGACCGACCGACCTACCAAGCAGCCAGAACTGTAGCCCATCCTAGGGTCACACCCACGACCCCAGCGTAATCAGCACACTATTTAAGTCTAAACAACGAAACTAATGGATACTTGAGGGGGTGGCTGGGTGAGAGTGCTCTACAAAAGTCTTCAGAACCTCCACGAGAAGGTTCAACAAGGTCGATCACAGGATAAGGGGCCACCGGTTTTCTTTTCTTGCAGGAAGCTGGTGGATAGAGTGAGGGAGTCAGATGGTTCAGTTTTTGCAGTTGGGGGATATGGTGCGGGGGTCAAAGGGTTAAATCACCGGCTACACATGTTGACATGGTCGATCGGAAAAGTAAAAAAAAAAAAAAAGTAAAAAAAAAAAAAAAAAAGTAAAAAAAAAAAAATCTCCACCATTTTCTCACCAGCAGGAGGTTTATGGGCGGATCGAACCTAGGACATTCCGATTGGAAGTCTGACGTCTACCCACTTGACTACCGCGCCCATCTGTTTCAGTTTCAGTTTCAGTTTCTCGACATGACGTCTCTGCGCTCGGAACGAATTCCTTATACACTAACGTCACAGGCGCCACGTGTATGGTGACCGTGGCACAAGCCTTAAGCCTGCACATAAACCCATGAACTGGCCAGGTCCTGAGGCCCTACCTAGACTATGTTTTACCTAGTCTATATTTTATACTGGTATTTTATCAGCCTACCACTGGAATAATCTTGGTTACATGTAAATGACGTGTGTGTGTGTGTGTGTGTGTGTGTGTGTGTGTGTGTGTGTGTGTGTGTGTGTGTGTGTGTGTGTGTGTGTGTGTGTGTGTGTGTGTGTGTGTGTCTTACCTTCAAAAAAGGAACATATGTATAAAGTAAATAAATAAATAATTAAAGGTCTGAATCACAACATAACTAACTATTCTGTATAAACTCGACTCGCATGACAGACCCCCCCTCCATCCTTAGTCAATGCCCAAATATTCAGCCATCTATCAACTAGGTGAAGCCGATATTTTCTTAGTCATAGATAGGTTAGTAAGCAAGTAAGTAAGTAAGTAAGCAAGTAAGTAAGCAAGTAAGCAAGTAAACAAGTAAACAAGCAAGTAAGCAAGTAAGCAAGTAAGCAAGTAAGCAAGTAAGTAAGTAAGCAAGCAAGCAAGCAAGCAAGCAAGCAAGCAAAGAGTAGTAGGTAAGCAAGCAAGTAAGAAAGCAAGTAAGCAAGCAAGCAAGTGAGTGTTTAAGTGAATAAGAAGGAAGTAAGTAGGTGAATAAATAAATACAACCGTCAGTTTATTGCAGCCAAAAGAGAGAGGTTTTTGCCGGTGGACAAATACAAAGGTGAATGTCCTGAGTCTGGGGAGCAATTCGTTGACATCACACAGATCGGTATCAACATCTGTCTCTCCATAAATGTGATGATGTTTTCAAATCATTGTGAAACTTCAGTGGTGTGTGTGTATGTATGCATATGGTGGTCTATTAATGTGTGCTGGTCTGTGAATAGCAAATTACACACACGCACACACACACACACGCACACACACACACACACACACACACACACACACACACACACACACACACACATACACACACACACACACACACACACACACACACACACCACATGCGTGCATGTGTGCGGGCGTGTGCGTGAGCGTGCGTGTGTGTGCTTGCGTGTGTATGTATGTATGTGTGTGTGTGTATGTGTGTGTATATGTGTGTACGTGTGTGTGTGTGCATGTGTGTGTATGTATGTGTGTGTGCATGCGCGCGTGTGTGTGTGCGTTTGTGTGCGCGTGCGTGTGTGGTAGCGTAAGTGCTTGCCCGCGTGTATGTTTTGTAATGTTTTATCCCTTCTATTTAACCTTAATTCACTTTAAAGGAAGGGACGGGGGTGTCAGAAAATCAAACAACCATTAACACACAGACAAACAGACAGAAACAACCAATTTTTGTGTTTGGTATTTGTTTGTTTGTGATCTTACGTTTACGCTTGACAAAGTCCAGTTGGCCGAAAATTTGCGCCTGTCTTGCCTGGTTGTATTAAATACGCGTTCTGATTCTTTTTTCGTGTTTTTTATTTTCTGGTTCATGCATCGCTTTATCTTGCCCTGACAACGGCTTGTTGCAAACCATCCATCCCACTTTAAATGGAGCAGCGGGCTGGTTGCTGCACAGTGTAGATTTGAGTAGTTTTAGGACCGGAAGGGAGACTTATGTTTTGTAACGACTGTTAGTGCGTATATTGAATCCGTTTTAGAGTTGTTCGGCTGTGTGTTTTACTGTGTGCTGAAAACTGTGTGTTTCTTTGCATCACAGGATAGGATATCTGTCCGTTTCTGTCTGCCTGTCTGTCTCCCCCACCCCGTCTCCGTCACCCTCTCCCCACACCAGCGCTATCTCTTTTCTCTCAGTATTCAGTATTTCGGTCTGGTTGCAATTCTTCATCAGAGTGTCTGTTGTGTATGTGTGTGTACACCATAACCCGGCCCGCTTTTATAGGTAAGTTTGTTTTAAAAAGGGATCAAAGGATATAGGTGTCGCTTATCTATCAGAGTGCTGGCTTACACATGGACAAAGTAAGCAGAGGAGGGGTCCATCACACGGCATCTTTAGCTTTTCCTACATGCTGATAGAAAAATTCACAAGATGATCCAACCAGAACGATAATCTACTTTTTACGAGTAGTTACGGTCGCGAAAATGTGAGATTGAACTTGAAACAGTGTTTGGCTAAGTTGATGCAGTGAGGATTGAACTTAAAACAGTGTTTGTCAAAGTTGATGCAGTGAGGATTTGTGTTACGGAAGACTGCTGCGTGGTACCATGCCGCATGGCGTTGGCGATCATGGCCCTCCATACGAATCTATCTTTTGTCTCTGCAATTTTTTCTCCCATCCTTTCTATCTTCTTCCACTTTGCAATGCAAATTCAATAGTTTCTCCTTGGGTCTAGCTGGTGCTCGTTTTCCCCTCCAGCTTTCCTGTTGTAACTAGGTATTCGAATTTCTCTTGCCTCATAAAATGTCCTATAAGTGTTGCTTGTCTTTTCTTTAACGTTCTTTTCGTGTTTGCCTCTGTCAAGTCTTCTCTTTTGTTTTCTTTGCTATCCAGTGAACTCTTAACATTGTTCTTAGAAACCATTTTTCAAATGACTAAATCTTATTCTGACTTTGCGTGTTGACTGTCCACGCTTCGCATCCGAACAGACACACAAAAAGTTCAAGCTCATATAGGCTAAAAATGCGTCTGAAATCAGCACTTTTTTGGATGGTGTGTAAACTGCACTTTCTCAGGAACTTTTGACAACAATCAAAATCTGTTTGTACTGTCGTCCTCTCAGCGTCAGGGTTCATTTTATCTAATACTTCATCAAGGTCACAGTGACACTGAGAAGTACAAAGTCTAGTTTTCTGGTGGGAAGCAAAAATTTCATGTATAAAAAAGGAGGTCGTCACAATGGCTCGATCATCTTACTGTATATTCATTCATTCATTCATTCATTCATTCATTCATTCATTCATTCATTCATTCATTCATTTATTCATTCCCAACCGTGTAGACCTGAGTAAATATATCTAGAGTTTGCATGCTGAGTATGTATGTTTTCACATGCCCCTGAACACTGACATAGCTTACAAGATCTTTAACGTGCGTACTTAGTCTGCAGGCTATACATTTGAGGGGGGGGGGGGCGGTAAAGGGACGGGGGGAAAGGGGGCAGTGGATTCAATCACTCGCACGTCTGCACATATGTTGATCTGTGAGATCGGAAATATCTCCATCCCTTTACCCATAAACCGCTGCCTGGCGGGATCGAACTTAGACCTTCTGAGCGAAAGTATGATGTCCTAACCAAGTGGCTATCATGCCCTTTCGACCTTCCATTGTCTGCATCACCTTAGAATCCGCAAACAGGTGCAAGAGCCCTCGCCAGCACATGCACCTGACAGTACCCGGTATCTGCCACGTTATTTTGATCTCTTGTCTTATGATATCATTTTGTGGCATAGCGCATATGGTTTCGACCGAACGCTGTGACACCTTATCAAGGGAACAAACTAGAAATGTCACATGTCCGTTTCTTTGATTTAACTAATGCTACACATCCAATTAAACCTTTTCATTAGGGACAACTT
>JAPXFY010000017.1:9494516-9510599 GCA_030674185.1 Monoplex corrugatus | reverse complement strand
CAAAAATCAATACTTAAACACAAAAACAAAAAAGTGAAAAAAGAACCAACCAGACACTTACCAAAATATACAACTTCTGACACACAGATGTACACAAAGCGAACAACAATAAAACTAAAGCAATGCACAGAACAGCAGAGATACACCAAGATACGCTGTGGGATAAATTCATAAAACGAAAAAAAAACAACAAGTGTATCATGCTAGTTATTTCTATCTAAAGGAAAGTCGAAATAAAGTGATACAACAGAATTTACCCAATTTCAACCAGTATAAAAAATATTGCAAATCCGAAAATGAAATGTGTAACAAACCATTTCTGTTTATCAACTATCAAACAGTCGGGGGATGGGGGGGTGGGGGCAGTAGCAAAGACAGCTAGTAAGAAAAGATTTTATTATTTCAAAATTAACCGATTTGATTGGGTTGCATGTTGCACCCTTTTAATGCACTTGCATGAAGAACATGAGAATACCAGCTCTCTTAGCAGCTGCAAGAAAAATCCAAAAAGGTCTTTTTCGTTTTGGTTTGTTGAGAATATAGATTTATTCAACCGTTGTAGATATTCATGCAGCTATCCTTTTATTCATTTTAGCACAGTTATTCACATGCACACAATTTTGCAATAAATATAGTCATCTCACTTTCTACCAAATGTGATTTCCAATGAACAAACTGCTGCAACCGTGGTAAAGAATATATATAAGAAAGGGTATGGGAAAAGAATGAAAAATTACTTTTAAAAAAATTCTGCAACACACACATACATAACAGTACTTCAACGAAGAAACAAAATGATTTGCTGCATAAATATTAAGCAAAACAATTCTTACAAACAAAACACACTAGGAGAGCGAATACCAAACATACTTTCAAACAAGCACAGCATGTAAACAGACAGAAATCTGGTATGATTTGCAGTGCATACAAAACATAAACCTACAGTGGAAGAATAATATTTTGCGAGTATTGATAAAACACTGATGATACAAGTATGGCAATGATTTGGGCAAACATAGAACCCATACAAGACAAATACAACAATACTGCCTGTCTATAAAATTACATAATCATCATCCTTTCTTCATCTCCAATGCAACTGTCATCGTCTCAATTAACCACCTCTGTTTCTATCATCATCCACAAGTCAAAGGCCCCTCTTTCATACACAATTTCCGGTGTTACTACCTTTACTCGTCCATCTGGCATTCCATCATATTCAGTTGTCTATTTATAACATCATCACATGTCACTGCTTGTTCAATTTCTGACATGCAGTCATCTCTATTGTGATCAATCATTCATCCACCTCTTTTGTGATCATTGTCCTCAGTCTCTTCAATACAACATCTCCCACACGCGCTCACACCAACACTAAGCAAGACAAGACAAAGAGAGGGAGTAAACCAATAGAATGTTTTGCATTTCTTCTCTCTGCTAAAATAGCCAAAGATGCTGAAGTCAATCCATTTTGTGGTTTTTATACAAGTAACTGTACCGATTGTGTTAACATTACCAATGGTTTTAAATACATGATATTTAGCTTTGACACATTCAACAGGATCCCGGAAAAACTGGTACAAAATAAGTCCCATGCACAGAGACATACTTATACACTTCAGAACTATGTCCCCTAACCCTAAATACGTTTTAAATGATTTACAAAGAAGAAAACAAAATACTATCTGTGTCGCATGAAGGAAGAAAATTGGTGTAATAGGCAACAGCAGGAGAGGGGGGGGGGGGGGGAGCAAGGAAGAGTTAAAGTGACAATGATAAGAGATGCAGTAAATCAATAAGCTGACAGACTAAAGGTATGCAAATGGAAAACGACACAGCCAAGTCTGAAGACCTTTACATGGACAGAAATGTACATCATTACATGTAAGGCAAATTATTATGCTCAGAATGGAGAGCTTTGATTTTCAAAGCTCTTTTTGCATCTTTGCCTCTGTCTCAAATGAATCTGGTCTCTTGCTGCCAACACACACACACACACACACACACACACACACACACACACACACACACACACACACACACACACACACACACACACACACACACACACAAACTGGTCAGAATTAATAACCTGTTCTTTACTTAAAGACTGAGCAGCTTCACATCAAACAAAACCTGCACTCAATATAAACAACAAATAAAAGAAATCATACCGTGTTCTTAATGATTAAGCTTAGACAAATACACAAACCACATACGCTTAGACAAATACACAAACCACATATGTTTAATAGGAGGGGAAAATTTTTGGTTTTTGCCAGTTTCTTTTTGTCATTATTTATCTGACTATAGAATGAATCTGACGATATGCACCCTGTACCAGAATCTTAACAACAGTACAGCTTGTGTATTTTCAGAACTTTACATACAAACTCAGCACTCATCTACAGGATGTATCAAATCTGCTGACCTTGCCTAGAGTTCTGACAACATCAAGCAAAGCATTGATAGTTCAGTGGTAATTAAGAAAACCAACCAAACTAGTCCAATGGACATGAAACAATTCAGTAAAGTACACAAATATGTGATTTGCTCACTGCTACAGTACCCCTGAATAGATTCAACAAACTCTGAACTGAAAAGAATCTTACTGAAATATAATAACATACTGACGGAGAAATAATCATGCTAAAAATTTATATTATACTGACTGGCAACAGACTGACCTTTAGAAAAGATGGCAGAATGGTTCAGACATTTGCCTGCAAACAATTAAATGTGAGATTTCAGGGCTTGTTTCCTACTGAGGCCTCAACTTTTCTGCTCAGTTTGACAGGAAAATCAAATGGAACGTCTAGTCCTTTGGAAGGAGACGAAAAAGGAGTTGGACACAAGTGCCTAAAAATCTCACAGCAGTTGAAAATTGTGAAGAGCAAGGCTTTCACCCAGTACAAAACATTGGAGAGATTAGGTTGATTTCCCAGATCCCTCCCCTCAAAGGCCAATTCGCCTTCTTGCCTTTCTTAAGTCCTGGTCAAAAAAAGTGTGAGGTGCTACACTGCGACGATGTGCTCTAGAACGGAAGAGCAACCCGAGTTTCACATGCTAAACCCACTGTGACAAAAGAAATCAATATGAATATGACTATATGAATTTCTTTGACAATATCTGACCTATCACAGAGGGGCAGACACACAAACAAACAAACAACAACAAAAAGAACAGTCAAATGATTTACTGATGGGTGATAAAATTTAGTATAACACGCGTTTGGGTACCTGTAGTATTTATTGTGCTGGGTTTGTTAATATTGTCAAGCACCACCTACTTGCTGAAGGTTAGAACTATACTATGTACAGATCATACATTGCACACATTAACGGTCCCAAACCCACTTGCATTCAATCATCCTCAAGCTGCTGGAACAACCCAAACATTTCATTTATGCATCAAATGTACAGTTTCATTTTAAGCTTTCCAAGCCTGCTGTAATACGAGCAGAATAGTAATGGAGAAGCATTTATCAAGCCAAAGATAATGTTTGCCAAGAACGATGAAAGAAAATGGTAAACCCTCATGACAAAGCACAAAAGTGTTTTCTCGCAGTGAAAACACTTTGGAATAAGGTCTAAAGCTTCTGTCGTAGTTCTCAGTTTAGTATTTTTAAGAGCATATGTTTGAAATTGTTAAAATTTTACGAGCATATGTCTGAACTAACTTTAATATCACAATTACTGGAACATTCGCAAATCTGCCGTAGACATACAATGCTGTTCATAAAAGATATACATTCTAGATGTCACTACATGGTCCAAACATTTTGTCATTAAAATTGAAATGACCGTTTGAAGAAGAAAGTAATCCTCCACAGTTGTCTCTCCCTGTCCGAGTCAGCGTTGTTCACTCCTTCTGTATATGACCTGTCTTATCTGTTGTGGAGTATGCAAAGACAATGCTGGGGCAGTGTCGCGTGTGATTATGATGATGATGATGACATACTGCCTAATTGGTGCGGATCTTCCCTGGCACATAGTTTTTATCAATGACTGGCTCTTGCAGGAACATGTGTAAGCACTTCTCGTTCTGGGCGAGAGGGTGACCTGCCACTCTGAAATCACAAAGACATAAAATGTTCAGTTCAAATAAACATCAATTATGGAAATACTAAATCACCCCTGTCCACTCTCTATATCACAGGAACATTCAGACAAAATGGTAGATTATGCTAGCCTATAACCCTACTGTCACTGGAGGTGGAAAGTATGGACACTACTTTTAGAACATCTTGAGATTAGTTTCCTCCTGATCTCCCTCATTGCTTCCCTTTACTGGTCCTGCATGGTCAGGCATCCATTCACAGCTAGGAGGATGAACACACAAACTTTTGTGAACCTGGTTCAAACCTATATTACATATAAAATTGAAAGGTGGGAG
The DNA here is from genome assembly GCA_030674185.1 of Monoplex corrugatus. Lineage (NCBI taxonomy): Eukaryota > Metazoa > Mollusca > Gastropoda > Littorinimorpha > Ranellidae > Monoplex > Monoplex corrugatus. The sequence continues at coordinate 9,506,204 of JAPXFY010000017.1, read as the reverse complement.
TTTTAACTCTAAGCTGATTAGACTTCTGATCAAAATGGATTTCAAACAGTGTCTACTTGTCACCCTTGACGCTTCGTGTTTGTTCAAGGGATTTATTGCGCTCAGACAATTCCATATGTGCTCCACCCTAACCTACCAGTAATCATTTAGCAAACTCTTCGAACCTGCACTAAATCCCATACTTGGCAAAGTCTTGAAATGTGGGTAGAAGAGAGACAAAAGGTGCAGGTGGGGGGGGGGGGGGGCAGGATCTGTTATGAAACATTAAACTGACACCACTAGAATGAATGGAGCATTGCAACGGGCAACAATCAGGCCAGTTTTTATACTGTTGGCTGGGTTTGAACTGGAGAGATCCGATTCGAGTCCACAACTCTTATCAACAGATCAGCCAGCCTGCAAAAGTTCAGTGGCCAACATGGGAGTCAAACCCATGACATCCCCATTATCAGCATGTCACGATAACCAAGTGAGCTACTAGGCTCCAATTAGTGGTCCACATAAGCTCAGTGTTATTGGTATGGCACTCTAACCAGCTGAACAAGTGGGCTAGCCACTGAACAATCCATCAACTGCAGGCATTTGGCAATTTTGTAATATAATGGTGCCATTATGGAAAAATAATTGAGCATAATATCTTTTGTTTTTCTAGTTCCTCCCCCACTCTTCCTCTCTTTAGTCTGATTATTGTGACAGTTCTGAATTCTACAATGCCCAATTTCTCGCAACTCTTGTTCATATGGAAGCAACACTTTACTTTAAAGTTTCATCCGACAAGAAAAAGAAAAAAGTAACCACAATATGCGAGTGATACACAATATGCGAGTGATACACATGATGCTCTTTTTTTTCTGCAGAGTCAAAAGCTCCTTAAATTAGTCAAAATTTAAAATAACATGGACAAAGGTTGCATTGTGTTATTTTCTTCGGACCGAACACAACTACATAAATTATATATTTATACTGTCAGATACAACATGAATAATGGTGAATGTGTGATTTTTCTTTTGCATAACTTACAAGTGATACTGAGAACTATGACAACATTTAACCCTTTGACTCTCGCACTCTATCCACCAACTACAAAAACTTATCCTTTGACTCCCTTGCTGGTCAATAGGGTGAGGGAGTCGAATTGTCAAGGTTTTGCTTTGCTAACATGGTTGACAATGCAGGATGCTGGTGGACAAGGTGCAGGAGTCAAAGGGTTAAGATTTTGACCATTAGTTTATTTCTACTTGACCAACTGTTGATAATCATGATGCACACTTGTTCACTACTGCATTTATGTCTTATTTTGATAGCCCTTGAGAGCTCTTGATCTCATAAGATAAATCTTAACATTTCTGTAGACCACACATCTTTTTTACAATCTAATCATCATCATTATTATTATTATTATTATTATTATTATCATTATTATTATTATATCATTATTATTATTATTATCATTATTATTATTATTAATTGCCGTGGTGTAGTGGTTAATGCAACGGACTACTGACTGGAAGGTTATGGGTTCGAATCCCCATCAGTCCCTTCAAAAATCATCGTGGGACTTTTCGGCTCTAACCTGCTCCTATCTGGAGTCGGGCATGCTATGGGATCATCGCGAAGACTAGGAACACACAGTCGAGTGTCATCCACTTCACGGATGCGTCACTGAGGGGGTTGCTCAAATGTTCTGACCAGCACCGCAGGTGTCAGTATCTCTCAGGCCTGGTTGACGCCAGGATATATTATGATAGTAAGCGTAAAGTACAGCCCTGTCACGCTGTCTCAATCCTAGATGGAACTCCATAGCATCATGATTATCATTCTCATTGACATCATCATCATTGCACTGTAAAAAACGATGCTAGCTTCTGCAGCCATTAAGGTGCTGCAAAAAATGGGACCTCAAAAAAAAAAAACCATTGTTATTGTTATTATTATCATTATTACTATTCTTCTTATTATTATTACTGTTACTATTACTATAATGATTATTATCATTATTACTACTATTGCTGATGTAAATCATACTTGTACAGTGCTCTTTCACTTGCAAGAAATCGATGACGATACTTACATCTACTTTTGTCACATCTAAATGCCTTGCACGGTTTAACTTTATCACATCGCTTTTTAACCTAAGCTATAAAGTGATCAGTCTCTAACCAGGCCTCCAATATGACTTAAGCCCAAATCATCCGCTTTGTGTAACTTACTTGTTGATAAATTGCTCAAGCCCTTTTCGCCTCTCTTCAATAAATTCCTCCTCAAAGATGCCGTCATCTCCCCTGAATGGCAGCTGTCGTTTCAGTGCCTTCCCTGGCAGTGGTGGTACAACAATCTGATGGAACACACAGAACATATGATATACGCTGGCATAATGGAACTGATCAGACTAGCACAACCACAATTATTACAAATAATTACAATTAAAATGTGATTATCTTTTCACATGGATTTGAGATCAGAAAATTGAGATAAGAAAATTCAATTAATAGGCAGCCTAAAAATCTTTTCTAGCACAGATAATACATCTTTTTCTCCATAAATTTACACATAAATACTATATTCTGAGCAATGAAAAGAGTAGACAAAAAAGTATACACACATAACTTAATACATCTTTTTCTCCATAAATTTACACATAAATACTATATTCTGAGCAATGAAAAGAGTAGACAAAAAAGTATACACACATAACTTGAACAATATGTCTGTGGTTAACTCTGTTTAAAAGTAAATACGCTAAGCCATTACATAAAAAGGGGGTGGGGGGGCTGTGAATCACCTATCAGAAGAATCGCAGAATGGTTGAGATGTTTGCCAATAACTAAACTCAAGGTTTCAGGGTTTGTTTCCTGTTGAAGCCTTGACTTTTCTCCTCAGTTTGATCTGAAAATTGAACTGAAGTCTAGACATCTGGAAGTGGACAAAAAACGAGTTGGGCCCATGTGCCTTCTGGCCTGTGCACGCTCAAAATCCCACCGCAGTTGAAAATCGTGAAGAGCAAAACTTTTGCCCAGCTGCCCTGTATAAAACACAGGAAGACATGTTGATTTCCCAGTTGGATGGAGTACATATGGAATTCTCTTGAGTGTGAAAAATCCTGCTGGTACAAAACCCAAACTTCAAACAGATTAACAGTTGGGAGGTTATGGGTTCTGAAGCTATATGTCCAATGAAAGTCACAGTGGGGTTTCTGTGCCTCATCTGACCTCTACTCAAAGTTCTGTGAGCTACAGACATAGTGGGAAGAACAGTTGGAATACTGGGACCATGCTGCTAAGTCTTATCCACTTCATGTCACTAAAATTGCTGCTAAAATTTCCTGATCAACATCATACTCTGTGTCGCTTGGGCAGACTACAGGATATAAAAGGAAAGTATGCACATACTGCAGGCCTTTTCTAATGGGGAAAAAGTCCACAGCATCGTATCATCATCACCATTATCATGAAATCCATCAGAGCTTCATGAAATTGTCCCTAATTCTGTGGACTTTGTGTTAACCTCAAATGAGTTCTGGATATTCTCCATAGTTTCCATACCAAAGGTTAATGAAACTGGTGTCGGTGTCGAAGGTTCATAAGGGTTATTGTTGGAGAGAAGCTATAGTGGTCACCCCACCAGGAAGCGCATGCTTCAAATCTGAGCAATTATTGTGACTGGTATGGGGTTTAGTAGGAAGTGTCCTGCATATGTCAGTTCAGAACATTAACAGCTGAACATGACCCAGTAGCAGTGCAGTCTTCTCTGGTTGTTGGCCCCATAATGGCTTGATATTGCTGGTGTCTATGGACTTTCTGGCACTGGGACTTTGACTACAAAGTGGCACAAGATCAACATTACTTAACCCTTTGACTCACACACCCTGTCCATCAGCATCCTGTATTGTCAACCATGCCAACAAAACTAAAACTTAACCCTTTGACTCCCTCACCCAATCCACCAGCTTCCTGCAGGAAGCTGAATGACAGGATGAGGGAGTCGAAGGGTTAAGTTTTTGCAGTTGGTGAATGGGGTGTGGGAGTCAATAGGTTAAAAGATGCTGAAGATAAAGCAGCAAAAAACAAACACAAGTGAAAGGGCTGTACGTAACTTTATCAATCATATAATACATTTCAAGCAGTCACAGACATGCATTTGAAATGACTATAATTTCTCTTCTGAAGCACGGGTCTGTATGTGACAAAGTCTAGTCAGTGAAAACAAAGCTCTGAGAAGTTTTGCATCAAGTAATACCTTGCTGTCTCTTTCAAGTTCATTGCGCAACCATTCGAAGTCACTGTAACGTCTCCGTACACTCGAATCACGCAGTTTGAATACTGGTAGGTTTGTCTGCAACATAAACAACTTAACCAATTTATGGTGCACTAAAGATTAGCTGGAATATTATCGAATGCTGCCACACTGCACAGGACTGAGCAAGAGTTAGGTCATTAAGTCAATACTATTCTCGGTAGCATGCTGATATTGATAGTGTCAACATGGGCATTCCATTCATTATTTCACATGACAATGCAGCACTGAAAAAAAAATTATGCCTATTCGACATGAACTTCTCAACAGATCTTTGAGCAGCAGTTCTGTAAAACTGCTTTTGACTTCACAAATGAAATGCCACAATGTGGACATTTCCCATAGAAACTTGCTGCTATATCAAGCAAGGCTCCATTTTTTTTTTTCGTGTGGGTATGTATATTTGTAAACCTACCAAAGTAGATCTACTGTGGTTCATTATTTCATCGAAAAGACTAACACAGTAACAGAACCACTCAGACCACCACTCATTGTCAGTAGAACTTGAAGGAAGAAAAATTCTAAAGTTGCGATTGGGAAACTTTAACTTAAACCTGGTGACCATCAAGACGGGGAAAATCCTGATTCATCAATCCAAAAGAAAATATACACAAGTTTTCTTTTCAACTTCAAGTCTTCTCCTCATGAAAAACAACCAAACAAATTTCATATAATCAACTTTCACAATTACTTAAATCATCACAGAAATGCACATCAATGAATATTGATTTAAAAACACAAATGAGTCCACCTATAACAAACCTGCCTACAACAAATTTCCGGTAATAGCATTTTCTTTTATTATTTTCCCTGCACTTCTCCTTGCGTTTCCCTTTTTTAAATACTTACTATAGTATAATGAACAAAATCCACTCTTGTATGAATGAGGTATTGTTTCCAAGACCAAGCTTGTTATGAAGAATCTTGCCCAATGACTAACAAAAGCTCAAGACCAGTGCAACTGCTCAGCATAGTAGATCAATGCTGCGTGTCTGGCACAGCAATCGGCATACTGCACTAGTTTTAAGCGCCACTGAAAACTGTGTCAGCCACTTTGCCACTAACACTAGCAGTGATATACATGTGTGTATCATGTATGCCACCACTGATTTCACTGTGTGTGTGTGTGTGTGTGTGTGTGTGTGTGTGTGTGTGTGTGTGTGTGTGTGTGTGTGTGTGTGTGTGTGTGTGTGTGTGTGTGTGTCACTGTGTGTGTGTGTGTGTCACTGTGTGTGTGTGTGTCTTTCACTGATAAATTAAATGTCATAATGATGACATATGAAAAAGAACCTGTTATAAATAACATCTGAACTCCACCAGCAAGGCAACAAAAACATCAGCAATGTCACAGATTTTTTCTTAATTGTAGCGACTATGAACTACTGCTCTAATGAATATAATAATATCCATCTCCCTAGAATTGGCGGACTCCAGAGTCCACTGTATTGATGACAATTGGGTAAATGACAAAATTTATAAAATCCTACAACCCTAAAATCCTAATTACTTGTATTTTTGTTTCTAGGTGGTGAGTGAGTGATGTCTGATGGCCCCAATTCACCACATACTTTAATAACGTGTGATACTGAATATAACAGATCTTGTACATACTATGTACAAACTAATGAAAACCAAATGAAGAGATTGTTTCACATTGTCATATGCAGCTAAACAGAGTCCCATACACATGCCCCTGATTGGATGTTGGCTGACAACCATGGTTATTTTGATTCTAAACTTCAGCCTGAGAACACTGATGCTAATTTTGAGTTGTTTAACCCTAACTGTAGAAACTCTAACCGCTGCCAAATTCATACTGTCATAGTCCTAATCTTTAACCTCTGGATAAGCACTTCATATGAATAGAGAAAACTGATCCCAAAGACAGGAGGGGTACAATAAGGACACATCAACTACAAATGACATGACCATGCACAGTCAATCATAGGCACAAGTATACTGTAGTGTATTGTATACTGTAATGTAGGCTATAGGGCTCAATTTACCTGCATGTTTCTGTCAGATCATGTCATAATCACGTCGTCTTTGTGAGCATGAATTTTGTCATTAAGATTAGACAATTATATCACTTCACTATTTGGACAGTTCAAATTATAGGGACATGGTTCTTCCACATCCTTGAACAAAAATTTGAGTCCAGCTTCACTGGCGACAGGCTTTTCCAGCAAGGAAGACATACCATCCTTTTGTATTCTACCGTCTACAAGTCCAGGGTCCATTCTGTGTGGACTATGCTAAGAGACCTGCTGAGAAAGTCCCCTAGGATGTTGGACAAAACGTTACACAGGTCAACTGGTGCATTACTATGTATTTTGAACAGCCCCTTAGTTAGATTTCTTTGTTTTGCTTTGTTGTTTTTTGGTTTTTTTTTTGTTTTTTGTTTTTTTGTTTTCTAATCTTATAGCAGGAAACTGGTGCCAGTGGTGGATAGGGTGAGGTAATCAATGGGTTGTTTCTGCTTTGCTAGCATGGTCGATCATGCCGGCAGACACAATGCGGGAGTCAAAGGGTTAGGGCCTAATCATCAATCTCCTTTCTCAAACATCAGTCTGAGAGTTAGGCTTCACAAGTAGGCTATTTTACGCCATAGAGCCTACTGCAAAAGGCTGGTTTAACCATCATCATCAATGCACAAACCTGGGCCGCAAAGCCATTTCTAATATACGCAACAATTAAAAAAATTTGTTTAACTTTCGGTATGTGCGCTAAAAACTGAAAAGGTCATAATGTCCACACCCCCACCACACCCTCTTCCAAGGGCTTGAGATCGAAAATTCAAAAATACTTGTTGACAAATGTACAGAACAGAACACAATCTATATTTCACAACCAGAATTTCTATAAACAGTACACTAACATAAATGACTCACAATATTTGAACATTACTTTAACAAAAACGGCGAAAACAAAAGACCAAAAGTCGAATAGGCACTTCCGTTGAGAAAAGGGGTGGGTGGTTTCAATGGAAGCATCTTTTCGGCATGTCCTACCTTCATTCGCACTTCGTAGTCTGTATATCTTGCTTTTGCCACTCCGTGTGTCTGGGGATCGACAATGTCAATCTCCAGAAAGTTTGCAGGAGGTGAATAAGCATCTTCAAGCGTTTGTTTCTTTGGGTTGATACGAGCAGTCGCGGTGTTTGCCATTTCTGCGTTTGTCTCAGGAGAGCCACCAAACCAGTGACGTTACGAATGCTGCCCTCTGACGTTCTGCTCAAGTTCAGCGAAGAGAGGTAACTCTAGCTACTTCCGTTTACTAAGGTTCTAGTCATGTAGTTCCACTTGCCCGAAATTCACAAAAACTCTCTTCCTTGAATGATAATTGAACATTATTTCTATGCTCTACGTAAAACGATGGATCACTGATAATAGCATCGTATGTATATCACAGTGATACTCATAAAACGTGCGCACACTCGTAATTTGTGGTTATCCTTTTCACTCTTTCCCATCCCCTCTTGTCTTTTGCTCGCTTGCTGGCTCGCTTAAATCTATCTTTAGTTGTGGGTATTATTTCAAAGAGACCACTGTGTGTGTGTGTGTGTGTGTGTGTGTGTGTGTGTGTAAATGTTGAGAAAACACAAACGGCGTGGTTCAAAAATGAAAATGATTAAATTTTTATATACATGCAGCAGTTAAATATTGGAACCTTGAAATATTGAAGATAACAGGATGTGGTTTTTATGTTTTGTTTTGTTTTACAACATAATGCAAAAAGGCTGTGAAGAAACTGATTATACCAAAATTTGGATGAAAAGAAATACCACTTCATTCAGAAGAGCTGCAGTATAAAAATGGCTTATCTGAATCAGACGTGGGGTTTATTTGGTTTGTTTGTTTTAATGGAACGAACGGACAAAATAGTCATTTCACACACACACACACACACACCCCACACACACACCACACACGCACGCACGCACGCACGCACGTACGCACACACACACACACACACACAATATCAAAACCAAACAAAGCAAACAAAAACCTAAAGACCGCATTTTACAGTGACTGTAGCCGTAGGAAAGAATCCGTTATTGTTCTTGTTGTTGTTGTGTTGCTGTTGTTGTTGTTGTTGTTAATGCTGCTGCTGCTGCTGTTGCTGTTGTTATCGTTGTTCGTGGTGGTGGTGGTGGTTGGTGGTGGTGGTGGTGGTGGCGTTTTGTTTGCTTGTTTGTTGTGTGTGTGTGTGTGTGTGGTGTGTGTGTGTGTGTGTGTGTGTGTGTGTGTTGTGTGTGTGTGTGTGTGCGTGTGTGTGTTTCGTTCTTTAACGTTTTTTCACTATAAGTGATATTAGGCGGGGGATTGGGGGGAGAGGGGAAGAAAAAAATATACATAAAACAAAATGGAGAACGATAGTTGGACGGGTTGGATTGGGGCAGAGGGGAGGCAGAGTCAAAAGTCATGAATAGGTGGTAGAATAGAAAAATGGAACAAAATCTTAACTCTAACATTAGTAACAATTAACTTCAACAATGTGTAGGGAAATTTTAACACTAAAAGACAAACTGCATAAAGTTAAAGTAATGCATTAACAGGACTGTTAACTAATGATTCTGAAATCTTAACTAACAAAGATTGATTTGATGTTACTTTTTTTAAATGAGTTTCAGAATTGTTTTCTTGTGTAAACATTTTCGGTTAAAAAAATTTTAAAAAAGAACGTAGCATTTTGCAGTAAAATAAACAGTGAAACAGTGTGAACTGTTCGCCGCAAATACACTTGACATTTTTACATTGTTATAGAGAAAAAATTATTGGGAAAAGTTATACGGAAAAGTGTAAACTTTTATACTGTTCTTTTGTTTGCTTTTGTTTGGTTTTCAAGTGAGTGTGTGTGTGTGTGTGTGTGTGTGTGTGTGTGTGTGTGTGTGTGTGTGTGTGTGTGTGTGTGTGTGTGTGTGTGTGTGTGGTGCGTGCGTGTGTGTAAAAAAGTTATGGTATTATTTCAAAGAGACTACTGTGTGTGTCTGTGTGTGTGTGTGTGGTGTGTGTGGTGTGTGTGTGTGTGTGTGTGTGTGTGTGTGTGTGTGTGTGTGTGTGTGTGTGTGTGTGTGTGTGTGTGTGTGTGTGTAAATGTTGAGAAAACACAAACTATAACTTTTTTACACACACGTCACTTATATGTAACCAAGATAAGCGTAAAGTCTCTGAGAATTGCGTTCTCGGGAGTTACAGGGAATCCGTACACACGTTGCCAAGGGGGATAAGTGTAAAGTCTCTTAGATTGCGTTCTTGGGAGTTATAGGGAATCCGTAATTGTGTGTGTGTGTGTGTGTGTGTGTGTGTGTGTGTGTGTGTGTGTGTGGTGTGTGTGTGTGTGTGTGTGTGTATGTTGTGTGTGTGTGTGTGTGTTTTAACTTCTCAATGGCCAGCGTTTTAGATTGTTGCTTTTCCAGTTTCAGTTAACATAATAAACTGCTGGTCCACCATTCTTTTTCTTTTGAAGCGAACACACGTTGTCAAGGGGGATAAGTGCGTTCTTGGGAGTTATAGGGAATCCGTAACTGGTCAACCAAGTCACGCTGATCTCTCTGGAACGGTAGCTTCGGTAATTTGAAGCACAGTCATGCATTCATTCACTATTCGTTCACTCTTTCGTTCATTCATTCATTCATTCATTCATTCATTCAATCATTCATTCATTCATTCATTCATCCATCCATTTTTTGAAGAATAAGATACACAGATACACAATACGCGTCACTTATATGTGACCAAGACAATTTCAGTGATAGACTGGTAAAATACCAATATAAAATATAAACTGGGTGAAACGTAGGCTAGGTAGGACCTCAGGACCTGGCCAGCTCATGGGTTTATGTGTAGGCTTAAGGCTTGTGCCATGATCGCCATACACATGGCACCTGTGACGTTAGTGCATATGGAATTCGTTAGGAGCACGGAGACGTCGTCTTGAGAAACTGAAACTGAAACTAATTCATTCATTCATTCATTCATCATTCATTACTGTCTTAGAGAGTCAATCTCCGATGGTTCAAAAGGCGCTCACCACTATTTTATTGTCCTTTTCTATGCGAGATAAGAGGATAATTGGTTGTATACTTAGGTATCAGCTGTAATTTAGGAAACTTCTTACAGCTATGAAGACAGCGTTGTAAGGAACACAATTTCTATGTTGACTATTGGGAAGAATACAGAGAACAATGTGGCCCCCTTTTTCTTTGTTCCTTGTTATCTGGGTCAAAGAGCGCAGTCTGTCCCTTGCTTTGTCTAGTGGCTGTTTGTTATCATGGTCGTGTGGAGGGAGGCCCGAACAGTAACTACAGGCCTGAAGGTCGATACTAGCTTGTAGAACTTTACCGCTGTCCTGGACCACCAAGTGCAGCCGACACTTCACACATCACTAACTGAATGGGCTACCAAGACTGTTATGGTCATAAACTGTGAACGTGTACATACGTATACACACACACACACACACACACACACACACACACACACACACGCACGCAAGCACGCACGCCACACACACACACACACACACACACACACACACACACGCACACACACACACGCACACACACACACACACGCACACACACACACACGCACACACACACACACCACACACAGAGGTCATACATCTATGACATGTAATATACATATGTACTAGGGGTCCTTGTGCACTAGTATATTCCCATACCCATCTTACATATTCCTCCTTTCCTTCAGATGACGAGTATGTGATCAAGCATAAAACTTATATCACATATGTATGTGTATCGTGGGCCTATGTATATCTATATCTATATCTATCTATAATAATATCTGTATATATGTATGTATGTATGTATGTATGTATGTATGTATGTATGTATGTATGTATGATGTATGTATGTATGTATGTATGTATATGTATGTATGTTAGTATGTAGTATGCATTACATGTATGTATGTATGTATGTGTGTGTTGTATGTATGTACGTATGTATATATGTATCTATCTATCTATCTACCCACCTACCCTACCTACCTACCTACCTACCTAACTACTTCATCTATCTCTCTATCTTTCTCTCTCTCTTCTTCTCTCTCTCTCTCTTCTATCTATCTATCTATCTATCTGTCTGTCTGTCTGTCTATCTATCTATCTATCTATCTATCTACCTGTCTATCTGTCTATCTATCTATCTATGTGTATGTATATATGTATATCTATCTACCGTATCTGTTACTTCTAGTGTTGTTTTGTTATCTATCTACCCGTCTATCTGTCTATTCTACTTCTCTCTCACTCTCACTCTCACTCTCTATCTAGATAGATCGATTATTTATAACGTCTTTGAAATCGGCACACATGGCAAGGACAATTCATGTCACGTGATAGCCACCAGTGTAGTACATGGATCAG
>JAPXFY010000017.1:9467016-9487016 GCA_030674185.1 Monoplex corrugatus | reverse complement strand
TGTTCTGGCTTTGCTTGTTGACTGTCCACGCCTCTCAACCGTATAAAAGTATTGGTTCTATATAACATTCAAGAACTCTCTTCCTGATGTTAATTGATAGACATTTGTTGGTAAAAATGCTTTTATTTTGCATGAGGGGATTTCATGTCTTTTACTGATCAACATGACTTCAGTCTTCCTGCTGTTTAATTCCAAGCCCTTACTTTTGCTTTCAATTTCTAGTATATTCACAAGGTTTTGTAGGTCCCTTTCATTTTCTGCAACCAGCACCGTGTCATCTGCATATCGAATGTTGTTTATCATTTTTTCTCCAACCTTTAATCCCGGGTCTTCCTCTAGGTTTCTCATGATGTTTTCGCTGTAATGTGAAAACAGATCTGGTGACAAAACAAAAGCCTGTCTGACTCCTCTTTTGATGTTTTGGAAAGAGCTTATATCGTTTTCTATTCTCATTGCAGCTTTTTGTTCCCAGTACATATTTCTGATTATTCGTAGATCTTTTACATCAACATTGAGTCTCTCCAGTTGCTTGATCAATTCTTCATGTCTTACCCGATCGAAAGCCTTGGTATAATCAACAAAACATAAATATAAGTCCTTATTCATCTCGATTGACCTCTCTATGATAGTTCTTAGGATGTATATAGCATTAATAGTTCCTTTCCCTTCTACAAATCCACACTGCTCATCTGCTATTTCTCTTTTGATTCTATTCCTTGTCCTCGTCATAATTATTCTTAACAGGATTTTTGTTATACGACTCATTAAACTGATTGTGCGATGAAGTTCACATTCTATAGCCCCTGTCTTCTTTGAAAGTGCAATGAACATTGATTTTGACATATCTTTGGGGATTTTTCCAGTGTCGTAATATTTATTTAGGGGGACTGTTATTTTTTCAATACCAAATTCTTCCAGGGCTTCAATCATCTCTGTAGTAATGTCGTCTGGTCCTGGGGCATTTCCTGGTTTCATCTTTTTCAGTGCTGCTCTGACTTCATCTTTCATTATGGGTGGTCCTTCAAAGTTCTTTCTTATAATGTGTTCTTCGTTTCTGTCATCTTCAGAAAGGTCTTTAATGTACTCTCCCCATCTTTCTAATATTTTGTTTTTTTCCATGATAAGCGTACCATCTTTCGATTCTAAGCAACCAGTTGATGTGCATGTATTTTTATTGTGGACAATTTCTTTAATTCGTCTGTACATACCCTGAGGATCTGTTTTGTGTCGGTCTTCTGTTTCTTTGCATTTTGTTTTCAGCCAAGCTTCCCTACCTTCATTGCACCTATTCCTGATTTCTTTATTTATCTTCCTGTATATCTCCTCGTTTCTCTTTGCCTTCCTCCGTTCCTCCATCAAGCCTAGCATTTTTTTGTTGTCATCCAGCTCTTTTTTGCTTTTCTATCTACTTCAGGGATTTCTCCACAAGCTTCATTTATCGAATTTTTCAACTTTGTCCATTGTTCCTCACTGTCACTAACGTCTTCCAGAGCATTGAATTTGTTTTGAACATGTACGTTAAATTTTTGACGTATCACTTCATCTGTCTTTAAGAGTCCAAGATTTAGTTTGATGTTGCTTTTGGTCTGTTTCCTTTTCCTCAATTTCAGCCTAAACCTTCCCACTACAGGATTGTGGTTACTGTTGCAGTCTGCTCCTGGTAGTGTTTTTGCTGACAGTAAAGAATTCTTAAATCTTTTATTAATCAGTATGTAGTCAATCTGATTTTTGGTATTATCTCCTGGGCTCATCCAAGTCCATTTTCTTCTGTTAGGCTGCTCAAACCAGGTGCTTCCTTCTATGAACTCATTCATCTGTGCCCACTCCACAAGTTTCCCTCCCCTTTCATTTTGTGTACCAAGGCCATGAGGTCCAACTATATCCTCCACCCTATCCTGTCCCACTTTAGCATTAAAATCTCCCATCATTACTGTAACTTCTTGTGATTTACATTGGGCCTTGGTCATCTCTAATATTCGTAGAAGTTGTCGATGTCTTCCTGAGTACTTGCAGGTGTTAGTGCATACACCTGAATGATGCTGTTATCAAATGGCCTGCCTCCCAATTTAACCAACAAAACTGTCCGACAGCCCAGCATCCTTTGACTGCTTTTGATTTGTCCCTGTCCATTACGGTGCCTACTCCTCTTTCATGTGACTTTCCACCAGAGTATATTACTGTATACTCTCCTGAGCTTGTCATATTGGCAGATGTGATGCGTCTAATGTGTCGGCTTCGGCCTGCACCGCTGGCTAGCACTGCTGTGTGAAAAGAAGAGCAATGCGTAAGTCTCTTCCTGTCAGTACATAGCCTCTCCATCAGCAAGCACTACGCTGTGCCTCCTCGTGGCGACAGGCGGTAACTGAGCACCTCACGGACTCAGGCTGAATCTCGTAGCACTCGGAGGAGGTCTGGCCCCCAGACGTGAGGCATGCAGGCCCACCGGCGTGTGGACACGCCCTGGTGCCCACGAACCAGATCCCCAAGCTATGGGTAAATAGCTCCACTGCCTTGTGGACATCTCGGGAGAGAGTAAGGCTAAGGGAGTCAACCCTAAAATAAAAAACCGATGGAAGGCAAGGGGACACCACCATCGTACTTTTCCCCAGGAAATCCATGGACAGAGGAAGAATAAAGAAGAAAGTTAACGACGTCAATAGGTGCTCCTGTGGAGCACCTTCGTCCGGTAGGGACTGTCATGCGGCACAGGTGACACCAGACCGTCAGCCAGCTACTGCGACCAAAACCAAGATTAAATTCAACACCAAGGTGGCAACATGGAACATCAGAACAATGTTGCAGAAAGGTAAATTAGACAACATCAAAATGGAGATGGAAAGGCTTAACATCATTATTTTAGGACTAGGGGAAATGAGATGGAAGGGGGCAGGCATGATAACATCAGGAGAATATACAGTGATATACTCTGGTGGTAATTCACATGAAAGAGGAGTAGGCATCATAATGGACAAAGACAAATCAAAAGCAGTTAAAGGATACTGGGCAGTGTCCGACAGAGTTTTACTGGTCAAATTGGGAGGGAAACCTTTTGATATCAACATCATACAGGTGTATGCACCAACATCCGCAAGTACTCAGGAAGACATCGACAACTTCTACGAAGTTTTAGAGATGGCCAAGGTCCAATGTAAATCACAGGAAGTTACAGTCATAATGGGAGATTTTAATGCTAAAGTGGGACAGGATAGGGTGGAGGATATAGTTGGACCTCATGGCCTTGGTACACAAAACGAAAGAGGGGGGAAGCTTGTAGAATGGGCACAGATGAATGAGTTCATAGTAGGAAACACCTGGTTTGAACAGCCTAACAGAAGAAAATGGACTTGGATGAGCCCAGGAGATAATACCAAAAATGAAATTGACTACATCCTGATCAACAAAAGATTTAAGAATTCTTTACTGTCAGCAAAAACACTACCAGGCGCAAACTGCAACAGTAACCACAATCAGGTAGTGGGAAGGTTTAGGCTGAAATTGATGAAAAGGAAACAGACCAAAAGCAACATCAAACTAAACCTTGGACTCTTGAAGACATGGAATGATACGTCAAAAATTTAATGTACATGTTCAAAACAAATTCAATGCTATGGAAGACGTTGGTGACAGTGAGGAACAATGGACAAAGTTGAGAAGTTCTATAAATGAAGCTTGTGAGGAAATCCCTAAGGCAAATAGAAAAGCAAAAAAGAGCTGGATGACTAATGAAATTTTGGGCCTGATGGAGAAAAGGAGGAAGGCAAAGAGAAACGAGGAGATATACAGGAAGATAAACAAAGAAATCAGGTATAGGTGCAATGAAGCTAAGGAAGCTTGGCTGAACACAAAATGCAAAGAGATAGAAGAACGACACAAAACAGATCCTCAGGGTATGTACAGACGAATTGAAGAAATTGTTCACAGGAAAAATCATGCACATCAACTGGTTGCTTAAAATCAAAAGATGGCACGCTTATCATGGAAAAAGACAAGGTATTAGACAGATGGGGAGAGTACATTAAAGACCTTTTTGAGGATGACAGAAACGAAGAACACATTATAAAAAAGAACTTTGAAGGACCACCCATAATGAAAGATGAAGTCAGAGCAGCACTGAAAAAGATGAAACCAGGAAAAGCCCCAGGACCAGACAACATTACTACAGAGATGATTGAAACCTGGAGGAATTTGGCATAGAAAAAATAACAGTCCTCCTAAATGAAATTTATGACACAGGAAAAATCCCCAAAGATATGTCAGAATCAATTTTCATTGCACTTCCAAAGAAGACAGGGGCTATAGAATGCGAACTCCATCGCACAATCAGTTTGATGAGTCATGTAACAAAAATCCTGTTAAGAATAATCATGATGAGGACAAGGAATAGAATCAAAAGAGAAATAGCAGAAGAACAGTGTGGATTTGTGGAGGGGAAAGGAACTATTAATGCCATATACATCCTAAGAACTATCATAGAGAGGTCAGTTGAGATGAATAAGGATTTGTATTTATGCTTTGTTGACTATACCAAGGCTTTCGATCGGGTACGACATGAAGAATTGATCAACCAACTGGAGAGACTCAATGTCGATGGAAAAGATCTACGAATAATCAGGAATATGTACTGGGAACAAAAAGCTGCAATGAGAATAGAAAACAATATAAGCTCTTTTCAAAACATCAAAAGAGGAGTCAGACAGGGTTGTGTTTTGTCACCAGATCTGTTTTCACTATATAGCGAAAACATCATGAGAAACCTAGAAGAAGACCCTGGATTGAAGGTTGGAGGGAAAATGATAAACAACATTCGGTGCGCAGATGACACCGTGCTAATTGCAGAGAATGAAAGGGACCTACAAAACCTTGTGAATATACTAGAAACAGAAAGCAAGGGTAAGGGGTTGGAACTAGACAGCAGGAAGACTGAAGTCATGGTGATCGGTGAAGAACATGAAATCCCCTCCTGCAAAATAACAGCAAATGGCACAACCTTGACACAGGTTAATAAGTTCAAATACCTGGGTACGGTCGTTTCATCAGACGGCAGATGCACATCGGAGGTGGCTGGCGGGGTCGGCCAAGCCGGAACAGCATTCAGGAAGATGACAAGCATTCTTACCAACAAATGCCTATCAATTGACATTGGAAGGAGAGTCCTTGGGTGTTGTATAGAACCAATACTGTTGTACGGATGCGAGGCGTGGACAGTCAGCAAGCAAAGCCAGAGCAGGATTGGGGCAGCCGAGATGTGGTTTCTCGGAGGAATGTTGAGAGTGCCATGGACAGCGGGGAGAGCAAGCGAGACAGTCTTGATGGAGGCAGACACAAGTCAATCACTGATAAGGAAGATTGGGAAAAGACGGGCGACATTTATAGGCCATTTTATGAGGAGGGGGGATTTGGAGCACCTGGTCACAGCGGGAAAGCTGGAGGGAAAAAGAGCGCCGGGTGGACTCGGGGAGAGAATGCTGGACGGACTTGCGGGGTGGCTGGGGATGAAGAGGGTGGGGGAGATGCTGGGGGCAACGAGAGATAGAGATGGTTGGAAGTCCATGGTCGCCAACGCCATGCGATAGGGCACCTGATGATGATGATGATGACTCTCCTGATGTTATCATGCCTGCCCCCTTCCATCTCACTTCCCCTAGTCCTAAAATAATAATGTTAAGCTTTTCCATCTCTATTTGATATTGTCTAATTTACCTTTATGTAACAATGTTCTGATGTTCCATGTTGCTATTTTGGTATTTTTGAGGTTGGCTGTCAGTAGCTTGCTGACTGTCTGGTGTCACCTGCGCCGCATGACGGTCCCTACCGGACGAAGGTGCTCCATAGGAGCACTTATTTACGTCGTTATCTTCATTTTCCTTTTGTCTGTCCATCCATGGATATCCTGGGGAGAATGCAATGGTGGTTTCCCGTTGTCTTCCATCGGTTTGTTTACGGTCTCTCCGGTAGCCTTTGTCGTTCCCACGACAACCTACAAGGCAGTAGGGTGATTTTTTTTTCAGGGTTAACTCCCTTAGCCTTATTCTCTCCCGAGATGTCCACAAGGCAGTGGAGCTATTTACCCATATTAACTGCCAGATCTTGCTACTATCATCTCCATCGTACAAGCCTGATCAGGAAGTATCTCTATGTCGAAACAACTGCAAAACTCGTTCTCTCCTTCATAATGTCTCGCATTGACTATTGCAATTCACTCCTGTCTGGTCTTCCTGCCTCCACCATTCACATCCTACAGCGCATTCAAAACAATGCTGTACGCCTTGTACTCAAAAAGAAAAAAGCTGACCACATATCTCCTCTCCTGGCACAACTTCACTGGCTCCCTGTATCAAAGCGCATACAGTACAAACTAGACACCATGTGCTACAAAAGCCTCAATAACACAGCCCCCGATTACCTGTCAAGCGTACTTGAGATCTATGTTCCCTCACGTACCCTCCGCTCTGCCTCCGATCCTCTGACTTTTCGCTTTCCACGCACTAAGCTCAATACCTATGGTCCACGAGCCTTCTCTGTTTCTGGTCCACTCTCCTGGAACAAACTTCCTCTCTCAGTCCGTCAGCAACCTACTTTTGTCTCCTTCAAGTCCGCTCTCAAAACTCACCTTTTCTCCTCTGCATAAAATCCTAACCTCACTCAACCCCCCTCTGCAGCCTGTCTCCGCTCGGAGGGGAATCACATTGTTATAATATATAATTGTATATGATATGCTCTCTATAATTTTCCATTGCTTTTATTCTTGCTTTTATTGCTTTTATTCTTTCTCCCCATTTATAGCCATGCGTGTGTGTGTGTGTGTGTGTGTGTGTGTGTGTGTGTGTGTGTGTGTGTGTGTGTGTGTGTGTGTGGTGTGTGCGTGCGTACGTGCGTGCGTGCGTGCGTGCGTGCGTGTGTGTCTGTTTCAGCGCTTAGATTTGATTTTATCAAGATTTTGCGCTATATAAATATTGTAATTATTATTATTATTATATCCAAATGCCGGTGGGCCTGCGTGCCGCACGTCTGGGGACAAGACCTCCTCTGAGTCCCTCGAGATTTAGTCCGTGAGGTGCTCAGTTACCGCATGTCGCCACGAGGAGGCATAACGTAGGGTTTGCTGATGGAGTGGCTATGTACTGACAGGAAGAGACTTACACATTCTGCTCTTCTTTTCGCATAGCTGCAAGCAGCAGTGCTAGCCAGCGGTGCAGGCTGAAAGTGAGAGGTGACAAGCACGCAGTCACTAGCCGACACACTAGACACATCACATCTGCCTTTGAAACATCTGCAGCCTGGAACGAAAAGTGTTCAAGCTTTTTTCTTAATCAGAGATAAAAAAAAAAAAAATCAAATGAAATGGAATAGAAAGCTAGAGAACGGTGAAGAGGGGAAAAAAAAAAGAAAAAAAAAGAAAAGAAATTGGTTGTATTTATTTATTTATTGATTTATTTATTTTGTATTATTTATTGATTGATTGATTGATTGATTTATTGATTTATTTATTATTCATTTATGTATTTATTTGTTTATTTATTTATTTTCGAGGTGGTGTTTATTTTTTGTTTGTATTCTGGTTCTTGTATTTTTTCTTTTTTTTCTGCTTTTTTTTTCTCCTTTTTTGTTTTTGTTTTGTTTTACTGCTTGTTTCTGTGACTTGTTTTCTGGTATCACGATATGTATGTATGTATGTATGTATGTATGTATGTATGTATGTATGTATGTATGTGTGCTTGGGTTGGTTTTTTTTTTCATTTTTGTTTGTTTGTTTGTTTGATTGATTTTGCTTTGTCGTTTTTGTGGGTGGAGGGTGGACTGGAGGAGTTGTGATAATGGAGACAGTATCATTTAATCTTGGTGGACAGATGAGATTATGTGTCATATTGACCGGGAGTGATTTCTGTTAAGTGATTACATAGGACATTGGGTGAGGTAAGTACATATCAGAGGTCTGGATGTGTTTTAGTCCGTGTCCATCTGTTTGCTTTTTAACATCACTGACTGAGATACACGTTTCACTACAATAATTATAGCCTAGTTTTTTTTATGAGGAAGGGGGATTTGGAGCACCTGGTCACAACGGGAAAGCTGGAGGGAAAGAGAGCACCAGGTAGACCCAGGGAGAGAATGCTGGACGGACTTGCAGAGTGGCTGGGGATGAGGAGGGTGGGGGAGATGCTAGGGGCAACGAGAGATAGAGATGGTTGGAAGTCCATGGTCCCCAACGCCATTCGGCAGGGCACCTGATGATGATGATGATGTTCTAATGACAGACTAATACATACATAAGATATAAAACCCATATGCTGGGTAGAATGTCAAGACCGTGCCAATGCACAGAGTTCATGTGCAGGCTTAAAGTTTGTGCCTTGATCTTTTTGGCTTTCTCCATCACGCGGCATCAAAGGCGTTAGTACATGTGGAATTTATTCTGTGCTTGGAGACAATGTCCTGAGAAACTGAAACAGAAACTAAAACTAAACTGAGTCCTGAAAATGAGGTCTGACCGGACTAAAAAAAAAGAATTGTGTAACATGCGTCAGGCTGTTAAAAGTATTACTGAAAATGACAAAGTTTTGCCCTTTTCTGTTGCTGTTGTTTGTCTATATTTCTTTTTATCCAGAGAAGAACAAACTTCGGCGGCCAAGTATTCTTTTTGTATGAGATACAAAATGGAAAGTGAAGAGTATTACTGATTCCAGCTCTTAAAATGTATTCTGAATGCCAATGCGTAGGAAACTCATTCATTTATGACATCCCAATTTTGGCAGCCATTTTGATCAAAACGGACGCCTCTGTACTTCCTCAATCAAAATGGCTGTGACTCAGGTTTGGTAAAAGCTACAGTTGCTAATTATTCATCAAATTAAAGCCAAGAAACTGTACTTTTATAAAGATGTTTATCCAGGTAAGAAACTGTACTTTTGTAAAGATGTTTGTTTTTAAAATTCCAGAAGAGTCATATTAAACGTTCTTACCTTTAGGCTAGAGTTGTTCGCGTTTATTATGAGTAGCAAGCGTCCATTGTAGGGCATTTTCGTGTCTTCTGTGCGAGCAATTATATTTCTAATTTTTTTCTGGGTTTGACAGCTTGGAGACTGTTCATTGAGGATTCATCATACATTGGGCGATTCCTAATGGTAAGTTATCTGGCAGACTCCTTAAGCCTGCGCAGAAACACTATGAGATATAAAGTTTTTGAAATGGAGTAGGGGAACGGGCCTATAAAACTATTGGCATTACCAGAATTACTTGAACATTAAGATGAAAAGTTCACAAGCAGAATTTTTACCTTGTGGGGTAGGATTGAACTGGGGAGTTGGTCATCAGCATGATTCATGAACATTTTTGTCGTATTTGTCCTTTTGCCTTTGTTAATCAGCAGTAAAGTGTGCTTACCCAGCAGTTTCACTTTTCATTCTTGGCTCATACTATGTGTTTGTGCATGTAACCACTTACACGCACGTACACACACGAGCGAGCAAACGCACAGACATGGTTAGACGCAAAACATTCTGACACTACTGATTAGGCTGGCTTTATACAAGTTACTACGCGGGATAATTTCCCTTGAATCGTGTGTGCACGTTCAGTATGTATGTGTGTGTGCACGCTAGCATACGGAGCGAATGTAAGATTTTGTGCATGCACGCGCGTCTGTGTTCAGTTTAAGGTGGGTTTGAATTTCGTTTTCATGCCAGTCTGCGATATAAAAACTGACCTGTTCATCGCTCAGCTTAATTTAATCCTTTGACTCCCGCACCCTGTCCACCACCATCCTGCATTGTCAATCATGCTAGCAAAACGAAAACCTAACCCTTTGACACCCTCACTCTATCCACCAGCTCCCTGCAGGGAGTCAGAGGGTTAAGTTTTTGCGGTGGGTGGAAAGGGTGCGGGAGTCAGTCAGTTAATGTTCAATCCGGTGATTTACGTGTTTCACACGTTCCGTTACACCTGTTCCTTGCTCCGCTTAAAAGATTTTGCCAGCAGCGTATTGGCACGCCAGTTTTGAGCAGACCCATGTGATCTCACAGGTAACTCGCAGATTTGAGTGGAGCGCATATGGAATTGTCCGCGTGCGATGAACTCGTCTTAAACACACACACACACACACACACACACACACACACACGCACACACTTCAGACTTACGATCTTCATTTCCAAACTGGATTTGAGCAGGTTTTCATTCAGACCCAGACGACGTAGGCCTACATCAGGAACGTGGTACGTTCCCTTCTTGACCAGGCCACAATGTTAGACTTATCTCCCTTCTTTGGTGTTCGCGCCAGTTAAATTGACACAGTGGGCCTACACCATGCTTGTTAACGATTTATCCCATAGGATCGTGTGTGCCCGCGTTTCTATGTGCGTGCGTATATGTGTGAATAATAGAAAGAGAGAGGCCCAGAGAGAATCGTATATTTTGTCCTGAGAGTCCGAACATGGCAACAATAGATAGTTTGTATTGTTAATTTTTTGTGTAGGCTACTGGTATGCGTGCACGAGGGAACGTTTCACTGAGAAACTCGCACTCAAATTTTATCTTGGTATCTTCATCAGGAAAGCTGGAGGGAAAGAAAACACCAGGTAGACCCAGAGAGAAAATATATTGGACGGACTTGCAGGGTGGCTGAGGACAGAGAGGGTGGAAGATGTGCTTGCGGCGACAAGGGATAGATTCATATGGAGGGCCATGATCGCCAACGCCATGCGGCAGGGCACATGATGATGATGATCTTCATCAGTACTATACGATGTTGTTTGCAATTTTTCACTGACAGGGGAGCTTCGGACATTAGTCACGTCCTCTAGTCCCCACCTTACAATGCTTCTGTCTGTGAACTCACACTTTATTGTGTGGCTGTAAAGTGTGTGATATTACTGCTAATAAGTTGGGGTTTTGTATTTTGTCTGTTTGTCAAAAAAGGCCATGAATGAGTGACACCTAGCTTCTAATTAATAAATCATTGAGTACATTCCCCGTATGGGGATACTGGGGGCTCTTTCAGTATAAATAGTATCCCAACCTTCTGGAAATTTTGTGCTAGAAATTTCCTCTTTTCTGTCACTCTCTTTGTTTCTGCCTTTTTCCTTTGCTTTCTGTCATTTCTTCCTGTCATTTTCTGCCTTGCTCGTACATTCACCTGTATGAGTTCGATAAAGTCTTACGTACTTTTTCTTAGGACCGATAATTGGGTACATGTATTAAGTGCAGTTTTGGCTCTATGGAGGTGAGATATGCGGAAGTAATTTATGCCCGTTTTTATGTATGTTTTGGAGTCAGGTATGCTTAAAATTCTCTTCAAATGTGTTTCTTACATCTGTGCGATAAATTGGACGGAGTGGTCAATGCCAGGGGCATGTTCTTAGACTACGTGCACGAATGCATTCATGTGTGTAAAGTTTTCTTTTCTTTTTTTCCCCCCCTGTTGAAGGTTGTTGTTTTTTTTGTTTTGAAGCGGTTGTAGCCCTGATATGACTACGCAGTCGGCTGGGCTTTAAACAACAATAACAGTAATAATTCTTGGCGTATATGTGTACGTGACTGTTGGGCTCTACCTGAAAAGCTTTTTTTTTTTTTTTTTTTTTTTAACTCGGGAGACAAGTGCCACACACATGGCTTACGTGTGTCTGCAACCCACTCTCACGTCTGTTCCTCTTAACAGAGTTTTGTCCCCCACAAAGACAAAGGTAAAAAGATCTCGTTCTTTAAATTTTGGGAGGTCAAACCACTGTTTTATAGTAGTCCTGTCAAAACCAGCACCGTTCAGTTTTCTGGAACTAAACATTGATTTTTATGTACCGTCCTATCAGTTATTAAACACCGCATTTTGCAGTATATATGTCCATACACGAATGAGCTACGAAGGAATACTTTAAGTACCCATGTATGTCTACACACATATATACGTGTGTGTGTGTGTGTGTGCGTGCGTGTTTGAGCGACCATGGATCTGCATGTGTGCACACACGTTTACACACATGTTGGTTCATGGACGCAGTACCGGTATACAAGATCTTAACGTTCCTGTTCACTTACGCGATTGTCAATGTGCACTTGCTTCCGGCCATTTCGATTACATCCATACAATGCATATGTTTTTCTGATGCACAGATACGAAAACACTTCTTTCACACACCCCCACCCCCACCATGAACATGCACACATCATCCATACACACACCCCCAGCAAAAACACCATAAACATGCACACATCATCCACAACACAACCACTCCACCACCACATAAACATGCACACATCATCCACACACAACCACATAAACATGCACACATCATCCACACACAAACGCCCACCATAAACATGCACACATCCATCCACACCCACCATAAACATGCACACATCATCCACACACACGCCCACCATAAACATGCACACATCATCCACAACACACGCCCACCATAAACATGCACACATCCATCCACACACACCGCCCACCATAAACATGCACACATCCATCCACACACACACGCCCACCAAAACATGCACACGTCCATCCACAAACAAACGCCACCACACACACACACACCCCACCATAAACATGCACACATCATCCACAACAAAACGCCCACCATAAACAGCACACATCATCCACACACACGCCCACCATAAACATGCACAACACGTCCCACCAACACCCATCCACCCAAAAACAGCAACACACATCATCCACACCCCCAAACATGCCACCATAACACACACACACGCCCACCACATGCACCATCATCCCACGCCATCCAAAACAGCACACATCCACACACAACGCCCACCATAAACATGCACACATCCACATCATCCACACACACCCCACCATAAACATGCACACATCATCACACACAGCCCACCATAAACATGCACACATCCATCCACACAATGCCCACCATAAACATGCACACATCATCCACACACACACGCCCACCATAAACAAGCACACATCCATCCACACACAAACGCCCACCACACACACGCATGCATCCATCCACACATCATTACTTCCAAATACACACACACACCTGGAAACAGCAATACATGCACACAAGTCACAGCACAGCACACCAATACACAAGTCATTCGGACATCTTCGGTTTTATTTGACTTTTAAGAGGGGCAGATTTCAAAAACTGGTTGTACAAGTGACACAAACGGACAGTGTTGTTAATGAAGTCGCGCGTTAGAACTACCGCAGTAACAACACCATCCATCGACAAAAATGATTAACTTATCACAGGTTTTCAGTTGGAATAGACCGGAGGCAGACTAGTCGAGGCAAAACTCTACCTAGAACATGAACGCACTGGCCCTCAGAGCGCCCTGGGCTCGCTCGCACACGCACACATCTACACACAGACCGACACACTGACATCATCTCGGTACTTGGGCTCTGCGAAGAAATCTTGTGGAAGATCCGAAGCTTCTCACAGTCCAAAATACCTACTGACGCCGAAGTGCGAGGCCTGCTTTTTTGTCTGCTGGTGTTTAGGGCACAGTTCGCTACAACTCTACGAAAGCCAAGGGTTGGATGGTGACTGTCTACAGGGCTGTTTCTCCCAAAACTAGAGGACGAGTCGTGGGAATCGACTTCTGCGTTTCGGTTGAGGGGGGGGAGGGGGAGATAATGCTGGCTTTGGTCAAGATTTTATCAAGAAAAAAAAAAAAGAAAAAAAAGAGCTGACGGAAGTTTTCTGACACCCGGGAGATCGTTTCAATGTGACTTTCCTTAACAAACAACAACAAAACAGAAAAAGTAAACCTCCAGATTGAAAGCATTTATCCTTTTTATAGTTCTGGAGGCACCGGGTCTGCCTATCAAGACCACCACATTCCCCCAGAAAAGGGGTCTGGCAGCTAAGTTAAGACTTGACACTAACAACGACACTGACCTAAAGTAATCCACCCATGTAAATTCTTCAAATAACCCTATCATCAAAAACAATACCACCCTCCTCCGTTTTTTATTTTCTTTTTTTCTTCTGTCTTTACAGTGTTTACAGTTTTCTTATTCGTTTCTTTTCAATATTTTAAAACTTTTTTTCCCCTCCTAAAGGTTTCCCGTCTCTATCATATCAAAAACAATTCGGCTTGGCAATGGTTGTGCCCACACTGCAGCTTTCTTTCCTCCCGGGCCAGACCCAAACGTCTGCATCCTGTGAAGAAACACACGCTATGTACAAGATGGTTTGCCAGGCGGGGTGGCGGCTAGGTGGGGGGGTCAGCAGTGGCCCGCTTTACTTTTTGCCCCCCAGCTCCTTCTCCCTCTTTATCACCTCTTCCACACCTGTCTTCATCTCCATGATGGCCTGAATCTCGGTCAGACCCAGACGCCTCTTGTTGGAGATGTCGTACACACCACCCACGCTCTCTGTGTGCTCGCCGTGGATTCCTGCCAAAGGTCATAACACATCGTGAGTCAACTACTGATATTGGTGATAAAAACACAAACAAAACAAAAAAAAAAACTTGTGATGAAAGACACATCAAAACGTCTGAAACTCGTCCAAAACTATGACGAAAACGCCAGATGATGAAACGTCGAAGATGATGAAAATCCACGAAACCAAACTATCATGAAGCTTTTTATGACTATGAGTGAAATATCAAATGAGACTGACGAAACATCCAACACGACAGAAACAGCACATCAGCTGGGGTGCAAAGAAACGTGCATCATGGAAAGAGTGATGAACTATCCAATCTGACGTCCAAAGCACAGTAACAATGTTTGCATACAGTTCTTCTCCAAACTCATTTGGATTCTCAACACATTATACACGTACAGAGTCTGATTAAAAAAACACAACCCATTGATATATCACCACTCATACATACACGCACATCAGAATACACATATTCTTTTTCACTGTCATTACTGTTTAAATCCCACCCAATTGCACAAGGCACTGTCATTACTGTTTAAATCCCACCCAATTGCACAAGGCACTGTCATTACTGTTTAAATCCCACCCAATTGCACAAGGCACTGTCATTACTGTTTAAATCCCACCCAATTGCACAAGGCACTGTCATTACTGTTTAAATCCCACCCAATTGCACAAGGCACTGTCATTACTGTTTAAATCCCACCCAATTGCACAAGGCCATATCGGGGCTATAACCATCTCATCTCTTTGAACACAAAGACAAAAAACAAACAAACAAATAAATAAATAAATAAATAAATAAATAAATAAATAAATACATGTACATAGCAGTGCATTTGCCCACATAATTTAACCTGGAATTGCCCATTCCGTCTAACTTATCATCAGGTGGTTAGAAAAAACAAACCTGAATACAAATATATAAACATAATCAAGTACACTAAGATATTATATAAAAACAAGTCTGAAGTCACCTGAAATTGCTTCTGCAAAAATGCAGTTAACGTCTATGTCCAATGATCATTTCTCTAAGAGAACAAGTATGGAAGGTTTACGGAAAACGTACAAGTGAATGGGCCAGTAAAGCAGAAAATGATAGGAACAGACGACAGAAAGCAAAGGAGCAATGGAGAAACAAAGACAATGAAAGAAAGGAGGACATTTTCAGCACAGAATTTCAGCAAGTGGGGGGAAACCATTTGCATTGAAAGAACCTTCGGCATCCCCAGGGGTGGGGGATGGGGGGATACACTCTTACACGGACACAAATGAATAGATATTAACGGTAACCAGAAATGTATATACCTGTTGTCCTTAACATATATGAATGATTCGACAATGCCACAGCATCGTAGTTAGAAGAAGCAGTAGGCCTACATATCTGAGATCAAGACGGAGAGCAAAATGTGAAAGGTGATAAAGATGAAATTACAGATAGATGGAAGCTTTCAGATGACAGATGTATCTGAGACACCTACCTCTGGCCTGGATGTTCAGCTTGTCGCAGAACGCTTTGAAATCAGGGGTGGCGGCCAGCAAGGGGATCTTGATGTGCACAGAAGCACGCAGGGTGGTGCCCAGGTTGGAGGGGCAGAAGGTCAAGTAGCCCAAGCCATCACGGCGAGCGAATTCCAGTTTCTCCTCCAGCTTCTGGATAGCCTGAAAACCGATCATCATCACGTCACATGTGTGCAAAATCATTGAAAATAATGACGTAATAAACTTGGCTGTTTAGGAAAGAAAGAGGGAAAAAACTGACAGTCTGTTCATTAAGATGAGGTGTATTGATGGTTAGATAGAGTTCAAATCAAGGAGTATGATACGTATTGTATGATATGTACCGTTTTGTGCATGTTTTTCTGTTTGAACGTCAACAAGATCACCAATTTTACCTCAAACTGCGCTTTTCTTATCCCTTTGTAAAAAAAAATTTAAGTTTTCTTTACTAACAGTCACGATTCCAAAACACGCCAGTCAGGTGTGTTGTATCCGACAAATTGATCCATCATTTTGAGTCAGAACATGTGTATCCTCGCTAAGGTGAAATTGAAACTGCTGCTTCAAAAGACTGAAGACATCTTCAATCTGTACAGTTTATCTGGGCCTCAGCTATACTTCAAAACTGAAAACACTTTACTGCTCAAAGATAGTAAGCATTAGGCTTACAGCTAGTTCTTGCTGCTCTACACATATTACATATGCATCTAAATTTAACCCTTTGATACTGCACCCTATCTTCCAACTGCAAAAATTTGACCCTTCCTGCAGGAAGCTGGTGGATAGGGTGAGGGAGTCAAAGGGTTAAGTTTTTGCTCTGATAGCTCGGTTGACAATGCAGGATGCTGGTGGACAGACTGCAAGAGTCACAACTCAAACTGTTAACTCATGTGAAGCCTTACTTCTACCCGAAAGTTGGCTGTTTGGCACGAGCTTACTGACTGATTTTTGTACAGGGATGGAGGGTATAATTCTGCTACTGCGCACTGACCATTAAATCTCTTCGCTGTAAGACTCCAGGGGTATAATTTGAAAAGCCTTCTTCACTTCCCTTCTTACTCAAGTTCATGGTTCTCATTAGTGATGATACATCTTTAGTATCTTTTACGAGTTTATCAATGGAACTTTTGGGCTTGAAAAACCACTGACTTTACAATCTATTTTCTTTTTTTTTCCTTTCTTCTTCTTTTTTTTTTTTACTCAATAAAGTATTTTTCGAATCTCTTCTTTTTCAAAATGTCACTGCATCCACTATTGTTTGTGATAACCTGGGAAGCGTTGTTGGAGGTTTCACTCTTTTCCACCACAGTGCTACATATTTATTTAAAGCAGTCAGAAGCGGATACGACAAAATGTTAAGTAAGGGCTTTGTTAGGGTCACTGGAGCTAAATACATACTGAAACGGGATTTTTACCTTGACCAGGCGCACGTAGACCTCCTTGAGGTCACCTCCCTTCTGCATGGAGATGAAGCGCATATGATCCTCCTCGTTCACCCAGGCCAAGAATCTCTGGTCGGGGGTAAGGAAGATACCACGGCCAGTGGGCCAGTCATTGTAGCCTCCAGCAGCCCTCAAGAACCTGCACAGAAACAGCAGGCAACGTTTAGCAATCGACAGCAGGCAACGTTTAGCAATCGACAACAGGCAACGTTTCGCAATCGACAGCAGGCAACGTTTAGCAATCGACAGCAGGCAACGTTTAGCAATCGACAGCAGGCAACGTTTAGCAATCGTCTCTTTAAATATGTATGTCACTGATCACCAGAAAGCTGGTGGACAACCTAAGAGAGTCAACAGGTTAAAACTGTTTTCGTATGAGATACAACGAAACAAAACAAGGTTCCTATACACATCTCCTTAAGTGTAGTTTTTCCACTATGACTTACGACTTGTCTACAAACGCTAGACTACTGCATGACATTACGTTTAGCATGTCACTTCACCTCTGCAGATGCATGTCAAACGGTCTCATGAAAAACTGGTTATTCCGTGTACCTGTGATACAAGTAGAAATTCACTACTTTTGGAACAATTGTGAGCATTTTCAACATGAATTATTTTTCAATTAATCAAACAAGAAACAAACACAGACAGCCACTCCAGAGTTGTATCTGACTGGTTTAAAAACAGCTGTTTACAATAATTTCATATCTCTTTCCTCTTTAGAAGTGTCTCGTTTTGGGTCAGTTAAGCTTCTGTAAGTTGTAACCATGTATTTTGGTCCTGTTTACACACTTCGTCTGAGGTTTACAAAACAACAACAACAACAACAACAAAAATGATGATGAAGAAAAAATAAAAAGTAAAAAAGGGAAAGAAAGAAGACAATTTTGGCATTTTGCTACATAACTGACAACCGTTACTGACTGGCATGGCAGTGAAAGGATTTTAACCTTTGACTCCTGCACCCTATCCACAACTGGAAAAAACTTATAGGCTGATGGGAGTCAAAGGGTTAAGTTGTTGCTTTGCTAGCATGGTTCAATGCAGGATTTGATGAACGGGGTGTGGGAGTCAAAGGGTTAATCTGTTCACCCTCCTCACCCTATCCATCAGCTATGTCCTTCAACTCGGTATGTTATGAGTGCTGGGAAGCGAGTGAGTGAAGGTTTCAAATCAGGACTGTTTAGGGGGAGCCAATGACTGACCTGTCGCTGTCGTTGAAGAGGAAGTGGTCGTCGGTCAGCTGTTTCTGCCTTTCCGGGTCATTTTGCCGAGGGATTCATACTTGCCCTTCAGTTCACCTTCCAAACTTTCCAGGGCGGCCACCGTCACCTTCTCCATTTCCTCACGTTCCTGCCCACCAACACCATCAATTCCAGTACACCTACAATCGTGATTCATTAGCAGTAGTGCAACCATGATACTGGCATAGTCATAATCAATGACACATCCACACAAACACACAAAGCATTTTTTTTTTAAGTCAGAAGACAATGTTTTGCTCTTTCATGCCGTTTAGAAACGAATACATATTTTACAAACTTTTTAATGGTGAAAACTGTGTTACCATCACCATCAATGCCACAGAACTATATCTGTCAGTTTTTATATTTTTAAAGACAGTTCCCCGAAACAAACTAAACCGAGAAACAAGAGATTAAAGTAACTGACAGGTTTAAACTTTTAAAATTCATCACCACCACCCCACCCCCCACTTAAAACATGATCGGACGAAAAATGTCAAGAAATCTTATTGACAGATCATACTAAGGAAAGCTCATCACTATAGACTTAGCTGAAGTCAAATTGGCCCATTTCAACATAGACTACTGCAGCACCTATCGCTAGCACAAAACGCTGTGCTGAACACAAAACTGAATGAACAGAAGTCCCCGTTCCTATCACTACCGAGAGTGTTCTTGATCCTGATGGGAATTGAAAACCACCAAGATTCATCTCCTTCTGGATTAGCCTAATTAGCTTACTTTGATCCCAAAAGACTCACTGACCCTAACAGAGAGAGAGGGGAGAGGGAGGGAGGGAGGAGAGAGAGAAAGAGAGAGAGAGAGAGAGAGAGAGAGAGAGAGAGAGAGAGAGAGAGAGAGAGAGAGAGAGAGAGAGAGAGAGATTAACGACTGGCAGCACTGTAGGCAAGACCTGCAGAATTTTTGCTTGTGCATAGGGCATACTGCGTCTATGTTAGTTTTGTTAATCAAACGTACATTTTGTACAAACAATGAACTTGCACACACACACACACACACACACACACACACACACACACACACACACCACGTAACAACAGCAAGCGTCACTTAAACTCCAACTGAAATATTAGAGACCTCTCACTCTATACACACACACACACGGAGTAATAAAAAAAAAAAATTAAAAAAAAACAGACAACAACCCCAACAACAAAACCACACACAAAAACAAGACTCACTTTCTTGGTGAGAACAGGGGGGAAGCCGAATTTGGCGTGGGAGCGGCCCACTCGGACACGGGTGGAAACGATCAATTCACCCGAAGGGTCCAGGTTCCCGAAGGTGCACTTATCCAACCCAAAGTCGCATTCCTTGGGGTGGTTGAGCTCAGTCACCTTGTGGTAGTCCTTGATGACCTTGTCTAGGACAGGAGCGAAGACGGTGTAGCCCTCAGGGTCGCAGGCATA
>JAPXFY010000017.1:9459516-9462016 GCA_030674185.1 Monoplex corrugatus | reverse complement strand
CAAAAATCGTGGATTTTAAATTCAATGTCCCGTTGGATATGGATGTTTCTCTTGTATAGGCCTTACAAACAAACAAACAAGTGCGCAGATATTTAAATTAACAGGTGAAAAGCCATGATGATGGTGGGCAGGGAAAACGGAAACTTACAAATATGATTAAGTGTGTGTGTGTGTGTGTGTGTGTGTGTGTGTGTGTGTGTGTGTGTGTGTGTGTGTGTGTGTGTGTGTGTGTGTGTGTGTGTGAACGCGCTGCGGGCTCGAGTGAGGACGGAGATGTAAAGTTAAAGGTCAATGAAGAACCGGCATGCTCTGCTGTACAGAAAAAAAACAACAAAAAACAAAAAACAGACAGAAACGAACATTTAATGTAATATGTGACTGTGCATCTTTGCACAATCCCACTGCACTACACGCAAGGGAACCAACCAGTTCGTGAGAACACGCCCGCATCTTCCCATTGACAAGCGATACAACGACACGATATATATATATATATATATATATATATATATATATATATACATTCCCTACAGATGATGTGTGCCCCGTTAGCACATTGGTAAAACCGCGTACCGCAGTTTTGAAGCGCAGAATCGCCCAGGTTCGCTCCCCGGCGTGGTGGGAAAAAAAAAAAAAAAAAGACAACAGCAGAAGGGCATCCAGGAGTCATGACCTGGATGTGGCCCGGCCCCCCGAGAGTGTAAGGAATTCAGGGCCGAAACACTTGTCTAAAGGGGGTTACTTCTCTGAAGACCTTCTGTTGTCTAGCTCTCCCTAGAGTTTCTTTCTACCATGCAAGTACGGCGTGGAAGGTCGGTTCAGAGCGTTCGGCACACAGGTCGCCTGAAGGGCATTGGACAATCAATATAAACCTATACACAAATGTTGCCGTTTCTTCTTCCAAGATGGTAAATGCCGGGTCTAGGAAACATGAGTGAAGATTTTCTGTCGCCGAGGTAAAAGTCTGAAGCGGAAGCCTTCAACGATCGGTGTTTGCTAAACCAGCCAGCAAACTTTGGTCGCCGGCGGCAGGTCATGAGACCGGCGAGAACAGTTTGAGGTGATAGCAAAGAAAAGTAGATTGTCTGTTATCTGGTAAGAACGATAGCAAAAAGCACTAGAGAAATGCTCTGACCTTTGTCTAGGTCACCGGTGGAGTTTCTGACGATAGTGCCGAAGCAATCATTACCCACTTATTTATTTTATGATTCAAAAGACTGTTTTCGTCATATAACATACTGATCACAGAAAGAAAGAAAAAATTTGACAATTTTTGACAAAAGCAGTGCGAAAAAGCAAGCAAGTACACCGCACACGCACGCGCACGCACACACATCAACTGCTGACAGGTTTTTGAAGTTGTCATTGCCCACTGAAGAGAAAGGCTTGTTCCATTTCTTTGTCCTCTGATGCAGAACTACTATGTAACTATCAGCATCACATATCTAAATATCGTCACATTTCTGGCGTCATACGTGACGAGTTAAGTGCCACGTCAATGAATGTTCAATTCTGGCCTTAAAGAAGTGCTATTTCTTCAACACAAAACTCTCCCTAAAGTCATAACACTGATCGATGTACACGACTGAAAAACAAATCGTTCCTGCAAACTTTTCTTCCCCCCAAGTAAGGTGCAAATGTATTGAAACCTATCGTCCTATACATTCTATGCACGATGGTCATCTGCAAAAGAGAAAACAAAACATGTTTCTAAACGCGGTAAATTGTCGCAACTAAGTCGGATAACTAGAGGTTCTACTTAAAAGAGGAAATTTAAAACAATAATAATAACGAGGAAAATTTTTTTAAAAATTTAAAAAAAAAGAAAAAGAAAAAAGAATTGTCAATACCTGATCGAATGCAGTCAGCCAAAGTGCCACCGAGTTTTGTTTTCAATCCTTTCAGTTTTCTGTACAAATCAGCTGACAGATGTTTCTTCAACAAGGAATGACAGTTGTTGCTGACTGCAGTTTCTTCCACAAAGCTTCCGCATCGGCCATTGTGATACAAAACTAAGTATGTAAGAATATGAACTGAAAAAAAGTAGCGAGCTCTAAGTCACAGGCCCCTGTCCCTTCGGTCGTTAGAAACCAGCCGACAGCTCACGTCCAATTTCCAAGGAGGTCGATTTGCTTGTCGCAGACGACGAAGGCGCTTCAGCCAATCCCAGCCAGGCTTGCAAAGCGACTGATCTGGTCGGGTAAGACTTCGGCAATGTTCGGAAAACTAATCCTCAGCCCGATAGCAAGTCGGATCCTCGGCCGACGGCAAGCCGAAGGCGACGTCCGCAATGTCCTTCAAAAACATAAGACGTGCTATGCCGAGCCAGCGTTTTCCGTTTTCCTTCCAGCTTACCACACCTTTCTTAGCATGTCTTCGTGTAGATAGCTAGACCTATTCCACGCGTACGTGCATTGGTGTGCCCAATGGCACATGTTTTGTCAGGTGTGATGTATCCGGGCGAATAACCATCACCTTTGTATTTTTGCACAGTTATGCA
>JAPXFY010000017.1:9404516-9452016 GCA_030674185.1 Monoplex corrugatus | reverse complement strand
TACACACAAGCACATGCGTGGACGCACATCAACACAATGGCAAGGCATATACTGTACACACTGACTATGACGCAATCTCCCTACACAGAGACAGAGAGAGAGAGGGAGGGAGGGAGGAAGTGAGAGAGAGGGGGTGGGGGGTGGGGGGGGGAAGGAAGGGGAACGTAACGAGGAGAGAACAGGGACTGTTAATCGCTTGTAATCAACTGAACTGGAGAAACAGAGAAACCAAATCTTATTTTCCAACGGCACAGAGATTAGCACATAGGCCAACTTACATATCTGTTGTTGCTAATCTACTTACATGAAAGCAACAGTACACAGAGAGAAAGAGAAAGAGAGAGAAAGAGAGGAGGGAGAGACAGACAGACAGACCAAGAAGAGAGAGAGACAGACAGAGAGATAGACAGACAGAATAAACAGGCAGAGACACAGAGAGCGAAAGAGATTCTGTGTGTGTGTGTGTGTGTGTGTGTGTGTGAGAGAGAGAGAGAGAGAGAGAGAGGAGAGAGAGACAGAGACAGAGAGAGAGACATACAGACAGACACACAGTCACTCACAGACACACACAGTCACTCACACACACAAAGCCGCCTGTGAACGACAGATGTCATTACCACAGTAAGTTAGACCTCTCAGAGCTGCTGAAAGTCAAAACAACATGCCTGCCAAAAGTCTAGTCTGCTTTACCCGAAGACAACCACACACACACACACACACGCACAACACACAACACACACACACACACACACACACACACACACACACACACACACAAAGCCACTACTACAAGCCGGCCGGCGATTCTGACGACACAGGCACCACAAGAATTCCAGAGTTCTGAATCTATTCAAGATGGATTCAGCGCATGACCGGAAACTTCCATATGCGCTCCACCAACCCGGCCTGCAAATATCTGGCCGACTCCTTGAGCCTGCATAACCCCCTATGCGCTGACATCAACATCATCATCATTGGCATCATCATTGTCATCATCATCACCATCGTCATCATCATCGTTGTTGTTGTCTGTCGCTTAAAGCGCAGCTGGCAGCGAAGAGCGATATCAAGGCAATAACTATCTCAAAAACTCAATGACCCAGACAAAAAAGAACATCTTAGAAAGAAAATTGAATGCACGTATCGGTGCATTCGCGCACATAATCTAAGGATATGCGCTTGGCGTTGATCATCTTATCACCAGAGGTGGGGAGAGGGGTTAAAAAAACAAACCTGAATGCAAACATAAAAACTAAAAACATAAAATCTGGTCTAAATACCAAAACTGTTTCTGCACATCACGTTTTCTGAAAGCCAAAATGCAACTAATACATAGATGTACCAAATTATCAATCCTAACAAAAGTATTCATGGCTTCATGGAAAAACATGGAGAAATGGACCAGCAAGACAGAAAATATAGAGATGACAGAAAGCAACAGAGATGGACCAGCAAGACAGAAAATATAGAAAGAGATGACAGAAAGCAACAGAGATGGACCAGCAAGACAGAAAATATAGAAAGAGATGACAGAAAGCAACGGAGATGGACCAGCAAGACAGAAAATATAGAAAGAGATGACAGAAAGCAAAGATGGACCAGCAAGACAGAAAATATAGAAAGAGATGACAGAAAGCAAAGGAGAAAGGCAGAACCAAAGAGAGTGAAAGTAGAGAGGAAATTTCTAGCACAGAGTTTCCAGAAGACAGGGATACTATTTATAATGAAAGATCCCCTTGGCATCCTACGGGAGGAGGGGGGGGGGGGGATGCATGGACAGGATAATGAACTGGGCAGGAGGGGGAAGACCCGCGAAATATTAATCTGACACCACCAGAATGATGATTTAAGCATTAATAAGATGCTTGGGCAGCGAGCAGGCCTCGGTTTTTATGCTGCGGGGTGGGATTGAACTCAAGCCGATCTTAACATCACAGCTATAATCAAAAGAGCCGACCAGACCGCACCACAGGCACCCTTTATTCCACAGGCACAGTAGGCTACTCATCCGGCGTGACCTGTAGAAACAATTCACAGTCACAGCAGTGGTCTTGTTCTCGAGGGTACTGCTTGCCAAGAACGAATCGTTTTCACCCGATTCGCACGCCCAGTAAGCTTAATTTTAACGAGAGTCCGTTGTTCCTTGTTTGAAACAACCGAGCTTTGATGTCCTTTTCTGTTCTGTTTGGTGTTCGGGGGGGGGGGGGGGGGTGTAAGTGGTTTGTATTTCTGTGACGTGTGTCGTTTATTCGAACATCGAAAAAATCAGAATATCTGTTAGTCACGTTCACTGTGGTTATAATGCTGTTTGCTTTTACTGCCGCTATTTTTGTTGTTGTTGATGTTGATGATGATGATGATGATACATTTTTGAACAGCGCTGTTTTCAAAACCAGTTTGGACTCGTGCAAAACAAAGTGAAACACACGTAACTACACATCTCATACACACATGCACTAACAACTACTAACAATACAGGCACATACCTATGGTTCATGTTCATCTTACTTATAGCCAAGCCGACCACTACAGCCATATCAAGGCTGACATTCCTACGATCTCAGACATTTGGCATACATGAATATTGACACAATGCCACGTAATACGTAATTAAAAAATCTCAGTACACGGCGGTGGAGGATAATTCTAAACATCAACTCTGGAACAAATATTGTTGTTATGTGAGTTGTTTTTTTTTAAACCCGAATGCTAAATTCTGGTTTGCCGTCTCTTTCACTTGTTAAAACTGTCAGAACATTGGAGGTGGATAATGCTATTGCTGATGCTGTAGCTATGCAAATGGCATTGATGTTGGTATTCATGAGATAGGACTTGTGATTTCCACCCTGCTAACCAATTGTGAAATCAAATGAAACACTCCTCTCTCTGGAATAAAGCTCTGCTCACAGTCGCACTCAAGGAGTC
Organism: Monoplex corrugatus; assembly: GCA_030674185.1. Taxonomy (NCBI): domain Eukaryota; kingdom Metazoa; phylum Mollusca; class Gastropoda; order Littorinimorpha; family Ranellidae; genus Monoplex; species Monoplex corrugatus. Next base: position 9,449,091 of record JAPXFY010000017.1, on the reverse strand, counting down.
AATTTTTGTGATTTATGTCAAACATGCCCCCCCCCCCCCCCCCCACTCCCTCCCTCCAGGTGGAAACGCCGGGAAACAAAAACAAAACAAAAACAACAGGAAATCTGGGAGGTACGGGGGCATGCTCCCCCGGAAAGTTGTTTTTAAAGGAATAAAATCTGTGCATCTGATGCATTTTCAGACATCGGATCAGACATTTACAGTGTTTAAAAGATATTTACTGAACGATATGATTTCTACATCACAAATTATACTCATTATACTTATTCTACTTTGAAAAAAATGAAGCTGGCTGTGGATTTTCCGAGGAAACAGCCCATCCCTTTGTTTGATTTTATGTTTTGTTTTATCTTATATTCCTTTTACGAGTATCATACACAACACTGTCATCACAATACATGCAGTTTTAGTCATGGCAGATATCGAAGTTGATTACTGCATTCATGTCAATATCGCTGGAAAATCAAACTTTCTCCCCTTCTCTCTACACTCACCATTACCCCCTTTGTCTGTCTGTCTTCACTTGACTGCCCCTCCCTTCCTTCCCCCCCCCCTCTCTCTCTCCTCTCTCTCTCTCTCAGAGAAAACGTATTAGTATTACTAGAGGAAACGTCTCGTTAACGATTTCCAGTTACCAGACGTGTCACCCTAGCCCGCTGTTTTAGAGCTGGCACTGGACAATCTGATTAGTGGCCTGCATTCGCCACTTCTGTCTGCAATCGATGGGAGTCTGAGACAGAAACTCCTCGAGTTGAAAATGAGCAACCGTCTGAGGGTCTTTAAGGGGGACGGGGAGGGTGAAGGGTAGTGTGAGGCAGAATTCGATGGAACTGAATGTGAGGAACCGTCTGAGGACACTAGAGGTGGATGTCCGCCACTGCAGAGTTGAGCCTCTCTCTCTCTCTCTAGAACATCAGCTACCCCCCCCTCTCTCCCTCCCCTCTCTGTCTCTGTTTCTCTGTCTCTGTTTTCTTGTGTGCTTTTGAGTGTTCTTTAAACTAGACTTCATGCACGCACGCACACATGGACCGTTCTCATGCAGGCTATGAAAAAGAAAACCCTTGTAAAAACATTCACATAATACTTTGCTGATAACAAATATAGGCTATTTGTTCCGTATTCAAAATCAAATACCGGCAAGTATTCTGGACGAAAGAAAAAACAAAAATGTCAAACAAGATGTCTTTTAAAGGCAATTTTTCAGGATAGACCAACGTGGCCAACGTCCTTTGCTGTTCAAAAACTTTATCGGGGGTACTATTGTTTAGAGCTAAAAGTAGGTGTATAATGCTTGACAAGCTGATTGCAAAATCGATATTGTATGACCTGCTGATAGCGTCAAAGTCAATCAGGACGAGGTCAAATGAAAGTTAGTGATCAATAGTTGTATAACACTTTGCTTGTGCTCTCTCTCGTGCTTTACTCTCTCATATATGTATGTATGTATGTATGTATGTATGTATGTGTGTGGTGTGTGTGTGTGTGTGTGTGTGTGTGTGTGTGTGTGTGTGTGTGTGTGTGTGTGTGTGTGTGTGTGTGTGTGTGTGTGTGAGAGAGAGACCAGGGATATCGTAGTTACTTGGCAATGTCATGTCTCTCCTCTCTGCCCCTCCCATGTGTGTGCGTCTGTGCGTGTATGTGTATATGTGTGTGTGTGTTTGAGTGTGTGTGTGTGCACGCGCGCGTGTGTGTATGAGTGTGAGTGAGTGTGTGTGTGTGTGTGTGAAAGAGAGAAAGACAGAGAGAAACAGAGAGAGAGAGAGAGAGAGAGAGAGAGAGAGAGAGAGAGAGAGAGAGACTGAGTACGGATATGTGTTTAAGTACATGTGTGAACGCATATGTGTCCCCACCTATCTCTCTCTCTCTCTCTCTCTCTCTCTCTCTCTCTGTGGCAGTCATGCATCCACCTGCCAAGTACACACACATGAGTGGTGTTATCGGCCCTATTTCTGGCTACATAGCGACAAACACACAAGACCACCACCAGCACGACACAGTGTGACCAACGGCACCACCACCACCACCCCACCACCACCACTACCACAGGCATTGTCCTTCATTGACCTCCACGTAGTCAACAGCCACGGTGGAAAAATCCCAAGCTGATTGCTTCACTGATTGAACATCAACGTCCACCCAGGCAGATTTGATGGACCGTGATTTCTTTCGAACTCCGCCGAAGAAATATCAGAACAATGAAATAAAAAAAAAAGAAACAGAACAAAAGAAAACCAATTAACATGAAAGGAAATGACAAGGGAACGGGGGTGGGGTGGGGGTGGGGGTGTACATTATTCTATATCGACTGTACAATGACGTGTCTGTATGTCTTGTGACAAGAATGTATTCCGAAGATTGTCTCCGCTGACTCATCACAAAACAAAACAAAAAACAAAAAAAGTCAGTGTCCATTATTTCAGCAACATTGTTTTTTTCTCAAGTCACGGCTTCATTTTCAAATGTTTTCCAAAAAATTTAAAACAAACGATTCCTGATTAATTCAATTTTGAGGGGTTGAGGCCTTGAAACAAGCAATTCAAAAACTCATCGGGTTTCAAGGAATTTCTCAAGAAGCGTAGGAACCGTGTATTTAAAGAGGAATGCATCCCGCCTCCGCAGTTAACAAACTTTGGTCCAACTGAGTCGGCTGTTGAAATGAAATTTCACACACACACACACACAACAAAACACACACCAACAACACAACACACACACAAAACCAAAATTCAAATGTATTTCACAATGAGTGAGTCGGAGTTGGGCGGGTCAGTGGAAGAGAAGCGGAATGTCGTGGGCTCTCTGGGTGTCGGTTTATCGACCGGTTTTGAAAAACGGTTCCAAACTAGTTTCTGTGGTCAACTTATTAATCTGCCGCCCCCCTGATTCAGGCACAAAGACGGGTAGGCTGGCGGCGATTCTTCCTGTGCCAGGAATCTATCGATTCCTTCGATAGTGTGTCTGTGTGACGTATCTAAATGGCTAGATAATTAGGCACCCGTCTTTAAGCGAGCGAAAGTGTCTGATTAATGGATGACCTCGAGGGAACGCTGGATGAACCCGGCAAATTAACATGCCGGAGGACATTGTATCACAGCATTAAGACAGACAGCCTTGTACTTAATGTTCTCCATGTCAGGACATTACATCACAGCATTAAGACAGACAGCCTTGTACTTAATGTTCTCCATGTCAGGACACTGCATCACAGCATTAAGACAGACAGCCTTGTACTTAATGTTCTCCATGTCAGACATTGTATCACAGCATTAAGACAGACAGCCTTGTACTTAATGTTCTCCATGTCAGGACATTGTATCACAGCATTATGATTAAGACAGACAGCCTTGTACTTAATGTTCTCCATGTCAGGACATTACATCACAGCATTAAGACAGACAGCCTTGTACTTAATGTTCTCCATGTCAGGACATTGTATCACAGCATTAAGACAGACAGCCTTGTACTTAATGTTCTCCATGTCAGGACATTGTATCACAGCATTAAGACAGACAGCCTTGTACTTAATGTTCTCCATGTCAGGACATTGTATCACAGCATTAAGACAGACAGCCTTGTACTTAATGTTCTCCATGTCAGGACACTGCATCACAGCATTAAGACAGACAGCCTTGTACTTAATGTTCTCCATGTCAGGACACTGCATCACAGCATTAAGACAGACAGCCTTGTACTTAATGTTCTCCATGTCAGGACACTGCATCACAGCATTAAGACAGACAGCCTTGTACTTAATGTTCTCCATGTCAGGACACTGCATCACAGCATTAAGACAGACAGCCTTGTACTTAATGTTCTCCATGTCAGGACACTGCATCACAGCATTAAGACAGACAGCCTTGTACTTAATGTTCTCCATGTCAGAAATCTACGATTAAGACAGACAGCCTTGACTAATGTTCCCAGTCAGAGACATGATCACAGCATTAGACAGACACCTGTACTTAATGTTCTCCATGTCAGGACATTGCATCACAGCATTAAGACAGACAGCCTTGTACTTAATGTTCTCCATGTCAGGACATTGATCACAGCATTAAGACAGACAGCCTTGTACTTAATGTTCTCCATGTCAGGACATTGTATCACAGCATTAAGACAGACAGCCTTGTACTTAATGTTCTCCATGTCAGGACATTGTATCACAGCATTAAGACAGACAGCCTTGTACTTAATGTTCTCCATGTCAGAACATTGCATCACAGCATTAAGACAGACAGCCTTGTACTTAATGTTCTCCATATCAGGACATGTATCACAGCATTAAGACAGACAGCCTTGTACTTAATGTTCTCCATGTCAGAACATTGCATCACAGCATTAAGACAGACAGCCTTGTACTTAATGTTCTCCATTCAGAACATTGTATCACAGCATTAAGACAGACAGCCTTGTACTTAATGTTCTCCATGTCAGGACATTCATCACAGCATTAAGACAGACAGCCTTGTACTTTAATGTTCTCCATGATCAGGACATTGCATCACAGCATTAAGACAGACAGCCTTGTACTTAATGTTCTCCATGTCAGAACATTGCATCACAGCATTAAGACAGACAGCCTTGTACTTAATGTTCTCCATGTCAGGACATGATCACAGCATTAAGACAGACAGCCTTGTACTTAATGTTCTCCATGTCAGGACATTGTATCACAGCATTAAGACAGACAGCCTTGTACTTAATGTTCTCCATGTCAGGACATTGTATCACAGCATTAAGACAGACAGCCTTGTACTTAATGTTCTCCATGTCAGGACACTGTATCACAGCATTAAGACAGACAGCCTTTTACTTAATGTTCTCCATGTCAGGACATTGATCACAGCATTAAGACAGACAGCCTTTTACTTAATGTTCTCCATGTCAGGACATTGTATCACAGCATTAAGACAGACAGCCTTTACTTAATGTTCTCCATGTCAGGACATGATCACAGCATTAAGACAGACAGCCTTGTACTTAATGTTCTCATGTCAGGACATTGTATCACATCATTAAGACAGACAGCCTTGTACTTAATGTTCTCCATGTCAGGACATTAGCATCACAGCATTAAGACAGACAGCCTTGTACTTAATGTTCTCCATGTCTGTCTGCTACATACCTAGCATAGCACTACATAAATAACGGAACCAATAATGATATATAATGACAGCGTCGATGCTTCCAATATAAACATTTCGTTTACAGATATAGACTAGATACAGATATAGATATGAATTAATAAACGATAGACAGAAGACAGATAGATAGGCAGATCTTTTTTTATAGCACCTGTGTGATTACGATAGATAGATAGATAGAATGACAGACAGATAGATAGAAATACAGACAGATTGATAGACAGTAGTAGATAGATAGACAGACAGACAGTAGACAGATAGATAGATAGACAGACAGACAGAACAGACAGACAAACAGATAGGTAGATAGTGATAGATAAGATAGATAAAAGACAACATAGATCTTTTTACAGACACCTATGTGATCACGATCATGGACTTGAAAAACACCCAGCGTATAACTCATGTGTATCAGGTCACACGGTCATCAAAACTTGGAGCAATAAAAGGCCACACTGAAGGTCACCGCATGTTTGCTTCTCAGGGAGTGACATGGCAGAGGCTGGGCCCATCTCCTCTCCTCTCAATGCTTTACCTTCACCAGCCCTGGCAGACTACTAAGAATAAGGGGCAGACACAACTGGAGTGTTTCTTTAGATCAACACTCGTGTGGCAATATCAAGGAGAACGAGACAAATCGATTACTGATCAATGTATTTTTTTAATACTGAGAGCAAACAAGCACAAACACACATAACCACGCAACCACACTCACACAATCTCGAACAAAACACAAGTGCACACAGATGTACAAGCACACCCATCTATACATACCCTATTTTGGGGGTTCGTTATCTATGTGCGCGCGCTCGCGCGAACGTACAGTGGTAATATGCTGAGAAAAACAACAACGGAAACGGTTGTGTTGTGTGTGTGTGTGTGTGTGTGTGTGTGTGTGTGTGTGTGTGTGTGTGTGTGTGTGTGTGTGTGTGTGTGTGTGTGTGTGTGTGGTTGTGGTGTGATGTGTGTGTGTGTGTGTGTGTGTGTTGCCTGTATCAGAAGTGAATGACACAGGACACTTCAAATCTTAGTCACCATTCTTATCTTTATACCGACCCGTTTAGATAAGATCAGTGGAAAAAAAGGCCACGTCCAGTGTTTTTTGTTGTTGTTTTTTCCCCAATACAACCCTCGATTTTCAGATAAACCTCTCCCCCCCCCCCCCTTCTCTCCTCTCTCTCTCGTTACTCATCTTTTATATCAGCTTATCAAATAAGATTTTAGTAACGGCAGACTTGGAAAATTGACTAAACACTGTTGTATCTTTACAGCAGTAATGTAAAGATCTCTCTCTCTCTCTCTCATAATTTTTCATTATTATGATCATCTTGTTATTTTTTTATCATTTTGCTTTTAATAGAGTCTACATTTTCCTTTCATACGAAATAACAATGAAGCGGGCAAAAATAATATAAGTGACATCAGAGTCTCTCTCGTCCAATAATAAACACTCGCATACATCCCCCCCCCCAAAAAAAACCCCCAAAAAACCCAAAAAACAACAAAAAAAAACACACAAAAAACAATAAATACGCTTCGAATATGAGAGAGAGAGAGAGAGAGAGAGAGAGAGAGAAGACAGAAGACAGAGACGATAGAGACAGACAAAGACAGGCACACTCACAGAGAGACAGACACAGAGGGAGCTTATTCAAAACCTTGTTATTTCTCTCGTCTACATGTACACACGTGCGTGACAACACACACATACCACGAACGTCGTCGCCAAAACCAAACAACACGACAAACACACACTTGTCACAGTCCGAAATTAAAGACTTGTTTCATGTGTGCCAAGCTTTCCAACACCACACACCCACAGCACATACATATACATACACACGCACTGGTACACAAATACTAACAGACTGTACCAAGGTCGTGACATCGCAATGAATAATTAATCTCTCTCTCTCTCTCCAGAAGCCATGGCCTACACAATAAATCATCCTCACTACTCACTGGGACTCTTACACACACACACACACAACCCCAAACACACACACACACACACAACACACACACGTGCACGCCCACAGGAACACCCATACCTAAAGTTAATGTCACTCCTATCATAAAACAAGGCCCTATTTAACGTTATCTTCCTCGTGACAAAACGACTCATTCTTAGTCCTATTTAATGTTATCTTTCTGGTGACAAAATTATTTCTTCTTGCTAGCTGCCCCCTCATTCTCTCCTTCCCCTTTGTCTCTCTTACTATCTCAACGTAGATTAGTAACGGCAGATGAGGAATGTGAGACATTGTGTTTATGATATCGGAATCTGGAAAATAAGCTACATCATCATCATCGTCATCATCATGTAGATTAGTACCGGCAGACGTGGAATGTGGATCATTGTGTTTATGATATCGGAACCGCCGGAAAATAAGTTTCATCATCATCATCGTCGTCATCATCATCATCATCATGTACATTAGTAATGGCAGATGTGGAAAGTGGGCCACTGTGCTTATGATGTCGTTACAGCTGGAAAATAAGTTTCTTCATCATCATCAATAATCATCATCATCATCATCATCATCATCAATAATCATCATCATCATTATCAATAATAATCATCATCATCTTCTCTTTGTGTATTCATGATGTTATCGTTAAATATATCAGCTAAAATTACTTTTGTCTGCGTAGTTTGAATTTTGTTGTTAATATCATTACTTTTTTTTTTTTTTTTTTAAAGGGGAAGAGGTTACTACTGTCTGTTGGTCCGTGTACATCAGCAAACGAGAAATATATAGTTGACCTGTATGCTAGTTTCTATACTGTTAGAAAACAAATATCGTTTCATGTAATCCTTTCGTTTCACTCAGCACTAGTGACAACAGCACACACACTGTCACTCTAATGTGTCGTCTAGCACCAAATATGCCAAGACAGACATACGGTTCCGTGACCGTGTGGTGCCCGAAGGAATAATTTCCCCTCCCAGTTCCGTGTGTCCATAAAGCAGCCGTTAACCTTTTCACTGTCCTTCAGTTGACTAGTTAAACCTCATTCTCTCCCATGTCTGTCTTCACAACCATTCATCCTTTCGTTCCTTCACCCTATCTAGTCTGTAAATACACGTTGGAACAAGGGCGAACAGAATCCCTCTCCTCCAGTCCAGACGATCTCAGCCCACAGATGATGGCAACATTATGGTGTCAGAAACACACAAATAGAAGAAAAACGAAACGCGTGTCCCTTTACTCAGTAACACCACTGAGAGTTGTCAGACCTGAACACAACGGGCAAACAAGCGTGGCTTCAGATAGCAGGGTGATGTCCCCTTTCAAACAAAATGGATGGAGTTGTTAGGGCAATAAAGAGAAATGGGCGGAACAAGGCTGACACACATCTTTTCTGTTGCTGAAAACAAAATCGATCGGCAAAGAAGCAGAGGGGGAGACAGAACCCCTCTTTTCTCCCAAGAAGACGTCTTCTATCTCCTCTATTAAAAAAAAAGAAAAAAAAAAGAATTACGCTGGCTGGAGTGTATAAACGTGTGTGGGTGCATGTCAGTGAGAGCGTGTGTGTGTGTGTGTGTGTGTGTGTGTGTGTGTGTGTGTGTGCGCGCGTGCATGTGTGTGTGTGCATGTGTGTATATAAATGTGTGTGTGCGTGCGCGTGCGCGCGCATGTGTGTGTGTAACTGGAGCTTTAGCCAAATTGACCAGAGACTATCTTATGACTGAAAACACAACAGCCGTGTTAAAGATTTTTTAAAAATGTAACTAACATTATATATATCATAAACTAACAAATCCCTTTCATAAAGTACTACAACAGAAAATGTAACCAACACTAAAAATGAACAAATCCCTTTCATAAAGCCCATTACTGCCAACAAGACGAGAGAATACCGAAAAGACCTCCCCCCCTCTCACCTCACCCCTCGGGAGAGTCAGAAGTGTTAATCGATACAAGGCGGAAAAAATCAAGTCTAATAAAACTCTTCATTAGACGAAGAGATCGAAACAATAGCGACAACAAACAAGCAGATTTTCCGGTGACGCCCAAAATAGAACCAGCCATAGACTTAGAACGAGCAACAACGAATAACAAACAAAAACAAAAACAAACAACAAAAACAAACAACAAAAAAGCAACACAACGAGTGAATGCAGGAAACGGTTCTTTTCATCCATGCTATTGATGTGCCAAGACCCAGTCCAGATATGGTAGTACGACGGCGCCGCTCAAAGCTCTCCCTGGAGAAATCAGAGACCGCTGAAAGCAGAGCACCTTTTGCGGAAAACCATTTTCTGTTTCCAAGATGTCTTGCGTTTCTCTTCGTAGATAGATACAAATAGTAACATGGAATCGCGACTCAGTAAACTCACGGCCTTTGAGGCTGGCGACTCAGCGAACTCATGGCCCACGTCGACCTGAGCATCAATTTGAAGGGTTGGCGTCTTCACACTTCGTTACAATGCTAAGATAAGTTGGCTAATGACTGTTGCTTAGTACATACTATCGTATCTATGTGGTGGTAGTTTGTTCCTATTTACTGTGTATTTACGCTCAGTATCAGGACGGGAGCTTTTACTAGAAAAAATTTCTTTCGCCTTTTACTTCAATCTGGGGCTTGTGTTCTTGGTGGTTTTTGTTGTTATTGTTTTTCCCCTTAATTAAACTCTTCTGTTCAGAATAACGTGTAAGTTGACTGTTGATCATCTTCTGAGTTTCTGAAAACAGAAATGTACCACAATTTGATTTGAAGCTAGCTGAATGACACAGCAACAATAGTCCTACACTTTGCCAACTGTTTGACACAGCCAGATGATCACAGGGTGCCATGGGTGTGTTAATCATGCGTTTAGGACATCAGCAAGGTCTGAGTCTGAGTCTGAATCTGAGTAGCTAACGCTTAATGGAAAGAAAGAGTGGAGGTTCTTCTGATCTCCAGGTCAACATACGTGCACAAGTGTTTGTGTCCCTGAATCCCCTTCGTGAGTATGCATACACACACAACATCAAAAACGCACGTTAAAGATCCTGTAAGACATTATATAAATGTTTTGTTTTAATGGTCTACGGAAACAGCAACATACCAGCATGCACACCCGCTACAGACGGAGTATGCAGGTTGCGCAACAACATATACCTGCATAGTGTGAGCCAAATAACGTGCATACGCGCATCCGACAAAACGTATCACAAAGTGCGACAGAGTTAGCAGCTGCCTGTCTCCCTGTTCATGTCTACTTTCACATTGAACGCCAGCGGTTCATCTTCCTTTTTCTCCATTCTAGGACGCTCAGCTAGCGCCGTGTTTACGATCTATATTTCTGCAAACTGATGAAGGTGTAACGTGTGTGATAAATGCCATCTTTATAGCTGCTTGTCATAATGCTGAAGATGATGGGGATGACGATACATGCCGGTAGAGTTGCTCTTGGAGGTAATGACATACTCTTCACTGACGGCAGCTGAAAGTACAGCAAGAGGTGTCATTATATATGAATGGGCTGGGAGTCTGGCATATTGGTACTTCGCAGAGTCGTTCACACTTAATTAACACATGTAAGCGCGCGCATACAACACACACACATACGCACTTGTGGGCTTAGTGTTCGTTTATGAAGCATTAGATTTCAGACTGTCCTCTGATAGGCTAAGGCGAGTTACTGTCTTTGCTGATTGATTTGCGTGTTTTTGTTTTGTTTTGTTTTGTTTTTTGTTCTATTTTTGCTTATATTCATCCCTGAGGCTGCTTCAAATTAAGAAAATCCATCTTGACTCGTTGACATGCAGAGAGAGATGGCGGGGATGGTGGGAGAGGGTGGGGGCAACAGGCTTGCAAACAGACAGTGGGATATACAAAAATCTTTGCCCCTCTCAACATTAGTTTAGTAATAAATAGAACATTTTTCTTAAATGAAAAAAAAAGATAAATAAATAAAATAAATAAATTAAATTCAAAAAAAAGAAAGAAAGAGCTAAGCCCTCGTGTATCTCCTCGCCATATGCATAATGCGAGGCGACAGTGCGAATCTGCAGAAATAAGGACGTGCTCTCTCTCTCCTCTCTGTCTGTTTGTCTCTCTACCACCACACACACAACACACACACACCACACACACACAACACACACACACAACCACGGTTCCTACTAATCCTGTCTATCTTCAAACCCAGATCGCGATCCCATTGTCACCAGGATAAGTCCTACATTATATCAGTTTACGTGTGTGTGTGTGTGTGTGTTGTGTTCTTTATTAACGTCTTCACAAGTGATATTAGACGGTGTGTGTGTGTGTGTGTGTGTGTGTGTGTGTGTGTGTGTGTGTGTGTGTGTGTGTGTGTGTGTGTGTGTGTGTGTGTGCGTGTGTGATGTGTGTGTGTGTGTGTGTGTGTGTGTGTGGTGTGGTGTGTGTGTGTGTGTGTGTGTGGTGTGTGTTTGTGTGTGTGTGTGTGTGTGTTGATCGCAGATTTTTCTTTGTCAATTGTAGATTATTCGCTCCTCTCGACGATAGCACGTCGCCACCATTTTTTAATCTCCCCTGTTTCAAAAATAAATAAAAAATCTATCATCGACCCGGGGAGAGGGGGTATATGCCTGTGTATTGTGTGTCTGTATTAGTTACAAAAATCATCTCAGTGGAAAAACTAGCACCCAGACCACAACTCAAGTTCCAGTGGAATCGCTGTTGGAGAAAATCACTGACCGACCAGGAATCAAATCCAGGACTTCTGACTTACCCAAGAATCGCTTTAACCCTTTGACTCCCGCACCCTATCCACCAGCTGCAAAAAAACTTCACCCTTTGATTCCCTCATCCCATCCTCCGGTTTCCTGCAGGAAGCTGGTGGACAGGGTGAGAGAACTAAAGGGTTACGTTTTTGTTTTGCTATCACTGCTGACGATGCAGCATGCTAGTGGATAGGGTGAGAGATCAAGGGTTAATGAAGCGAGCCACCGTTCTCCAGTTAAGAATATAGATAGGCCTGCACGCTGTTCAACGGACCAACCAAATCACCAATAATCCTCGCTACATATTGAGCAAACAGCCCAGTCATGGACACTGTTTTGCTGCATAGTTTATTCAGTTGTTGAATCTCCCTACTTCTTTCGGTGTTCCATATATGACTGTCTTACTGTCCTACATTTGTTATCTTGGGTGGCCGCGTCTACTTATCGATAAAGTTTACCCTCTTTGTCATTTCGCACGACAGATCTCTATACTCATGCATGTGACATCGGGTGGCTAGATCGGTACACATAATCTGCCTAGTAGTAAAACCCACTCACAGTCATACCCGGGCGTCCATGGTTTCCCGCCCTCACCCCCTTCCCTTCCCTCACAGTGTCATTCAAGTTTTATCTTTCTTCCGTGAAAAAGTATGTACATGAAAAAAAAAAAAAGAACTGATATATAATAATATGAATAAATTAACGAAGAAACCCGAAACATTCTTCAATGCAAGTCCTGTTGTCCCCTTTGTCTATTTTACGCCTGACTACGACACATTAAATGATTAATGTTGATTTAGACTGTGCGTATGTCATGTGCAGTTCACTGCCATCAGACTTTCTTAACACACTCTGAACACTTAGTCTTCTACTTTAAGCTGCAGCTCGAAAATTCTTACTGGCATCACCCCCCCCCCCCCCCCCCCTCTCTCACAGTCAAAACCAGACTAAATGCTCGTTGGAAGTGGAGCCCATTGCGCGATTTCCCAACTCAACAGGCAGTGTCCATCACGTGACCGGAAGAGCACCAAATAAATATTGACGTAGTTCAAAGCACACAGTCAGTGTTTGCAAACTGTGCACAAATCTCCACGCACACAGGTTTTCAGGCTCGCGCTTGTCTTCAACTTCTCGCGCACGACCTCAACAATTGTCAAGAGTGGATGGCGTTATCGTCTGCTCACAGTGAAGGTCGGTGACGGTGACCTGCCCTTGGTTAACCGTTTCACTTCCACCTGCAGCAGGAAGCTGGTGGGAGTTGACGGACGGACTCCTAAGTACGAGGGAATTGAGAGGGTTAAGAAAATATGGCGGTCGTGTCAAGAGCTGAACAAACATGGCGCTACTTATGTTCACACGATAACCAGGATTATGACCTCACAGTCACTTATCTCGAGCACTGTTCTGCCATAAAACACTAACGGTATATGACGACAAAAGCAGTTAATTATGGCTGATAAAGGCATTCGTTTGATAGCAAAACGTTGAAGTACTTAAAGAAGTGATTGGGTTAAAAATCGCGCACGTGTATTTAAATTTCGGAAGCATTCGACATTGTACAAAACAGCATTTGGGCTGAAATCGCTCATTTACATGTATATACCAAGTATGTAAATTTCGAAAATATTTGGTATTGTACAAAGGAGTGTTTTATTTGAAATTGCACATTATATAGTGTGCGTAAACTTCGGAGATATTCGCATTATATGAATGTTGATTTGCAAATGTGAAAAAGGAACGAAGATATTAAGATAACTATTCATTTCAAATGCTAAGCCATACAGAACAATGAAATGAACTGGCCTAGATTCGGACAACAAAATAGAAAATATTTCATTATGCTATCAATGAAGACAGTTTCACTGCGATGCGTTGATTGTGGTTCAAATTGTTCTTTCTGGTCCGATACAAAATAAATCATCAGGATCTGTCTCTGCCCTTCCCCCCCCCCCTCTCTCTTTCTCTCTGCGGCAGACATAAAAATTAAAACAAAAAACAACAACAAAACCCGAACAAACTAAACACTGTATTTTGTCTTTACCGCTGAAAAACAACTTTCTCAATCTTCCCCCACTCCAACCCCAATCTTTGAATATTCTGTGTCTTTAAAATGTATCTTTAAAGTAATATTGAAAAGATTTGTTTCCATTCAGTTTCTCAATCAACAGTGTCATTAAGTTATACATGCGTTATTTGATCTGGTTTATTTAACGGTTGAGTATTTCGGTAAATTTCCTAATTTGTCTCATTTAATTACTTGCCCTGCTGTCTAATCTGAGTATTTTTCTGTGTGAAATTTGCTTACCTGTTTATTTTATTGTTCATGTTAGGGAACTAAGAAAGGTGCGACTCACAAACATGTTCTCTCTCTCTCTCTCTCTCTCTCCCCCTCACACACACACTGATTACTATTTTCTAATCGATATCTACCTGCCTCAAACCACAGCAACTGTTATTTATTCTTTGATTTCCTTCACATTATGTTTTATATTATTTATTAACATACATTTCTTTTCCACTTTGTTCTGACAGATATGTAGTAACGCCAAGTTCGAAATCTAACCTTTTTAGGTAATGACTTGTACCGCTAGGAAAAAAACAACAAACAAACAAAAAAAGATTCACGTTATTGTCAGTGTCCCTCTTGTAGCTCTGTATGTGCATCAAGCAGTCTGACTTGGTTGGTGACCCAGCTTCGTCAGTTTGCTGAAAATATTGATTCGCCAGAGACTTCTTTTACCCCTTAGCCCCATCCCTCGACCTCTCCGACTCTCGTCCCTGCGCCATCACGTCCCTCCTTATACATACACACACACACAGACACAACACAGACACACGCATAACCTATACACACATACGCAAGCAAGCAAGCGCTCACACACACACACACACACGCACGCACACACACAGTCGAATGTGCGCACGCACACATACACACAATATCCTTTGGACGGGTCATGTCAACAACCCATCGGCCTGGTTGGTTGGAGTAGTGAAATTTGGAACTGAGATGGGAGGAGCAAGAGGCAGACCTCCCTCTCTCTCTTTCTCCCCTGCTCACCCCCACCTCCCCTCTCTTTCTTCCTTCTCACTCCTCCTCCTTCCCTGTCTATCCCACCCTCATCCTATCTCTGATGAAATTCAGATGTTTGGAATATTTGTTTTTTTAATTTTCTGTTTCAGTCTTAATTTCTGTGATGTGTGGAGGGAGCCTGCATATTGATTGGGCCAAGAGAGCAGCTGCACAGCCCATCTCTCTCTCTCTCACAAACATCTTTTTCTCTCTCACACACACATACACATTCTCTCTCTCTCACATTCACACACACACACACACATTCTCTCTCTCTCTCTTTTCTCAGTTGTGGACGTACGTTTGATTTCTCTTTTTCCTCATCTTTGACTTGGACATTCATTGCGATATAAAGGCAACTCTCGGCAGACGAGCACCCCCGCCTCCCGTGCTCCCCCCCCCCTCCCCCCTGTGTGTGTCTGGGTGAGACAGAGACAAGAAACTCCCCTGTACCCTCCTCCCCCCTGTGTGTGTGTTGTCTGGGTGAGACAGAGACAAGAAACTCCCTGCCCCCCTCCGACCTGTATGTGTTGTCTGGGTGAGACAGAGACAAGAAACTCCCTGCCCCCCCCCCCCCATGTGTGTGTGTCTGGGTGAGACAGAGACAAGAAACTCCCTGCCCCCCTCCCCCCTGTGTGTGTGTCTGGGTGAGACAGAGGCAAGAAACTCCCTGCCCCCCTCCCCCCTGTGTGTGTGTCTGGGTGAGACAGAGACAAGAAACTCCCTGCCCCCCTCCCCCTGTGTGTGTGTCTGGGTGAGACAGAGACAAGAAACTCCCTGCCCCCCTCCCCCTGTGTGTGTGTGTCTGGGTGAGACAGAGACAAGAAACTCCCTGCCCCCCTCCGACCTGTGTGTGTGTCTGAGAGAGACAAGAGGGGGAGACAGTGAGGGGCGGGGGGGGGGGGGGGGGCGAGGAGAGAGAGAAAAAAGTTAACCAGCACAAGTGAAATACGTGATAAGCCCGGGACACACGATTTCACAGGATGACGTTGACGGCACTGAAATGCACGTGTGCAGTGTTATGTGTAAACACGCACACACGTCGCAGTGCCAACGGGCGCACGCGCACGTACGCACTTCCTTTTTCTCTTTGTTTCCGTTTTCTTCCATGTCAATTTTTCGGGTTTTTTTTTGTTCTCTTAACACATTCTTCTGCAGTATTCTGCTTTTAGACGTTGTTGGCAGTATTTGTTTTTTGTTTGGATCTGTCTATTCTATCTGTCTATTCTATCTATATCTATCTATCTGTTTACCTACCTTCTGCAGTATTCTGCTTTCAGATGTTGTTGGCGATATTTGTTTTTTTGTTCGGTTCTATCTATCTATCTATCTATTACAAGTAGATTAGCAATGACGGATATGCAAGTTGGTTTACGTGCTGATAGTGTTGAAAATATAAAGATCCCGTTCATTCCATTTATCACTCTTTAAAACACTTCGAACACGAAATCAACACCCAGAAAAAAGCCTTGCTGGGATACAAGGACGAAAGCTGACGCAGAAATTCGACTAAATACAGGAAACACATTCTTCTTCACTGCTTTACCAGTCACCACTCTTGGGCTGACTTCGACACCAGCGTCTTCTATCATCAAAGGCACTTTAATTAAAATAAAGATTGCAACCATCAGTTCGTTGATATTCTACTTATTTCTCTGTTAATTTAACAGACCACAGAGCCAGCTTCTCTGTTTTCATGGGCAAAAATGACAGGTTGCACAGTTCTCATCACACTGACTGACATCAGGCTTCGAAAACATTGGACTGAACAGGGGGAGAGAGAAGACATTGGAGGAGAGATGAGACGGGAAGAGAGAGACAGACAGACAGACAGACAGAGAGAGCGGGGGGGTGGGATGATTTACAGTTTATTGGTTATGGCCATAATTTCTAAGTGTGTGAATTATAAAATACAAGTTACAGCCATAAATTTGCCAACAATCTTAAAACACTAGTTATCGACAGAGAGAGCGACAGAGAAACTTCACACACACACACACACACACATAAGAGAGAGAGAGAGAGAGAGAGAGAAAGACAGACAGACAGAGACACAGACAGACAGACAGAAATTTTAAGAGATATGATCACTGGTTCATTCATTCTGGCATTAGCCCCTCAACTTATAGGAATGTAACTTAAAAATATAACACATTACAGCCAAACATATGTCAATAATCCAGGAAGCGCGATTTATAGAAAGGGAGACAGAGACACACTCACAGAGACATTGCGAAAGAGAGCGAGACACACACAGACCGATGGGGAGAGGAGAAGAAACTGGGGTGGGTGGCGAATCGTCAAGAAGTCCTATACGGCACAAGCAATAAAATGGGCTGAGGACAGGAGCAAGGTGCCGGAACCAGGGGAGGCCCATGTTATTGATCTCCTGGCTCCCCGACTCACTTCGCCTTGGTGCCCTGGTTTCTGGCAACTACCCCTCTCTCTCCCTCCTTACCCCGTCCCCCTTTCACCTCTCTGTCTGTCTCCCCCCCCCCCCTCTCTCTCTCTCTCCTACTCATACACACTTGATGTCTATTTTGTACGTGTTATTTCTCTGTTGGGTGGGCCTTCTTTGAGACTGACCAACATGCTTAAAGCAACTGACTATAATATATGACTTCTTCTCCCCTCCCCAACCCCCCCCCTCCTCTCTCTGATATGATCAAAGCTGCTTCGTGTCTGACTCTGATGTATGACTCTTCTTCTCTCTTCCCCCCCCCCCCCCCCCAGCCCCCTCTCTCTGATATGATCGAAGCTTCTTCTTTTTCGATAACGATCACACCCACGTAGGTCAAAAGAGTGGAAGAATGCGATCGATATCAGTGAGGGCACCGCCACCCATTTTTGCTTTCCAGACACCAGCCCGCCACCCCCACCCCCCATTTCTTCTTTTCACCCCCCCCCCCTCTCCCACACGTGCGAGAATATTTTGGTTTATTTTTTTGTTTCCCTACGTAAGTGGATCCATCGATGTAATTTTGCCATAGACGGCTCTTTAGTTGCCCATGGGTTCTTATACGTGCGATGACAAGTGCATGCGTTTATCGTTCCATCCATAATGCTATAACCCAGACCTCTATTCAAGATTCGGTGGAGCTGGCTGAAAGAGGGGTAAGGCGGGTGTGCATGTGAAAATTCCCTGTCCAACAGGAAATCGAACCTCGGAGGTTTTTTTGGTCGCCCCCCAAGCGTGTGCTTTAAGCGCTGAGCCACCGTTCCACGGCTGACAGAGGCCCAGAGAAGCAGTAACTTGGAGAAGAGAGAGGTTTTGACAGGCGAAGACAAGCCAGATGCCCTAACGAGATGGCGATGGCAGAGAAAGGGATGGGGATAAAGATGGGCAGCAGGTGATGGGAGGATCAGGGGCTGTTTTGGGAGGATGCCAGGTGATGGAAAGGCGACAGACAACAAATCGATCAATGATCGGCTCGTAACTGAAGTTATAACCTGCTGGATGTGATCGAAGTCTCGCACGAAATGTGCGAAGGAAATCTCATTTTTATGAGTCCGTTGGTTTGTTGTTGTTGTTGTTGGTTTTTTTTGTGGTTTTTTCTTTTCTATCATCCCTTTCTCTTTTGTATGTGTGTGTGTGTGTGTGTGTGTGTGTGTGTGTGTGTGTGTGTGTGTGTGTGTGTGTGTGTGTGTGTGTGTGTGTGTGAGAGAGAGAGAGAGAGGAGAGAGAGAGAGTTTGTACGTTTGGGGATTTGTTTTTGTTGTTGTTGCTGCTGTTGTTGTTGTTGTTCTTGTTGTTGATTTTTCGCACATCGATATTCTTACACGTTATTTTTGGAATACTGACGTCTATGAGAAAAGTTTGGGAAAGCAGGAAATTGTGGCGAGAAAGCGAGCGAGCGAGGGAGGGAGAGAGAGAGAGGAGAGAGAGAGACAGAGAGAGAGAGAGAGAGAGAGAGGAGAGAGAGGAGAGAGAGAGAGAGAGAGGAATTGCTGAGGTCGAAGCCAACCAACAAGCACAGAATCTCTTCAAACTATCACCCTAGTACGACAACCCCAAATCGACCGACACACAGAGAAACCAAAAGCCTCAAGTTTGCGTTAAGCAGCAGGGACGTGTATTGCATGCTGTGGAGCAGAGAAAAGAAGAAAAGTGGCGAGAGAGAGAGAGAACGACAAAGACACACAAGAGCAATGAAAACAGAGTGTAAATATGTTAAAACAGATCAGTATAATGAAATTGATACTTTCTTTTCCAAAGGTAGAAGTTTATTTAACTAAAAGTCTTTTTTTTTTTCTTTTCCCTTTTTTCAAACTTGCCGTTGCCTTCATAGCTGTCTGTGTTCGTGTTTCCAAAAGCCAAGAACTGACATGACATATGATCTTTACCGTGCGTAATTGATAATCTGCAAGCGTGTACATACGAAGAGTCAGGGGCATAGGCACTGGCCGTTTTGCATACCTCTTGACCTGGCAGATCGGAAAATTATCCACCAGGCTGGTGTCTAGGCAGACTTAACCCAAGATCTTCCGATTGGAAGTTCGATCTTGCTGAGAGAGAGAGAGGGAGGGAGGGAGGGAGGGAGAGAGCGAGAGAGGGGAAGGAAGAAGAAAGAAAGAGAAGAGAGAGAGAAGAGAGAGGAGAGAACATGTTTGTGCGTCACACCTTTCGTAATTTGTTAACATGAACAACTAAAGAAACAGGTAAGTAAAAGAGGGGAAGAGAGAGAGAGAGACAGACAGACAGAGAGAGAAAGAGAAGACAGAAAAGACAGACAGACAGAGAGGGACTGACACACAGACAGACAGAGAACAATGAAAACAGAAACTAGCTCTTTAATCTTACACTGCCAGCAACAGCCCGTACCAAGAGACAGAATTAAGAGGTAGCTGAATTTCGGGTAAACAGGGTCTTCTGCTAACAGCAAGGTGCCTCTCACCAGTGCCAGCGGCGCTCAGGTGAAAGAAATGCTGCTGCTACTGCTGCTGCTGCCGTTGCTCTATTACCTGCTTGCATTCGTGGTGTGTGTGTGTGCGTGTGTGTGTGTGCGTGTGTGTGTGCGTGTGAAAGAGAAAGACAGACAGAGAAGAAAGAGAGCGAAGAAGGAAAGAGAGAGAGAGACAGAGACAGATGCTACTGTTGTTAGGTGCGCATGTATACCTATACCGTGTGCAATGTGTGCGTGCGCGCGTGTGTGTGCGTGCGTACGTGTGTGTGTGTGTGTGAACGGTGCCAGTCTCACCCGTGTGCAAGCAGGGCCTGGCTATATACGGCTCGGCCAGCAGCATCTTGTGCCCGCCCCCTTTCTTCTTCTTCTACTTCGTCTTCACCTGTCGGCTATTTGCTCCCACTCCCGGCTGCTTTTACCTCTGCCAACCTCCCCTTCAACCCCCTTCCCCATCTCTCTCTCCTCTCTCTCTCTGTCTCTCTCTCACCACACACACACATACACACACACTTACCCACACCCTCTCACCCACACGCAGGTGCATACATACATTCTATCTTGGGTCTCTTTGCTTAAATTAAATACCAAGTAGATTCTAGCAACAGAAAACATGGGGAATTGACCGATCAGTATCGTATTATGTCATTATCCTTACCGTTGGAAAAAAAAAATCTGTTTCTCACACTCTCTTGGGGCCGGGGCTGTTATTGAATAAATAGTTTGAAAATCTCTCCCCACCCCACCCCCATCTCTCTCTCTCTCTCTCACACACACACACACAAACGCGCGATGATGCTGTCCACAAGTTAGTTATGTGTTCTGTTTATTTGGCGTTTTTTTTTTTTTTCTATATGTAGTTGTTTAAAATATTGGAAGTATTCTTTTTATTCAAATCATTTCATGAGTGCCCAAGGTCCAAATCATTTAATATCTCTTCCGAATTTTTCTTACTCTCTGTCTCAGATTCCTCACTCCCACTCTAATTACACATAATGTATGCACACACCCTTTGTATCGCTCGCTTGTTAGCTCCACCAAGCATCTTTCTATAGACCCAAGTCCCGCACCCTCTCTCCAAAAAAAAAACAACATCTCTCTCTCTCTTTCCCTCTCTCATTCTCCCCGAGGAATGATGGGGATAAAGGGGCATGGGGGAGATGCGAGGGGACCTGAGACTGGAGTGCCTCTGGGAATTTGTTGCGGCAGTTTTGGCACTGCGAAGAGCAAGCAAGGTTATTTGCAGGAATGTACCCCTCTCTCTCTCTCTCTCTCTCTGTGTGTGTGTGTGTGTGTGTGTGTGAGAAGGAGAGAGAGACAGGGAAGAGAGAGAGATAGGGAAGAGAGAGTGAGACAGAGAGACAGAGTATATGTACATGTGTACTACAATCCTTGTGCCATATTTGTAACCATGCGCTTATCTATGTACATGGTGCTTGTGTACGAGGATCTTTGAACAGTGCATGGTGCACTGTCTTTGGGGTACATATGTATATGTTGTATTGCCTGTGAGACTGTTTTGAGGGGTGAGGGGGTGGTATTAAGTACGAAAAGATACACGTGTGAATGTACGATGTGAAATAATGTATATGATATAACGTGTAATACGATGAAGTGTGTGATGTGATATGTTATATAATGTATTGCGTGATATGATTAATGTGTGATGTGTGATATGCAATGTGTGATGCGATATAATGAGTGATATGATGCAACGTAAGATGTGATATGATGTAAAGTGATAAAACGTGTGAAGTGATAACCCTTTGACTCCCGCACCCTGTCTACCAGCTGCAAAACCTTAACCTTTTGACTCCCTCACCCTACCAACCAGTTTCCTGCAAGAAGTTGGTGGATAGGAAGAGGGAGTCAAAAGGTCAGATGTTTTGCTTTGCTAGCATGGTTGAGAACGCAGGATGCTGGTGGACAGGGTGCAGGAGTCAAAGGGTTAATGTGTGATGTAATGTAAGATGTGATATGTGTTATTTGGTGCAATGTGTGATGTGAAATTATGTATGTAGCATGAACGTATATGTGATTGCAGTGCGTGTGTGGGTATGAGTGTGTGTTACACGCATGTTACTGTGATGTGTATGTGCACACGTGTGTATGTGTGCATGGGCATTTCAGGAACGTGGATGACGATAAGTGTACATGTATACCTATCTACCCAGGCCTACGTGTTAATGCGACTATGGGTCAGTCTCACACAATTTCACATCCTACCATTTGTTTGTTTGTATAGCTTTTATGTGTGTGCTAAATGCTTTTGACGTGTATGGATAATTCTCAGGTTTAAATCTTTAAACTGGAATGACGAAAGAAGAAAAAGGAAGCTGAAAGTAGATCGATTCATGGAGTGACTCGGAGATATAACCTACGTGTATCATCATTATCATCATCATCATCATCATGTGCCACGCCGCATGGCGTTGGCGACGATGGCCCTCCACACGAATCTATATTTTGTCACTGCAAGCATATCTCCTACCCTTTCCATCTGCATCCACTCTGAAAGACTGTCTTATATTTTCTCCCTGGTTTTACCTGGTGCTCTTTCTCCCTCTAGCTTTGCTGTTGTGATTAGGTGCTTAAATTTCTCTTGTCTCATAACATATCCTAAAAATATTGCTTGTCTTTTCCTAATCTTCTTCATTAGTGTTCTTTTGTCAATTTGCTTCTTTCAAATTCAAGACTGTCTCGTTTGTTTATTTGTTTATCTTTTTGGTTGTTTTTTTTTCTGTCCATGGAACCCTTAACATTCTTCTTAGAAACCACATTTCAGCTACCTCAATCTCGTTCTGACTTACTTTGTTAATTGTCCAACCTTCGCATCCGTACAACAGTATTGGTTCTACATAGCACTGAAGAACTCTCTTTCTGATGTTAAGTTGTAAGTATTGTAAGTATTAGTGTACGTTTACCTAACTAACTATGCACTACATCATACACTCCTGCACGAATACATGCAAGTAAGCACGTATGCAAACAAGATGCACCATGTAATTCTAGCTCTGCCCAATGAACGAAAGAATGTCTCGATGCAGCGAGTGAAACTGACACCACTATCAGGTCTGCATCTCCAGAACCCCCAAAGCTCCTTTCTCGCTTAGTAGCTACAACCTCTCCTACACGCCTACACACCTACACACACAACATTGATTATGCAGACTCGCATGTGTCGAAGCTGGCCAACCGAATCATTTATACCTCCATGGCTAATTGATAACATCTGGGCATGGTAAGAATGGCCAAACAGAGGCTTCACCAATGCCAGAGAGAGAGAGACGGAGACAGAAACAGAGACAGAGAGAAGGGGGCAATCCCAAAGTTGCTTATCTGCAAATTTTCGTGACCTCTGCCATCTGCTTTCTATACAATACCCAACCAGTCTTGCATCATCGATGCCGAGGGTACTGGCTATGAAGTGAAGTGCTTTTGCATTCCAATCACAGTTGTGAACGAATCTTACTGACCTTTCCCAACAACTGGCATTAGTGATAAGGTCACTAAATACAACTACAGTTGAGAACCTAGCATTCTCTTTCTGTGGTTTTACGTCCTGGCTGTTCGGCAGGGCATATATTATTACAGAATCTTTCGAGTGAGATTCTTGTTCCTGAGCCCTCATGAAGACTGAAGGAGTGAGCATACTCAAACATACAGCTAGTATTGTCACAGACACAATCCCCTTCTTTGTGGCCTCAATACCCACAACCGGAACAAAGATTTTTTCAATTTGGTTATTTCATCAATTGCCACTTACAGAATCTCTAACAATTCCCACTTAAGGCACTCTTGCTGGCGTCAAAAGCAGCAGTTTCTATCTGTTCAGAATGTTTCCGATGTGTATCCATTGAGAAACGTTTTCTCAAATCCCAAATTCCCATCACTTGGACCCCTAAAACTAGTCCAAACACCTCCAGTTTCTTCTGCTTGAGGGACCCAAAGAAACTATAATGATTTACTCTGACGGGATCCACCATTCAATGCCTTCTGTCCATATTTGTAATGTATGCAATTGGCTTATTGACAGACTGTCAATGTTAAGGACTTTATTAGAGTTCCCAAAGCTGACAAATGGAATATCGACTTTTGGCAGTGATACCTACAAACAGAGCAGTCATTCCTACAAACAGATTCTATATACAATATATGTGTCGCTGGCATAATTTTCCTCGATGACCGCTACTGGTATATTGACCTTCGTTTTCAATGAAGCGAATGGGATAAAAGAAGTCTAGGCGTGGTGTTACCAATAGTTACTTAGTCCAGAGTTGTTAGTCTTCTGTGCAGTGGCCTGTTATAAGTTGCATAAAGCCATGTTTCCAAGCCACAGTCACACCTGGCCACCTCGCCAAACGACCTGGCCTTGTATTGTTTGCGACCACTAATCCTAATATGTAGACTGATCTGGAGACTGGACACAAAGAGCTTTATATCCTTGACGTCCATACATGAATGGATGTCTCAGAAATTTGTAAACTTCTGCTATTTCCATATTTTTTGACTGAAAAATTTATTATCTTTTGGATTGAAAAATTTATTATCTTAATCCTAAGAACACACGAGAATGAGTCAGTGCACTGTCGAACACTTGAAAAGATAAGATTGCTTTATTTCATTATACTTGACATCAACACAATGTCGATGATATTGATAAAACAAACGCCCATTTTGATTGCCTACGTATCTATCATGTTTCCTTCATCATCTTCAACACAAAAGAGATACACGTGATAGAATCGTGAATATACACAACTACTGAATGAAAAACCAGGTACAGGTTCAGCCATTTTCCCATACTGCTGACAAACGAAAACGATGCAAATCCATATACAGGGTCAACTTAAATGCCGACGAAAAATACGTTTGCAACCGGCAGCCGGCAGATAGACAACAGTATTTCAAGTAAGGCTGTGACTTGGAATAAGACCGCCTAATCTATATTCTCCAAATCCAACTTTAGTGGCTCCGTAAACGCCGTAAAATGAACTATTGTCAGTGTTACTCTGTTAAGAAGCAAGTTCAGAACCGCTGACTGTGCGAAAACGACTTTGGAACTGTAGAGCTAGTGTCCATGACAGAACGCGTACCAGATTAAATATTTGTTAACAAAGTGATTTGACCAGAATGAACGAACAGTGTCACGTAGGCTGAAGAGAAAACCGTGGCAAGATCGGGGAGTACAACTTTCAAGTTCTGAAGAAGTGTGGTTTGTCCAGTATAAAGTGTCTACTCCTCAAGCGCCACCTTCGTTGAGCAGGACAAGTTTATAGAAAGCAGGTGGATAGGGTGAGGGTTCAATGAGTTAAGATTTTGCTTTGCTAGCATGGTTGACAATGCAGGACGCCGGTGGATAGGCGTTACGATGTAGGCTACGTTAAAATAATGTTACTATATAATAATACGTAATAATACGTTAATAATAATCACACTTGCAAGGCGTCAAATCTTGATTCAAGAATCAACCCAAAGCGCGAATTTCACATTCACCAAAGAACCACCCAACAACGACCAAATCTCCAAGCGGTCATCCCACCTCTCTCTCTCTCTCTCACACAACACACACACAAGATGCTGAGCAAGGGTACGCTCAAGCCTGTAAGGCGAGTAATCCTTGACCCAAGTTTTCTTCTCTGACACACACAACCACACCAAAATATTCTCTCTTTTATTCCTCTGTCCCCCCCCCCCTCCCTTCACCCCCTCTCTCTCTTTTATTTTTAACCAAGACTTCGGAAAAACATATGGGCTTATTTGGGCTTCAAGAGAAAGAACCAGGAAATAAAGCTATCTCTCCAATACTTTTATACCACGGCAGCCAGGCCAATGCCCTGCTTTTCGCCATTTTCAATTGCCGTGCGCAGGCCACAAGGCACAGGGTCCGACTCGTGCTTTCGGCCCCTTCCAAAGGACCAGACGTTCAGTTCGATTTTCTGTCGAACTGAGGAGAAAAGTTAAGGCTTCGACGGAAAACGAACCCTGAAACCTAGAGTTTAGTTATTGGCAGGCGAACGTCCGAACCATCCTATCACCTTTCTCCACATTGAATAATCTACAAACAAAATCTTGCGTAAAGATCTTGCACAATACTGACTGAACACAACCCCACAATCTTGCATAACACTAAATACATGCTCGAACAGGAGGGGGGAAAAAACCCGCTTGGTCAACGCTCACGAACCGTTCTTTTCTTACCTAGTAATAACCTGACGTATACAATACTGGGCAGAATGATCGACAAGGTCAATAGTAAGACATTCCATGGGCAGTGTAGTCCCTGAGGTAGTGGTGAAGTAAAGGTAACTTGCTATATTTAGAACGATACTTTTGTGCGAATGACTGAGTGTCCTGTTGCCAGACTTGTTTAAACACATTCCCCCACCCACCCTCTCTCTCTCTCCATGCCCCGAAGTTATAATTTATGAAATGGGATCGGCCTATAACACATACCTCTCTTTCTGGCCCAAATGATGAAAGTATTGTTTATGCTGCGGGATCCACAAGGAATATATCTGACCTGTTGTTTTTTAATTCAAATTTTAGTGAATTTGTTTCTTTGTTGTCTTTTGAGTAAGCTTGGCAAATTTGCGCCTGTCTTATTCCGTCAGTCAAATACACACTCTCTTCTAATTTCCATGTGTGTGTGTGTGTGTGCGCGCGCGTGTGCGTGCGTGCGTGCGTGTTTTAAGCTAAAGGCATTACGTGTCGTTTGTTAAATCCAAAAAAAACAATACGTTATTCACTGCGCTGCTGTTGTCATACTAAGCTGCGTATTGCCTCTCTCTCCTTTAATTTACTATAGTTGTATTCTTCTGTTTATGTTGCAACCTCTTTTAATTTCAGTCTAAGAGGAGACTTGTTTTTTAAGTGTTTACTGTCGGATGTGATTTTTCATCCTACACAAACAGGTGATGGAAATGCTTTTTATGCTCTCTCGCTCATCATATCCTTTTCATAGAGGAGATGGGAATGCATGTATTCTCTCTCTCTCTCTCATGTACGTGTACACACACACACACTTTAATGTTTTTCCCTCGTCCACGTCTCTCCTCTTATCTCTCTCAAAGTCAGATGACAGCAACTGCGGTTATTCTTTCATAATTTCCCAATGTACTGTGTATGTTCATTATGTATTCATTTTTTGTATTTGTACTTCTATACAGATATGTTGATTAGCAGTGGCAAGGTTGAAAAACGGCTTTTAGACACTGACTGCTGTCGTTTGAAAAAAATCTCTCTCTCTCTCTCCCTCCCTCCCTCTCACACCTCGCTCCACCCACCTCGTATTTCAGTCGGCCAACTGTGAATGTCCTGTTTGACCTTGTCGAAGTACTTATGCAAGGGATTGGTAAGGCTGGGTCAATAATACCTTCCATAATCTCCACCACCACCACTCCCCTACCTCTCTCAACATCGCCTAGATTTTACGAACTGAACGGTAAACTTCGGAAAACTGGCCAAGTATCAGTCCCCATTGTTGTGTTATGTCGCTGACTTTACTGTTGGAAATGAAAGATTACTCGCACATTCATTCTATTTAATTTCAATTTCCATTGCCCTAACCTCCCCCCCCCCCCCCCCCTCGTTTCACTTGTGGAAAATTTTGCCCATTCATTCATTCGTTCGTTAGTTCTACTCTCCCTTCCACCACCTCTCTCGCTCTCTGTGTGTGCGCTTGTGTGTTGGCTCAATATTTCATGTGTATGTGTGTGTGTGTTCGTTCGTTCCTTGATTTAACGTCTTTTCACTTTAAGTGATATTAGACGGAAATAGTAAGCTTGGCAAATTTGCCAATTTGTGTGTGTGTGTGTGTGTGTGTGTGTGTGTGTGTGTGTGTGTGTGTGTGTGTGTGTGTGTGTGTGTGTGTGTGTGTGTGTGTGTGTGTGTGTGTGTGTGTGTGTGTGTTGACAGTGCTTACAATCTGGGAGCTATTTTTTCCCTTTTCTTCGGCATCTAATTGCGGGTTCTCCTTACTGTACGCCAGACTAAAATCAGTAAACGCTGGGTTGGTATCGATCATTCTTTCTTTGCAAACTAAATATCAGGCTGACGAGATTCTCTCTCTCTCTCTTTCTCCTTCTTCTTTCCTTGTCTCTCTCTCTTTTTCTCTTTCCTTTCTTCTTTCCTTGTCTCTCTCTTCTCTCTCTGTGTACCTCTGAGCTGAATCAATTCAATGTTTTCTCTGAAATCTGCAAAAGTTGCTCTTTTATCCTTGCAGAACATACATGAATCTGCAGTTTTCTTTGAATGTACGCCAAGTTCCCCCACTCCCCTGCTCCCATACCCATCGCATCTCCGCAGCTTCCCGCTTTCTTCTTCGTGTCTGCATTTCGTCTTCTTAACATCTTAACAGGTGAGCAGTATATTATTATAGGTACCCCCCCCCCCCCCCCTCTGTCTTTCTAATGCCTACCATACCTACGTCAGACTGATAGCCAAGTGCCTTTCTCCAGGGGTGCTATTTGTAACTATGCTGATATACCACAATTCGCGCTCTCTCTCCCTCTCTCGCTTCCCCCCCCCCTCTCTCTCTCTCTTTGAATATCTATAATATCCAGACTTCAAAGAGACTATGGGAGACGTAGCATAGTACACCGATCTCTCTCTCTCACCCCATTCCCTTCCTGATATTGTGATAGGGAATGCTGGACAAAATGCTTTGAGTCTCTCTCTTTTTCTCTCTCTTAACCCCTCCCCACCCTCCCATTTCCAGGGACTTTACAGGTACACTACAGTATCTGGACCATCCCCTCCCACTCTTTCTGTTGTGTAGAATAGACAGGATAAGCCGTAAGACACGGTCCAGTGGTACCTAACGCAAAAATGTTACTGTAACCTTTCTTGAAGTTTCTAACCCCCTCGCCCCTTGAATATCTCTCCCTTCTCACAAACTTGAAGGGCAAACAAAGGGCTACCGTATCTCACAAACTTGAAGGGCAAACAAAGGGCTACCGTATCTCACAAACTTGAAGGACAGACAAAGGGCTACCGTATCTCACAAACTTAAAGGACAGACAAAGGGCTACCGTATCTCACAAACTTGAAGGACAGACAAAGGGCTACCGTATCTCACAAACTTGAAGGACAGACAAAGGGCTACCGTATCTCACAAACTTGAAGGACAAAGGACTACCGTACCTCACAAACTTAGGGACTGACAAAGGACTGCCATGTGTCACAAACTTGAAGGACAAAGGACTACCGTGTGTCACAAACTTGTAGGACAGACAAAGGACTACCGTGTGTCACAAACCTGAACGACAGACAAAGGACTACCGCGTGTCACAAACTTGAAGGACAGACAAGGACTACCATATCTCACAAACTTGAAGGACAGACAAGGACTACCATATCTCACAAACTTGAAGGACAGACAAGGACTACCATATCTCACAAACTTGAAGGACAAAGGACTACAATATCTCACAAACCAGAAGGAGAGACAAAGGATTACCGTATCTCACAAACTAGAAGGATATGACAAAGGACTGCCGTGTGTCACAAACTTGAAGGACAGACAAAGGACTGCTGTGTGTCACAAACTTGAAGGACAGAGGACTACCGTGTGTCATAAACTTGAAGGACAGACAAAGGACTACCGTATTTCACAAATTTGCAGGACAAAGGACTGCCGTGTGTCACAAACCTAAAGGACAAAGGACTGCTGTGTGTCACAAACTTGAAGGACAGAGGACTACCGTGTGTCATAAACTTGAAGGACAGACAAAGGACTACCGTATTTCACAAACTTGCAGGACAAAGGACTGCCGTGTGTCACAAACCTGAAGGACAGACAAAGGACTGCTGTGTGTCACAAACCTGAAGGACAGACAAAGGACTGCTGTGTGTCAAACCTGAAGGACAAAGGACTGCCATGTGTCACAAACTTGAAGGACAGACAAAAGACTGCTGTGTATCACAAACTTGAAGGACAGAGGACTACCGTATTTCACAAACTTGCAGGACAAAGGACTGCCGTGTGCCACAAACCTGAAGGACAGGCAAAGGTCTGCCATATCTCACAAACTTGAAGGACAGACAAAGGACTGCCATATCTCACAAACTTGAAGGACAAAGGACTACCGTATTTCACAAACTTGAAGGACAGACAAAGGACTACCATGTGTCACACACTTGAAGGACAGACAAAGGAATACCATATCTCACAAACTTGAAGGACAAAGGACTATCGTATCTCACAAACTTGAAGGACAGATAAAGGACTACCATATCTCACAAACTTGAAGGACAAAGGACTACTACATTTCACAAACTTGAAGGACAGACAAAGGACTGCCGTATCTCTGCCAGCGAAAGAGTGCACACGTCTCAAACCCGGTCTTTGTCCATTTTCACCGCTCTGCCCCCCCCCCCCCCCCCCCCCTGTCTGCTTTCCTTCCCGTTGCTGTGTTTGAGTGCAAACAGGCAGACGATGGGACGGGGACATAGGGAGGGGATGGGAACTGTGGAAATTTTCGTCTGCATGGGATCAAGCGGTGTTTGTCTGCTCATGGAGCCCCCACCTCATAGCCAACTCTGCACAATTTATCGCTCCCTCGTTCCTTCATGCTCACTACTCAAGATGGCGGAGATTTTAGTTAAAACCCTTTCATTCCCTCACTCTATACAGCAGGAAGCTGGTGGATAGGGTCAGTGAGCGAAATGGTTAGGATCATTAAGTTAAAAAAAAAAAAAAAAAAAGCAAGCACGCATCGGAGAAGTGCTGTTAGTCTGCGAGGTATCATTGTTATCGTGGAGAAAAAGGGAATGTTCTTTGTTCGAGCAATGTCATTCTCTTCGTGTGCTAACTGCTATATCTCATCAGTGTCATGTCATTCTCTTCGTGTGCTATATCTCATCAGTGTCATGTCATTCTCTTCGTGTGCTATATCTCATCATGTCAGTCAGCTTATGTATGCAGACACTTATCTAATGACGAGAGTGGCTGCCAGATTCACTCAGCGTCTCACACACACGACATATTGCATGTTTCTCAACGCACGCCCCTCTCCACCAGCCCTCGTACCTCTACCGCACCCCCCTCCCCTTCCCTCCTGTTGTCTGCATTATGCTGATTAGTACTGTCTCTCCTCATCCTCGTTGGCAAGGCTGTTGGCATGGGTCCACTTGATGATGTACTTAAACCATATATGTAAATGTCTTTGTATGCTTTTATAAGTTGATTTTATCTACATTTTTTTCTCCCCCCTTTTTATTTGAATTTTTTTCTCTGAGTGAATTTGAATGAGAGACTCGCGAAGAAAAACAAACAAACAAAATTAACAAAAGAACTTCGTTCCTTCGCTCCCTCCCCTTACCTCTCCTCCCCAATTCAAGACCTGCCCAGCGCACATGGTTTTACGCACGCTCAAGGAGTATGTCACATCATTTCTGTCTCATCTCATACGAAAATACCCGAGAATAAAAAAAATCCTCTTGAAGAAACAAGAGTGTCATACCAAGACAGCACGCTCAGTACTGACTAATCTTTCCTATGATAACGTCAAACAAACCAGAAAATTTGTCGTCAAAATCAAAACGCTGATCTGAACAAACAATACCATTAATGATTACGCCAAAGCCTGCAAAACCCCCCGTCCATATTCTCCACTTTAGTAGAATTGACTGAACTGACAGTAGATAAAACTCGACGACTAATTCACTGCCTCAACGCGTGTTCTGATTACTAGTTACACAATTACCACACCAAAGTCAGAAAAACAGTGGTGATCAATAGTGACAAGAGCCATGTAACAGGAAGAATGCCACGACAGTGCAACCATCATTCGAAACACAGCAAGAATATGCATATAAAATTAAAATAGCTCAGTGCAGACATTTGAAAGTCTGATGGCAAATACTGATCAATAATAGGCAAACTCGGAAAGTTTCTACAGCATCACTGAACATGATACATATGAATGTGAAAACAAAACCTCATGAGTCGTCGGAATAAGCAAGACAGCAAGACAGCATTATGAAAACGTAAGGCCTACATACTGCAGGGAATAAATCAAGACAGCAGCAATACATCTCAAAACGTTTTGTAGGCAGCACAGAATAAAACAAGATGGTTGCAACACATCTCAAAACGTTTTGTATACAGCACAGAATAAAACAAGACAACAGCAACACATCTCAAAACGTTTTGTATACAACACAGAATAAAACAAGACAGCAGCAATACATCTCAAAACGTTTTGTATACAGCACAGAATAAAACAAGACAACAGCGATACATCTCAAAACGTTTTGTATACAGCACAGAATAAAACAAGACAGCAGCAACACATCTCAAAACGTTTTGTATACAGCACAGAATAAAACAAGACAGCAAAAACATGTCTCAAAACGTTTTGTATAGGCTACCGACACTTTGCACAACGCATGGTTACAAAAACGAAATTAAGAAAACTATTTATCGTTTATTTGCAACGTCTAAGGGCGAGAAATACAAGACTAAACCAAGAACACTTCAGTGAAAACGTATTACACTGCACGTGATGGGGAAAACATGACAGTCTGAGTCTTAAGATGCTTTGACAGAGAATTCCTCACACACAGGCAGTTCCATAGCCGCACCACCCAAATCTGCCGGTATTGATCAGGCCGATTTACTGAGTCTGCGCAAAAAAAGCGATATACTGGCAAGGTCTTGAAATGGAATGAGGAAGAGGAGGAGGACATCACCAATGACATTCAGCTGACATCAACAGAATGACTGGAGCATTACGATGGGCAGGAAACGGGCTAGTTTTTACACTGTGGGCTGTGACTCACCAGCCGCCATGGTGTAGTGGTTAACGAAACGGACTACTGACTGGAAGGTTGTAGGTTCAAATCCCCATCAGTCCCTTCAAAAATCACTGTAGGATTTTTCGGCTCCGACCGGCTCCTACCCAGATTTGGGCGTGCTATGGGCTCGTTGGGAAGACTGGGACCACACAGTCGAGTCTCATCCAATTCACGAAAGCATCATTGAGGGAGTTGCTCAAATTTTCTGACCAGCATTGCAGGTGTCTGCATTTCTCGGGCCTGATTGACACCAGGATCTATTATGATAGTAAGCGTAGAGTACAGCCGTCATGCAGTCTCAATCCCAGATGGAACTCCATAGCATCATGATTATCATCCTCATCGACATCATCATCATAGCATTGTAAAAATAAAAAATAAAATGTGTGCCAGCTTCTGTGGTCATTAAAATGGCCCAAAAAATGGGACGAAAAAAAAAAAGCGGTGAGCGCAATGGTAACCTCCCTGAGTGCAATGATCCTAAAAAAAGTTTTTTAAATAAAATTTTTTTTTTTTTTAAAAACGCTCTACTGACTGTGCCAGCCATCCCACTTAAAACACATCTGAACAGTAGGTTACTTGAACTTCAGTGATAGAAGCCATCACTGACACGAAAAACACAGTAAAATGCACAGGACAGAATTAGACGAGAACATCACACAACAACTGTACTCTCTCACTCCACAGAATGAAAACCAGTAAATGTCTTTAATTAAAAAAAACAAGAAAACAAAAAATCTGAAAAAGCCACGGAAGTTTCACTAACCTGAACGGATGCATTCGGACAAGGTGCCGCCCAATGAGGTCTTCTTGTCTTTGACCGTATCGAACGTGTCCTTGTCCAGGTTCTTCTTCAGCAGGGACTTGCTGTCTTTGGCAGCCTCCAGCTTAGCGAACAGATCACCCAATTCAGCCATCTTGGTGGTTAGAGGTCGGGGGTTTGAACCTGTGAAGAAAACAAACTGAGGAAGTGCAGAAAGCTAGAAGTGGGCAGCGGGCGACGCGTCAGATCCGGCCTAAACGTCGCGGGAATCACGGACCAAAAGCTTATATACTTCTGGACTGGTTGCCAAGACAGCGGGGGCCGGTCCAATAGGCAGCACGGCAGTGGCTGAGCGCGATTCGTGCTCTTACGAGTCCGTCTCTTCTGGCAAACAATCCCGACGGCCCGAAAGAGCAAGCGCCGTTTTGTTCAGTGTAATCGGGCTCGCGTGCTCTCTCTCTTCTCTCTCTCTCACTCACACACACGCACGCACACACACACACACACACAGATGTACTCTGTACTTGTCTTGATCTTGAACTATGACTCAGTTCTTACCCACAGTTTTGTGAATGGCGAAAAACCGTCTGAAGTTCTCTCTTATTGTTCGATGTTTTACGATAAGTCTCCAACGCCGACACCCCTTTCACCTGGCTTTGTTTCAATCGTACTACTGATAGATTTCACCGACTCGCCTTACAATGCAAATTGTGCTTGAGTCGTCGACTGCTGCTGTTGTGCTTTCGCATTCAGTCAGATTCGACCGTCGTACGTGATGCGAGCAACGTTTGTGAATTACTCAGACATTTTATAACATGATCTTGATACATGTATCATCTCTGATACTAACCGGCTTACCTTCACACTGATGTGAAGAAACAGACTTGACAATTATTTATTGTCACAGGCACTCACTCAGCCTCTTGCATTTCATTGAGTTTATGTTTGTCATTCTGTGTGTGTGTGAGCGTTTGCAATTTTTGAGGCTGCATGTTCATGTTATGTACGCATAAGCTCTGTGTGTGTGTGTGTGTGTGTGGTGTGTGTGTGTGTGTTGTGTGTGTGTGTGTGTGTGTGTGTGTCAATGTGTGTATGCGCGCGCGTGCGAGCATGTGCGTTTTAGTTGACCTATATATGACACTTATTGTAGAGAAAATGTATGCGATCTTTTTTATATGTGAACGGACAATGTTTCTCATAGTACTGAGCGTGGAAATGATGCATGCGTATGTGAGTGTGTAACTGTACTTGCAAGATTCTGTGAGGGGGGGGGGGGGGTAAGTGATGAGTGTGGGTGAGTCAGTGTTTTTTATCACGTTTAATTTGCTTGTAATTGTAGGTCTACATTTTCTGCTTGTTTAAATATTGTGTATTGCTGCAAAACAAATTTCATTGTAACGGGACAATTCTATTTATCTGCTTTCAGTTAACAGTGCATCAAGCACCTGCCTAAGGCTAAGACCAGCATAAGAAACTCCAAGTTTGATTCCTGGATCAGGCGGAGATTTTTCTTTCTATCCTCTTCTACTAGACCTGGAGTGGTGCAGGGTTTGGGTGTTAGTGTCTTGGGTGATACTTTAGCATGTTAAAGATCGCACAAGGCACACTTTACATGTAGCACATTAAAAGATCGCACAAGAAGTAAAGAGTTGTCCCGGGTAAAATTCTGTAGAAAAATCCACCGACACAGACTAGAGCCAGAAATTCAAACGACGAGATGGTTTGTTTTTTTTCTTCATTTGGGTTGGATTACATTTTTTTTTCTCAATCATGTGTATCCGTTTTCTTTTTCCTATTACCGTATAGTAGATTTCTGTATTGAATTTTGCAGGACAACTCGTTCGTTGCCATCGGAACTTCAACGTTCGCTAAGTGTACACTGCACATATGGCAGCGTGGTTTATTGTATCATTTCAGTTTATCGTCTATCACAGACTAACATTCACTCAAGATGAAGAAATGGCGGAATGGGGGGGGGGGGGGGGGGAGGGAGGGGGGGGAGAGAAATGCCTGTTCGACTGCAAATCAAACCGGGTTCTCATTCTTGGCGGGCGATGCATACAAGGCAGTTCTATTCTTATGGGTCATAGACTCATATTTTGATCCAGCGACAAGAATAAAACCATTCTAAAGAATAACATTATCTTAACAGCATTTTATTACTAACCATACAGATTAGATCTAGCCCGCGTCTGACGCCTGACCTAACTGAACGGACCCCAGACACAAAATCTAGAGGAAAGAAAATCTATAAAAACTAGAAACCTCAAAAGGATAGTCTGTTTGACTGCAATGTCTCTGTGTTCTACTTGAAAGGCTTTCAGGTTAAAGTTTAGATCTGATGGCAAGGACATCGCTTCGTTTCTCACACCAGTTATCTACACAAACACGCAAAAAGGAGAGAATATTCACTATGCTGATTACGATAGATATAAACATGTAAACACGTGGTGATGAACAGAAAGTCTGCAAACGTAAATGATGAAGAATGAAGAGAATCAGAGCTTGACTAAGTAATAATACTAGATCTACACAAATCCGTGAGGTTGTTAGCTTTGAACAATCCAGCCATACCAGCTATGATACCTACCGATCGGCGACTGAGAAAATTGTGCTGCCTATGCCAATGGGCACAGCAAAAAAACATAATTATACGACTACATCTCAGACCGTGCAGGTTGATACCTGTCGTTTTTACACGGCAGACACCTTTACCTAGCAATGCCGCATGAAAAATTGAAATTGGGTTTTGAGTTAAAAAATTTATATGGTTTTGAAGATATTGTTATTCTGAGTAAAAAGCAGTTTAAATTTTTCAAATCGGACTAATAGTTCATGAGATATTCCAATTTGAAGCGTCAAAAATTTCTT
The DNA here is from genome assembly GCA_030674185.1 of Monoplex corrugatus. Taxonomy (NCBI): domain Eukaryota; kingdom Metazoa; phylum Mollusca; class Gastropoda; order Littorinimorpha; family Ranellidae; genus Monoplex; species Monoplex corrugatus. Next base: position 9,412,840 of record JAPXFY010000017.1, on the reverse strand, counting down.
AAATTTTGGTACCATGTTTTAGTGGGACAAAGAAGGACAAGTGTCACAGAACAAACTCATCAAATGGCATGGTATGCTGATTTTGCTCGAAATGACATTTATTTTGTAATTGTGAGAGACAGACCGGATCAAAAGTCATGAAATTTTGGTCGTTGATGTATTTTGGCGTGCCGAATTGAATAAAACCATTATTGGAACTCTGTGACGAGCCATTTTTGTCTTATTACAGGAAACATGTGATATTTTGGATGTTTTATCAGTGTTTCATTAATAATTGCCCATATTGTATTAATAACAGACAAAAATGAAGCTAGAAACAAAACAATCATTTCAAGAGATAGATATAAAATCATTTTGCTCATCGTTCAAGTGTCTTATTACTGCAAATTAAACCAAAAAAGTCACGATTCGCTAGCCTACTTCAGTAGTCTTATGAATAACTTAATATTTCATCAGTTTCTGTACATATAAAAGGACATCTGAGAATCAATGACTTCTGGAATCACTTAAATAATTGAAATATTAAAAATTACTGCATGCTTTTATGCTACAGTCTGTCCAAAAATATCATCCGATCAAAATTCTACTAAAAACTAAACACACACACATACACATGCACACACACATAACACACATACACATATATACACACACAGGGAAAAACATAACATTAACAGACAAGATTTATGTACGTTACATTTGATTTTTATTTTATACATCAGTCTTTAAAAAATAGACTAAACTGTCTGTGGATGAGTCAAGTCCCCGAACACTTAGCACAGCCAGCATCCAAAGAAAACTTCAGGAAGGATATGGGACCACTCACCATTCAGGAACAGGTCACTTAACTCCTACAATAGAGAAATATATGAATTTCTGCATAATATATACTATTCATTGAGAGATTGGAAAGGAAAGGAAACCATAATGCATAGTCTTCACATTAACATTACTTTAACATTAAGCCCAAACTCGCGACTTTGATTTTTAGAATATTACTTGTAAAAATCCACCAAAGCAGAGCAATCCTGCTAAGTATTTCCGGTGTACTCTTGCCCTTTAATACAAATCAATAACAACAGGCTACTATTAAATAAGATGCAATCTTCCCTTTAAAACAAATTAATGACAATGGGCCTATCCTTTTCAGATACTGACTACAAATTGAAACAACTACATAAGCTAATGGATGGCCTACTTTACAAATAATACAACTCATAGCCTTCTATTCAGTTTCAAAACCTAAATGAAGAATATTATAACAATGAACAGAAGATTTTGTTATGTGACATTCTAAATCTCTCTGTGTGTTAGTGTGTGTGCGTGTTGTCAGAGAGAGAGTGTGTGTGTGTGTTGTCAGAGAGAGAGAGAGAGAGATGGAGAGAGAGAGAGAGAGAGGATCATGCCTGTTAACAACTTGGATATGAATGTATTGGGGCCTATTTACTAATTTATTCATTTCTTGTTCTCTGAGAGAGAGAGAGAGAGAGAGAGAGAGAGACAGAGAGAGATTCATGTCAAAGAAAGTACAATAACTTGCACAGAATTGTTTGTTGATTTGAAAAAAAAAATATTTAGACTTATTCATTCATTCATTTATTTGAGAGAGAGAGAGAGAGAGAGAGAGAGAGAGAGAGAGAGAGAGAGAGAAAGAGAGAGAGTTGGGGAGGTGGGTATGCGCACCCCTCTGTTTGGGCAAACCCATTTTCCACGGCCCGGCGAAGCACGTCGAGCACATAGTATTTTTAGTAGTAAGCTCGCCCGTCGTGGGGTGCGCAGATCTACACTGCGACATGCAAATAGCATGATCTCGGGGAGGAAATGGTTGACGAACCTAGCTTCGGCTGACAACTCCGAATCGAGTTCAAACGCAGTTGTCCTTTTCTTCAAAAATACAATGTCACAGATAAAACAGAACTTGATCTGTTGATTGCTAGATCTAGTCTTTGTCCGACAACGTAAAACTTGCCGAGCTGAAACTTGTACAGCGTTCTGTTACGCCGGTAGTAGGCCTATGGCGTCGGCACATTCCGACGTTGTTTTGCTACTGATCTAGAACAGATCCTCATGTAAAAAGTTGGCGTACGGCCGTATTTTACATCAAATTGATTTCATATTATACATGCACATAGAAAAAAGTATGCAAAATCGAATCCCGCCGACGAGAAGTTCCAAAAATGGCGACTTGCCTGCAAACTTTTCCGATGAAAAAAAGCAAAACTTTGGAAGCGTCGATCTCGGTTCGAAACTGGCACACATAGCTCTCGTCGGGATATATCATTTTGTTACATTGATTCTCATTGGTTGCAAAATTACAATGTGATTGGTTCACAAATATAGCCGTACCGACCGAAATAGTGAAGCACCCCAAACAAACTTCGATTCTAAACGCATAGATCTACCATATCCGCGATTACGCCCGAAACGCGGATTTTCGACTTTCTCATCAAATAACTAATTCCATTTTCGCTGTAAGTACATAAAATGGCAATCATTCAAATCTTTATTCATTTCTGATTCATATAAGAAAAAAAATAAGGATGAAACACCACTTAAAGAGGCAGTAATACTTGATTGAACTGAAGACCCCCAGTTTTGCGGCCGGCCCCCGTTTTTGCCCAGTTTTTGGTACCACAAATTTGACGTCGCGTTTCGGTTCGCACGGCATTGCTACTTTACCCATCTGTTGTGTGTGCGAGAGACTGAGAGCGTAGATCGGTCTGCAATGAATTATACAGAGATATAGCATGGTAATGTTGTACAATAGAATACGAAAATAATTGGAGCTAATTTCACGCACTTTTACGGGTGTTTTCGGTTCTGCTCGATGTAAAGAGACGTAAGACACCCTTACCTTCGATGTAAAGAGACGTAAGACACCCTTACCTACTCGCTTTGACCAGTCCTTCCCCACAAACATGCATTAAATATCCCTGAATGACTGGCGACCATAACCCTGATCACGTGGGTGACGTGGGTGAAAACGTCATCACTGTTTGTGTGTTTTTATTTGAAACCGAAAATAGGAAACACGTGGTAATGTTTACATCTAGATCGAGACCAGTAAACTCCGGAAAATGCCGAAAAAAACGCGGAAAAAGCCAAAAAACGCGAGGTAACCGAAGGGGTAAACAAGTGTTGCACTGCACACATATTTTAGGTCGGTGATTGCACTGACACACGTGGTTGATGTTACTATTTATAGACAATAACTCCCCACTAGTGATGACGTTGTGCCCATGTGATCAGCAACCAAAATGGCGTGCAGGTGACTGCTGGAGCTGTGGTCGCCAGTCATTCAGGGGTACTTTGTGCATGTTTGTGGGGAAGGACTGGTCAAAGTGAGTAGGTAAGGGTGTCTTACGTCTCTTTACATCGAGCAGAACCGAAAACACCCGTAAAAGTGCGTGAAATTAGCTCCAATTATTTTCGTATTCTATTGTACAACATTACCAGCATAGGCTATAGGGCTTACAATCTACACTAATCATTAGTAACCATTAGACTAATGGACACATACCCGCACGCATACTTACACACACACACACACAGGAGAGAGGTAGGTGAGAATGTGAAATTATATAGTGAACATCCCCGCTATAAATCATGTAACCTTGCTGACACTGTGACGAGTTAAATCGAAGGAACAGGTGATGAAACAAACTGACGCTCGTTCGTTACCTAGACTCTAGTCGTATAGGCTATAAATGTCAAATGACTCTTACTTTGTTCTCGCTAAAAATGGAAGACAAACGATCCCCAGATCGGTGTCTGCACTCAAGTTTCCGTTAGCAGATGATTGGTTAATAATGTTGTGGATATCATCCAATCAGCTACCCTGCATTTGGTGGTCATATTTTAATTTAGCCTGGCTAATTAACACAGACTAAGTTGTCTGAAATGTTCTCTGCTCCCATGTATTCTTGTGCTAGATTTGCAGGAGTGAGGGTCGTCTAGATCTAACCCTCCCCTTTCCTGCGGCTTTACGTCTAGATCTACCAGGATGTGCCTATCATATTTGATACAAACTATTTAAACCCAATTAGGCCTTTAAGGTAATAGACCTTACATGCAACTCATCACAACTGAAAAAAAAAAATGGTGTGACTGAAGACCATGAACAATCAATAAAACTATTAGAAGCCTAAGTTCAACATCAAACTGCTCCTTCCTCTATTTCTTTCCCCAGGATCTAGATCTACTTGCTATACCTAATAATCTTATTCTTAGTCTCCCTACATGAACTGGGCTGGAACCTACACTGCCTGGTCCTAACCATAATCCTCACTCTTTCAAGCGCTTTGTATTTGCAATCTAATCAAAAATCTCTATACAAAATTTATCATAACAGTATTAACACTAACCTGCTCCTCACCGTTTCAAGTAAATTAAACTTTTTCAAGGGCTTTGTGTTGGCTATCTGTTCAAGTCTATGCACCGAGTATGCGCAAGATTTACCAATCACGAACACGATGTGGCCTATACGCTGGTCACAATAACTGTCCCTACCCTACCCCTGACCCTCACCATTTCAAAGGGTTTGTATTGGCGATCTATTCAAGCCTATGCACAAAATATTTTCACTGAATTCTGACGGCAGGAGCTGTTTGGAAGAGCCATGTCATACAAGATGCGCAGGGTGAAAATAGGGTCGCGAATTTTACATTTTGCCCCCATTTGGTGCACAAGCCAGTTAACAGAGTTATGCAAGCATGCGACTCGTGATTTCAAAAGCATCAACTACATGCATCTTAACAAGACGGGGTAATGTTGTACAATAGAATACGAAAATAATTGGAGCTAATTTCACGCACTTTTACGGGTGTTTTCGGTTCTGCTCGATGTAAAGAGACGTAAGACACCCTTACCTTCGATGTAAAGAGACGTAAGACACCCTTACCTACTCGCTTTGACCAGTCCTTCCCCACAAACATGCATTAAATATCCCTGAATGACTGGCGACCATAACCCTGATCACGTGGGTGACGTGGGTGAAAACGTCATCACTGTTTGTGTGTTTTTATTTGAAACCGAAAATAGGAAACACGTGGTAATGTTTACATCTAGATCGAGACCAGTAAACTCCGGAAAATGCCGAAAAAAACGCGGAAAAAGCCAAAAAACGCGAGGTAACCGAAGGGGTAAACAAGTGTTGCACTGCACACATATTTTAGGTCGGTGATTGCACTGACACACGTGGTTGATGTTACTATTTATAGACAATAACTCCCCACTAGTGATGACGTTGTGCCCATGTGATCAGCAACCAAAATGGCGTGCAGGTGACTGCTGGAGCTGTGGTCGCCAGTCATTCAGGGATACTTTGTGCATGTTTGTGGGGAAGGACTGGTCAAAGTGAGTAGGTAAGGGTGTCTTACGTCTCTTTACATCGAGCAGAACCGAAAACACCCGTAAAAGTGCGTGAAATTAGCTCCAATTATTTTCGTATTCTATTGTACAACATTACCCAAGACGGGTACGTTACCTTAAAAGATCAAACTGAAGATGAGTGGTTTGAATTTCAGACTGTGGTAAGAGCCGCCAAATTTGAAGACACACACCGGTCGCAGTGATTGGCCTACGTCACTGTCACGTAATTTATGTATATGTCATTTCCGTATCGCAGAATAACCACGAGCGTAGCAAAAAAAGGGAAGAGGTTATACCAGACACTCGCAGAGCAAGCTCGCGTGCCGACATGTCGGCATATTATTATTGTAAGTGCCATCTCTGACCATGCCTACTGTTCCTGGCACTGTTTTAAATTAATGGCATCAGTTATTTTATTTATCTTAGACAATGGTCGGGTGTACAAACTGCAGCAATCGTGGTGTGAAAAAGAATTGACAGCAAGGAATGACTTTCTGCAGGTATGTATTTCCACTTTTTATTATGATTTTAACATGCGCTCTCTCTCTCTCTCTCTCTCTCTCTCTCTCTCTCTCTCTCTCTCTCTCTCTCTTATGATTTTTAAGCAGCATATCCTCCGCCAAAAGAATTCAAGAATTTCGAGGATTCAAGATTCAAGAATTCAAGAAGAATCAATTCAAAAAGAATTAATCAACCAATAATAATTCACGATGCTTCTTGGGTTTTTGATTGCACAAACACACAATGTGGGTAAATGAAGGACCATTATGTCTAGGCAGCATGTTACCCTCCAAAGGAATCAATAAATACATTTTAAAAAATCACAATGCCTGATAGTTTTAATCAGCTGAACTGAATCTGCTGTTCCCAGAAAGTTTTTACCTGTGGACATTCCCAGAAAATATGTTCTATGCTGTCGCATTCTACATTACAAAATGAACATTCGCAACTGCGCTCAACATCCATGTTTACTGAGACAAGGTTCGTGGCTAAGGTTCCGTGAATTATGCTCACTTGAAACCATTGTTGTTTGATTTATTTAATTTAATGTACTTTCTAAATACAATATCCCAGTTTATGTCTATATCACGTTTATCGTTCCATTTCCCATAACATTTTGGTCTTGTATCATTTTGTGTCAGGATGTCTTAATGCAGTCTTGCACCTTTATGTACAGAGTATATCAGCTTTAAAGTCTTTGGCAATCCATTGATAAATCATTATTAATCGTAATTTACATTTACGCACGAGACTCTTCATTGCTTGGATCCATCCAGTGTGTGTTAAATAGTCTGAATTAATTCCATATTTTCGCTTGAAAGTTTGCAAAGTCATATGAGTTCCATCTGAAATTAAAAACCTAGCAACATAATGTATCCCTTTTTTCAAACCATGATTTATAGTATATTACTTCATTGACTATTTTTTATATTTTCACCATAGAATATAGACTCTGTGATTAGCGATGCGATGGTTGATTCTCCCACATCGACATAGTACTGCCCGCCTTCTCCAAATAGAATCGACTGAAAGAGGCACCCCATAACAAAGCCCGTCTCAAATGTACTTGGCAGACAGCCGTGTCTGCCTGGTCATTCCCTTTGTTGTGGAAACAGTACAAACAAGAAAAGAAAGAAAATGCCTCCAACTTTGGTACCTGGACTATACAAACCATGTGTGACAAAGACGATGGACCAGAACGACGTACAGCCTTGACTGCCAGGATATTTGCTCGCTATCAGATTGTTATAGCCGCACTGAGTGAGACTACATTTTGCAGATTAAACCCTGCTCGAGGAAATTGGAACTGGTTACATCTTATACTGCAGTTGAAAGCCCAGAAATGATCAAAGAAAGAAAATACTGACACTTTTGCCTGCCAACTCTTCTGTATCAAAGACGGAATGGATGGTCATATTTCATTCCATCCTTTGGCTAAGGGGTGATGATGCAAAAGAACAAAAAGGTACCTTAGCACTGTGGTGATATACTCTTATTAAGGACAGCTGCCCAAATCTTCGTGTAAAAAATTTATTGTGCAAAAAATAAACATACTACAATACCATTCATATTAATACAAAGATAACAAAAGTAAACGCTTTAATATCATAGTGATATGAACAGTCCTACACACCAACAACGACTCACGGTAACGATCAGGAGGAGAATTTTACACTCGACTCCAAAGCATTATTGATAAAATAGAGACAAAAAGGACCTGTTGATCTTCCAGGGAGATTGGTATGCAAAAGTGAATATAGACGCTCTGAAGGACTGGACAGAAATTCACGGTCCCTCTTGTAATGCTGTAACCAACAAGAGAGGGCTACGGCTGTTAAAGTTTGTCACCTACCAACAAGATAGTACTTGCGAACACCCTCGGAGAGCAAAAAGCGTCAGGACGCTGGACTTGGCATGTGCCTAATGGAACACATCACAACCAGATTGATTGTATACTTGTGCAAAACCTGTTCCGATATAGGATCAAAAGAGCCACGTCAGGGACATTCCCAGGTGCAGCTGTTGTCCCCCATGGGTATGCTGGGGGCTCCCAGTTTAAGTAGTATCCCCACTTTCTCGAAATTCTGTGCTAGAAATTTCCTTCTTTCTGTTACTCTCTTTGTTTCTGCCTTGTTCCTTTGCTTTCAGTCATTTCTTCCCATCCTTTTCTGTCTTGCTGGTCCATTCACCTGTATGTGTTCGATAAAGTCTTAAGTAGGCCTACTTTTACTAAGGATCGATAATTGGGTACACATGTATTAAACGCATTTTTGGCTCTAGGGAGGTGAGATATGCGGAAGCAATTTTAGGTAATTTATGGCCTTTTTCTATATATGTTTTGGTGTCCTTAGCTACGCTTAAAGTTGTATTCAGGTGTGTTTTTTTAATCCTCTGTGCGATAAATTGGACGGAGTGGTCAACGCAAGGGCATGTCCTTAGATTATGTGCGCGAA
>JAPXFY010000017.1:9397016-9399516 GCA_030674185.1 Monoplex corrugatus | reverse complement strand
ACACAATACAAGTGAATGGACCATTAAGTCAGAAAATGATAGGAAAAAATAACAGAAAGTAAAGAAGGAGCAAGGCAGAAACAAAAAGAGTGACAGAAAAGAAGAAATCTCTAGCACAGAATTTCCAGAAGGTGGGGATACTATTCATACTAAAAGAGCCCCGGCATCCCCACGGGGGTGCCTCTGTTCTATGGTTTAAAGTATCAGTACCTCTTCATATGACGAAATATTACGTGGTAGCCGGAAGAGTGTAAAATTCTAAGGGCTTGTGGTTTGACGAATGGTGTTGTTGACCCCTTGAAAAGTACGCTCTACGCTAAGGAGTGTCTCCAGTCTTTATCTATTTCTTATCTGCAAGGCGGTAGGGGGCAATGCACGCCCCTGGCCAAACTGGGAGAAAAAAAAAGAAAAGGAAAAAAAGCAGAAGTTTGTGCAGACGCGAAAGGAGGCAGGCAGGCAGGCAGGCGGGAAAACACACACACACACACACACACACACGCACGTACGCACCACATGCACGCGCACGCACGCACACACACATGCACGCGCACGCACACACACCACACACGCACGCACGCATGCACACACCACACACACCAGACCACAGGTTCGCGTGTGCGCGCACACGCACACATCCACATATGTATAAGCACATACACACACTCCACACACACCCACACACCACACACACACACACACACACACACACACACAACACACACAGATATTCGCACATGCATAATTTTGAACATTCGCACGTCCATATATGCGCGTGACATTCCCCTGATAAGTCTGTTTTCATTCGCACACAAACACACACACACACATAGACACACACACACACACACACACACACACACACACACACACACACACAAACACACACACACACACCACACTACATGCACATCACACAACACACACAGTTCGCATAGCTCCACACACACCACGCACACACCACACACGTAACACAACATACACACACATAGATATTCGCACATGCATAATTTTGAAAATACGCGTGCACACATCGCGTGACATTCTCCTGAGGAAGTTCTGTTTTTATTCACACACACACACACACACACACACACACACACACACACACACACACACACACACACACAACACACACACACACACACACACCACACAAAGCACAAGACACACAAGACACAACAACAACACATGCAACACCGTGCACATGCAGTCACACAGGACACACAAGTATAACATCACAACACACTACACACTCACACAAACACCACACCATACATACACACACATAGATATTCGCACATGCATAATTTTGAAAATACGCGTGCACACACGCGCGTGACATCTCCTGAGTAAGTTCTGTTTTATCACACACACACACACACACACACACACACACACACACACACAACACACACGTAGAGAAGAAGAGAGGAAGGGAAGCGATTCAGACAGACAGACAAGCCGAGTGACTAATACAAACCGTTCTTTATCAATGAAAGTGGCTTTGAATCCCAGATGACCTATTTTTATCTTATCAAGCAAGGTAGAGACCAGCGAGCAAAGAGACGACTGACCCCTCTTGTCAGCGTAGTTTGGCAAAGCTGTGTCCTTTCCTTTGTGCGTCACCTTCCTACCCCCTACAGTGACTATGACACAAGTTCCCACTTCCCTCCCTTCCTCTTTACTCCCTCCCCTATAAACACACAGACGCGCACCGCGCGCGCGCACACACAACAACTACCCACAGGCAACTACACATAAACACACACACATAAACATGTTTATGAGAAATCCAGTTAAACCTAGAAGTTGTTTTTTTAAAAGATAATATTGTTCCTTTAAAATTTTTTTATTTACATGTGTATTATACTTTGATGATTTTCCTAATTTCATGTACGCTATATGTTCTTATTCCTCTAACCTTTTCCCTCTCCTCTTTCCATCATCGTTAATATCACATTATGTGGATAACATTAATGAAATTGAACACACACACACAACACACACACACACACACACACACACACACACACACACACACTACACACACACACACACACACACACACACACCACACACACACACACACACACACAACACCACTCACACACACACACTCACTGGCACACACACACACACAACACATACGTACATACATATATGCATGCACACACATAACATACACATATCACCTTTCTACTCTTGATCAACAATACAAAATCATAACCAGAAATCGACCTTGTATAGCGCCAATCTGCAAGATTTGAACTCAGAACTCATTACATACAATCATCAAGATTTGAACTCAGAACTCATTACATACAATCATCAAGATTTGGACTCAGAACTCATTACATACAATCATCAAGATTTGGACTCAGAACTCATTACATACAATCAGACCTTTGAGTTGAACACGGAGAATGCAAACTTTGTTTGGTGAGCTGATCACATTCCACTACGAGTATGTTATTGCATACATTGCATCTTGGATGGGTGT
>JAPXFY010000017.1:9387016-9392016 GCA_030674185.1 Monoplex corrugatus | reverse complement strand
ACACTCTCTCTCTCTTTCTCTCTCTCTCTCTGTCTACCCTCCCTCCCTCTCCTTCTCTCTCTCTCTCTCTCTCTCTCTCTCTCTCTCTCTCTCTCTCTCTCTCTCTCTCTCTCTCCCACGTAACAACAGCAAGCGTCACTTAATTAACCCTTTGACTCCTGCACCCTATCTACCAACTGCAAAAACTTAACTCTTTGACTCCCTCAACCTATCCACCAGCTACATGCAGGAAGCTGGTGGATAGGGTGAGGGAGTCAAACGGTTAACTTTTTGCTTTGTTAGCATGGTTGACAATACAGCATGCTGGTGGACAGGCTGCGGGAGTCAAAGGGTTAAACTCCAACAGAAATGGTAGAAACCTCTCGCTGAATGCTAACAGCGGTACTCTTTTCTGTAAACAACACCAACAGCACGACCGCACAGCGTTGTCTTTGGGGTGCTCTAAGTATGTATGCTTATCGTTAAAACTTTTCTTAACCCTTTGACTCCTGCACTTTATCTACCAACTGCAAAAACTTAACCCTTTGATTCCCTCACCCTATCCATCTTCCCTCCCCTCACCGATGCAACAACGCCCTACACAGGTACACCGTAGAAAACCTACCCCCGGACAATATTCCCTGTTAAGCAAAGATAAACATAGAAAATTAATGAAACACTGTTGTATTATATCATCGTCTTAATCACTGGAAAATTAAGATCAATCAATCACTGTTGTATTGAATCATCGTCTTAACCATTGGAAAATTAAGATCAATCAATCACTGTTGTATTGAATCATCTCTTAAACCGTTGGAAAATTAAGGTCAATCAATCACTGTTGTATTGAATCATCGTCTTAACCGTTGGAACATAAAGATCAATCAATCACTGTTGTATTGAATCATCGTCTTAACCATTGGAAAATTAAGATCAATCAATCACTGTTGTATTGAATCATCGTCTTAACCATTGGAAAATTAAGATCAATCAATCACTGTTGTATTGAATCATCGTCTTAACCGTTGGAACTTTAAGATCAATCAATCACTGTTGTATTGAATCATCGTCTTAACCGTTGGAACATAAAGATCAATCAATCACTGTTGTATTGAATCATCGTCTTAACATTGGAAAATTAAGGTCAATCAATCACTGTTGTATTGCATCATCGTCTTAATCCACTGGAAAATTAAGATCAATCAATCACTGTTGTATTGAATTATCGTCTTAACCATTGGAAAATTTAGATCAATCAATCACTGTTGTATCGTATCATCGTCTTAACCGTTGGAAAATTAAGATCAATCAATCACTGTTGTATCGTATCATCGTCTTAACCGTTGGAAAATTAAGATCAATCAATCACTGTTGTATTCGTATCATCGTCTTAACCGTTGGAAAATTAAGATCAATCAATCACTGTTGTATTGAATCATCGTCTTAACCGTTGGAAAATTAAGATCAATCAATCACTGTTGTATTGAATCATCGTCTTAACCGTTGGAAAATTAAGATCAATCAATCACTGTTGTATCGTATCATCGTCTTAACCGTTGGAAAATTAAGATCAATCAATCACTGTTGTATTGAATCATCGTCTTAACCGTTGGAAATTAAGATCAATCAATCACTGTTGTATCGTATCATCGTCTTAACCGTTGGAAAATTAAGATCAATCAATCACTGTTGTATTGAATCATCGTCTTAACCGTTGGAAAATTAAGATCAATCAATCACTGTTGTATCATATCATCGTCTTAACCGTTGGAAAATTAAGATCAATCAATCACTGTTGTATCGTATCATCGTCTTAACCGTTGGAAAATTAAGATCAATCAATCACTGTTGTATTGAATCATCGTCTTAACCGTTGGAAAATTAAGATCAATCAATCACTGTTGTATCATATCATCGTCTTAACCGTTGGAAAATTAAGATCAATCAATCACTGTTGTATCGTATCATCGTCTTAACCGTTGGAAAATTAAGATCAATCAATCACTGTTGTATTGAATCATCGTCTTAACCGTTGGAAAATTAAGATCAGTCAATCACTGTTGTATTGAATCATCGTCTTAACCGTTGGAAAATTAAGATCAATCAATCACTGTTGTATTGAATCATCGTCTTAACCGTTGGAAAATTAAGATCAATCAATCACTGTTGTATCGTATCATCGTCTTAAGCGTTGGAAAATTAAGATCAATCAATCATGTTGTATTGAATCATCGTCTTAACCGTTGGAAAATTAAGATCAATCAATCACTGTTGTATCATATCATCGTCTTAACCGTTGGAAAATTAAGATCAATCAATCACTGTTGTATTGAATCATCGTCTTAACCGTTGGAAAATTAAGATCAATCAATCACTGTTGTATCGTATCATCGTCTTAACCGTTGGAAAATTAAGATCAATCAATCACTGTTGTATTGAATCATCGTCTTAACCGTTGGAAAATTAAGATCAATCAATCACTGTTGTATCGTATCATCGTCTTAACCGTTGGAAAATTAAGATCAATCAATCACTGTTTTATTGAATCATCGTCTTAACCGTTGGAAAATTAAGATCAGTCAATCACTGTTGTATTGAATCATCGTCTTAACCGTTGGAAAATTAAGATCATCAATCACTGTTGTATGAATCATCGTCTTAACCGTTGGAACTTTAAGATCAATCAATCACTGTTGTATTGTATCATATCATCGTCTTAATCATTGGAAAATTAAGATCAGTCAATCACTCAGTCAGTCAGCCTATCATTCCCTACCACCCCACCCCACCCTACCCCCACCCGCCCTATTTTTTTCTCCCAACTTTGAGCAAACCTGCTCATCAGCACCCCGTTGGTCACAAATCTTACTGGGGGTTCATTGATAAGTTTGTTATTGCACAGGTACCACCGGTAGTATCCTAGCTACACAGGAACCTGTTTTATTTTATTTTATTTTATTTCATTTTATTTTATTTTATTTTATTTTATTTTATTTGTTTATTCTATTCTATTTGTGTATGTGTGTGTGTGTGTGTGTGTGTGTGTGGTGTGTGTGTGTGTGTGTGTGTTTATGTGTGTGTGTGTATGTGTGTGTGTGTGTGTATGTGTGTGTGGTGTGTGTGTGTGTGTGTGTTTATGTTCGTTCGTTCTTTAATTTAACGTCTTTTCACTATAAGTGATATTAGACGGCGTGTGTTTATGTGTGTGTGTGTATGTGTGTGTGTGTGTGTGTGTATGTGTGTGTGGTGTGTGTCTGTGTGTGTGTGTGTGTGTGTGTGGTGTGTGGTGTGCAGCGACAAAAGGTAGATTCGCATAGAGGGCCATGATCGCCAACGCCACACGCAAGGCATATGATGATGATGATGGGTGCGCGCGTGCGTGTGTGTATGTATGTGTATGTATGTGTGTGTGTGTGTGTGTGTGTGTGTGTGTGTGTGTGTGTGTGTGTGTGTGTGTGTGTCTGTGTGTGTGCAGCGACAAAAGATAGATTCGCAATACGGCAAGGCATATGATGATGATGATGATGTGGTGTGTGTGTGTATGTGTGTATGTGTATGTGTGTGTGTGTATGTGTGTGTGTGTGTGTATGTCTGTGTGTGTATGTCTGTGTGTATGTATGTGTGTACGTGTGTGTGTGTGTGTATATGTGTGTGTGTGTGTGTATGTCTGTGTATGTGTGTGTGATATGTGATTACGTGCGAGAGAAAGAGAAGGGTGAGGAGGGGGGGTTGAGTGAGAGATGACCTTGGCTGGGTCATTGAAGGTATTTGGGAGGGCTGCCTGAAATTTATTAGATAATACTTTGTACACTGTGGTGTGTGGACTGTGCAAAGTGACACGCACGCCGAGTCCATCTATTGGAAAGGGGGTTTCTGCGGCATGGGGAGTTTTTGTATTTGACTTCAAGCTTTGTGTGATGGCCTCTGCTACTTTTCCTTGCGAAGGTCCGTAAGCTGTCTTTAATTTTAAAAGAAACAGAATTTTAATAATGAGAATAACCTGCGTGTACATGATATGTGATTCCACCACTTCCCCCACCCCATTATCTCTGTCTGTCTGTCTGTCTGTCTGTCTCTCTGCCTACCTGTCTGTCTGTCTATCTGTCTATTTGTCTGTCTGTCTGTAGGTCTGTCTGTCTACCTCTTTCTCTGTCTGTCTGTGTCTGTCTGTCTACCTCTTTCTCTGTCTGTCTGTGTCTGTCTGTCCGTAGGTCTGTCTGTCTCCCTCTCTCTATCTCTCTTTCTCTGTCAGTCTGTCTGTCTCTACTCTGTAGGTCTGTCTGTCTCCCTCTCTCTATCTCTCTTTCTCTGTCTGTCTGTCTGTCTCCCTCTCTCTATCTCTCTTTTCTCTGTCTGTCTGTCTCCCTCTCTCTATCTCTCTTTCTCTGTCTGTCTCTGTCTGTCTGTAGGTCTGTCTGTCTCCCTCTCTCTTTCTGTCTGTCTGTGTCTTCTGTCTGTCTGTCTGTCTCCCTCTCTCTATCTCTCTTTCTCTGTCTGTCTGTAGTCTGTCTGTCTCCTGTCTCCCTCTATCTCTCTTTCTCTGTCTGTCTCTGTCTGTCTGTCTTCTCTCTTTCTTTCTCTCTCTCTCTCTCTCATCTCTCTGTCTTTTCTCTCTCTCTGTCTCTCTCTGTCTGTCTGTCTCTCTCTGTCTCTCTGTCTCTCTGTTTCTCTCTCTCCTCCATTGTGGGGAAGTTATCACTTTATTTGTATAAAGTATTTAAGTTGAGATCTGTTTCTGCTTTGTAATCCACACTATTTATTATGTGCATCCGTTCAAAATATCTGTTTATCATGTTTTGCACGTATGTGCTTCTACCTCTTCATAAGGGGCCATGATGTTTGAATGAATAACCATCTGAATATCTCTCTCTCTCCGACTCTGTCTGTCTGTCTGTCTGACTCTCTCTCTCTCTCTCTCTCTTTCTCATTGTCTCTCTCTGTCTCTTTCTCTTTCTCTGTCTCTCTCTGTCTCTGTTCCTCTCTCACTCACTCTCTCTCTCTCACTCTCTCTCTCTTTCTTT
>JAPXFY010000017.1:9352016-9362016 GCA_030674185.1 Monoplex corrugatus | reverse complement strand
ATACGTATGTCTGAAGTATTGAGGAACCACTTAATCCTGCCGTATATACTGGTAAAAGATTATCAGTTTCTCCCAGAGAATCTCGTCCTCAGCCATCAGCTTCTGATGTCTTTCTAGGTATGATTTGCCTCAAAAAGACATGCATACAACACACAAACATACACGCATTCATACATACAAGCATGTTTAGAGATCTGCACAGAAGTATTCATCTCTGTCAGCATATTCTCTTTATCTCTGTCTGTCTACCTGCCTGACTCCTCCCTCCCCCTCTCTCTCTCTCCCTTTCTCTCTCACTCATTTTCTCTGTCTGTCTGTCTCTGTGTGTCTCTGTCTGTCTGTCTCTCTCTTTCTATGTCTCTGTTTCTGTCTGTCTGTCTGTCTGTTTGTCTGTCTGTCTGTCTGTCTGACTCTCTCTGTGTCTCTGTCTCTGTATCTGTCTCTGTCTCTGTCTGTCTTCTCTCTCTCTCTCTCTCTGTCTGTCTGTCTGTCTGTCTGTCTGTTTGTCTGTCTGTCTGTCTGTCTGACTACTCTCTGTCTCTGTCTCTGTATCTGTCTCTCTGTCTGTCTGTCTGTTTGTCTGTCTGTCTGTCTGTCTGACTCTCTCTCTGTCTCTGTCTCTGTATCTGTCTCTGTCTCTGTCTGTCTGTCTCTCTCTCTCTCTCTCTCTCTCTCTCTCTCTCTCTCTCTGAAATACACATACACACATACATCAGAGGCAAACCTGCTGACTTAATGCATATACACACACACACACACGTACATTACATAACTGTACACAGAACACATCTTGGCAAGGTACGTGTGCCTGTACACCATGTCGAACAAACGCTTCACCAGAAACACGCGGCTTGAAAAAAAAAGTCTGCTGAGTTGTACACAGGGTGTATACTTGTACTCCCTTCTTGCCGTCCTACCTCCCCCCCCCCCCCATCCTCTCCCTCTACACTCCCTTCCATCCTCTTTCATTCTCGTCACCCTCCCACATACATTTTATCTTCGCCTCCGCTCCGTATCCACTTAAGTCACTACACACGGCAGAGCTGTAAAACTGCTGCACTAGCAAGTGTATATACTAACCTATGCACCAGACGGGCCTGCAATGAGGTAATTGACACCATTTACATAAATTCACTAATTAATGGACTTTATTGAATAAAGTCTTGGAAACCGTACACACGGACCTACTACATAAAGCCACTAGACGGCGTGCTTTTATAGGCCTACATAAACGTACTTTGGGCAAGAGGGACTTTGGATCTTATTTACAGAATCAAACAAAATCAGGTTTTGGCAAGCCTTAGAGTCATACAAAATTAAGGACCACCTCCGCAAACTGAAGCTGGCGCCCTCCCCAACCTGTCCCTGTGGTCAAGAAGACCAAACCACGGAGCATATACTCCAAAGATGTCCCCTTCACCAGGTGGCAAGACAGGACGTGTGGCCGACAGACACTCCGCTGACAACCAAACTCAATGGCTGCAGACAGGAGCTGGAAAAGACGGCTACATTCATCACCCGGACTCAGATGATTGTGTAGCAGCGTACGCCAAGAAGATGAAGAAGTAGAACCACCTCCTTGGCAACATGACATCAGTCTGCGCTATTAGTGAATGTGCTGTTGGGATCCCAGGAAAGACTTTCCAACTAGTTCTAAGCGATATCTGGGGTCTCACAAAAACATCCTTTTATATCATCTAGTTGGACAAAGTCATTAAAAATGCAAACCCTGACCCAGAAATTCTTACTGGACAACTGATGACCAAGCGATCCCAAACTACGACGGTACGAGTTACAGCAGCAAAAATATACGAACAAATTAAACAAAAGCTGTGAAAACACTCAACACGTCAACGCGCGAAGCCAGAACAAGATTGAGGCAGCCGACATGAGGTTTCTAAATAGAATGTTGAGAGTTTCAGTGACAGCAAAGACAACAAACGAGACAGTCTTGATGGAGGCAGACACAAGAAGATCATTCATAAGGAAGATTAGGAAAAGACAGGCAACATTTAGAGGCCATTTTATGAGGAAAGGGTAATTGGAGCACCTGGTCACATAACAGGAAAGCTGGAAGGAAAGAGAGCACCAGGTAGACCCAGGGAGAAAATATTGGATGGACTTGTAGGGTGGCTGAGGACAGAAAGGGTGGAAGATGTGGCTGTGGCGACAAGGGATAGATGCATATGGAGTGCCATGACTGCCAACGCCATGTGGCAGGCACATGATGATGATGATGTGAAAACTATGGCTTGAAACATCATCAGCACAGGCAAGACAGGTTATATCAATAGGACGAACATCTGACAAACTGGACATCAGAAGGAATTTGAAGATACTCGTGGCTTATGAAGGTCTTTGAAACCTCATGTACACAAACATGAGGCTTTGGTTGGTAAGTCTGCTTCTAGGACAAACTCTCTCTCTCTCTCTCTCTCTCCTCTCTCTCTCTCTCTCTCTCTCTCTCTCTCTCTCTCTCTCTCTCTCTCTTTTTATGTATGTATGTGTGTGTATGTATGTGTGTATGTATGTGTGTGTCTGTGTGTCTCTGTGTGCGTGTGTGCGTGTGTGTGTATGTGTGTCTGTGAGTGTGTGTGTGTGTGTGTGTGTGTGTGAGTGTGTGTGTGTGTATGTATGTCTGTGTGTGTGTGTATGTGTCTGTGTGTGTGTGTGCATGCGGCCTGCAGTCCATCTAGCTGTGAATGGGTACCTATACCTGTTTAGGGTTGGAGAAGATAAAGCAGCGAGAAAAAGCAGAATTTAACCGCCCTCATGATATTGGCTTTGGGAAAAGTGATTCTTTACCACCTCAATTAAGTAAAACGTCAGGGTTGTGGAGAACGTTGTTTTTGCTTGTTTGTTTGTTTGTTTGTTTGTTTGTTTGTTTGTTTGTTTGTTTGCTTGTTTGTTCGTTCGTTCGTTTGTTTGTTTGTTTGTTTTGTTTTTACCCTGCACGATCTTCTGTATTGATCCTATATCACTACACTTACACACCATTCAGTTCATCTCCCCAACACACCTCTAAATCCACCAATACTGAGGTCAGCAATAGAGCAGGGCATGAAAGGTTCACAGTCACGGAATCAAGGATAACTTTTAACAATGCCATTATGATGAGAATGGGGATAATGGCGATAATGCTGTTGAGTTCCTTTTCGACTGAGACCGCAGGGATGATGGTGACGTGTTGTTGAGTTCCATTCAAATTGAGACCGCGTGACAGAGTGTCCACTCTACGCTTTCTTTCATAATGTATACTAATGCGTCGACGTGGTTTGAAAACTACCGGCACCTGCTGTGTTGGTGAAGAAATTTGAGCAACATTCTCAAAGACTACATCTCTAAATTGGATAAGACTTGACTGTGTGGACCAATTTTTCCCAAAGAGCCCATAGCACGTTGAACTCTTGAGCAGGAGCCGGTCGGGGCTGGGAAATCTCACGGTAAATTTTTCGACTGATGGGGGTCCCACAGTGCCACCTGCAAGACTTTCGTCAAACGCCTTCTTGAAGTCTATGAAGACATAGTAAAACTCCCTCTGGTGTTGGAGGTGTTTTTCACAAAGGATTAGCGGCTTGGCGATATATTCCATGGCACCTCCGTCCTTGTGGAATCCGGCCTGTTCTTCAGTAAATGATGGCACCTGCTCGCAGCTGTAATCTACTCAGAATGATTTTGAGCATTACTGGCATAGCTGAGCATTACCGGCTTAGCTGAGCGTTACTGGCATACCTGAGCATTTCTGGCATAGCTGAGCATCACTGGCATAGCCGAGCGAACTGATTGTGGCAACACTAGCGTTTTTCTGTCATGTAATTAAAAATGACATTGATCCTATTCACACAAAATCGCAACACAGAGACAAGATGTGGACTATCATACAGTATAAATCAGAAGATCTACAGATTTACATGTAATCAAGATTGTTCCAAACATAGACTGATATAATACTAGTATTAAAAAAAATACAGGCTCGGTAAAACATAGGCTAGGTAGGACCTGGTCAGCTCATGGGTTTATGTGCAGGCTTGAGGCGTGTGCCATGATCACCATACACATGGCACCTGTGACCTTAGTGCATATAGAATTCATATCGAGCGCGGAGACGTCTTCTTGAGAAACTGAAACTGAAACTAAACAGATCTCATACATCCATGACATGGTCTTGATAAGGATCTTTGATCCCAGGAGGGTGAATTGCTAGTCGCTTCAGCTGAACGAATTATGTTTCTCTGTAGAAGCAACCCCCCCCCCCCCAAACACACACACTCTGATCCAACATGTATGTATGTATGTTACGAGCAAGCAAGTGTAGTGTATGCAGAGAACACATCTTTGTAAAGGGTTGGAGCACTAGAAACTCTGTACACATCTGTCAACAATGCTGGTTGACTGGATACACGCTGCTCGTTGAAATAACGTTTGCCAACTTCTGTTTTGTTTTGGATGCATCTCATTTCCCCTCCATCCACCCCCTCCCCCTCCCCCTCCCCCAGCGCAGCTACTATCTTTCCTCGCTCTCGTAACTTCCCACATATTCTCTCATCTTTCAACCAATGCCCCCCCCCCCTTCCCTCATTCTCTCTCTCTCTCTCTCTCTCTCTCTCTCTCTCTCTCGCTCTCGCTCTCGCTCTCTCTCTCGCTCTCTCTCTCGCCACTTAACAAGAAGACAACACAATACAAGCATGCAAATGTGCAAAACTCTACACAGATCTATCCCTAAGGACTTAAAAGAGCTGTTTACACCTTCAAACACCCCACATGAATTCAAACAAACAACATTTCAATTATTCAACAGAGCCATTTACCCCATCAAACACTGTACATGAATTTGAAAATAATAATGATAATAACATTCGACTTCCAAGACCAAGATTAAAGATTAGACATAATTATGTAAAAGCAAGTATCTCCTTTCTCTTTCTTGTTAGTACGTACCTCTGGATTCCATGGCCCACCAACACCAAGTCATGCATATCACTGATCAGTTTAAACAAAACTTCCACAAATATTTCTGCAATGTAATGTAGGAATTTATTGTAACTGAAAACCCCCTTTCAAGCTGTGCACACGGTGCTGATAAAACATCTAACTAGCGTCATTTCTACATACAGATCCTTCTTATTTCAGCTTTAAGTTATATTCTTTCGGTATTAAGATACTAAATCTGTACCCCCCCCCCCCCCCTTCTGTGTTTCATATTCGTTCTGAGCTAGGGGTATATTACGTGTGTCTGGTTTTGTATTATTATCAGTTGTTATACTTGATGAATTGCATGTGCACTACATTAATGTCTATGTTTATACTACTTGTATATTTATGTAAGGACCATGAACCCTCCCTTCCCCGTGTGTTTATGTGTGCGACTGCTTATTTCTGTTTGTGTATGTGTTTGTTTTCATGTGTATGTGTAATTTGGTCTCGCTTTATTTCTCTTTTCAGTATTTGATTTACTGACATACGCATATTTGTTTTGACGCCTTTCCCTACACTTCCCGGTCTGTTTGTCTCATTTTTACTTACTTCCTGCTTTTCTGCTTTGATAGCATATGTCTTGTTTATGCCAAAACCAAATCTGTTTATGCCAAAACCAAATCTGTTTATGCCAAAACTTAACGAAATATGACTACATTGTGAGTGCACTTGACGTCAACACGGCAGAGAAAGTTCAGTCTATTCTCACCAACCCACCAGCTCTTGACACATATAACACCTTGAAGACGACCCTAATCAAGACTTTGGCAATTTTCAGGTCCTAAAGATGGTGAACTCCTTATCTTGAATGGAGCTGGTGACAAACGCCCTATTGCTCTTACGCGCAAGATAAACGACTCTCATTGTCACCCGTTCCAATGTCCCTGTGATGGTCCCCCTTTCGCATCATTGACACCGATGACAAAGTCTATCTATACTCTTGACCTCTAGGGCCGTTCAGACAAGGTCTCGGTGGGACCGTCTGAAAGCTGCATTTGTCATTCCGCTCACGACTTCAGAGGACAAGACTCTGGTTTCACCTGCTACTGAGGATCCGCCAACATCATTGACGACTAACATCCTCTGCAGCAAGTTCTGCAGAGCCATCAACATCACCACCACCGGCATTCCCTGCCAGAGATCCTCTGTCACAACTCGCTCTGGCCACGTTTCACGTCTGCCACCAAGATTTCGATGACTCTGATTCCAGTTTTGTTCTTCTCGATGTTATTAAAGCAATCCACTATGTAGTTGTACTTCGCTGGAATAGGGGGGGGGGGGGTAATGTAGCGACTTCCTGTGATCTAAGAGTTATTTTCCTTTTATCGTTTTAAGTAAGTAGGAACTGAGAGTTATGTCCCTTCGGCGAGGTTTGGTCACCGTTGTGTTTTTGAAGATCGGTGTAGAGATAAATAAAAAAAAACAACACCGAAACAAAACAACAAACAAACAAACAAACAAAAAATCTCAGACGCTACATTTCAGTCTGTGTCTTTCTTTAGAGTTGTATGCAACTAATTACTGCCACTCTACACTATCAAAACAAGAACGACAATGAACAAAACAAGACAGGCTTAAGCTTTTTTATAAACTGGTCTTTGTCAAGTGTGCATAAAAGACAGCAAAAACATGGCAAGGTGCAGGACAAAAAAACAGTAGATCTTATAACTTCTCCCTGTTTTGTTTCGCTAAGTGAAGAAGACAACTAACGTTACCTGACCTGTTGTCCTTTTAGCTTTAGTCCTGATTCTCTCTCTCTCTTCTCTCTCCTCTCTCTCTCTCTCTCTCTCTCTCTCTCTCTCTCTCTCTTCTCTCTCTCTCTCTCTTTCTCTCTCTCTCTCTTTCTTTCTTTCTCTCTCTCTCTTTCTCTCTCTCTCTCTCTCTCTCTTTCTCTCTCTCTCTCTCTCTCTCTCTCTTTCTTTCTCTCTCTCTCTCTCTCTTTCTCTCTCTCTCTTTCTTTCTTTCTCTCTCTATCTTTTTCTCTCTCTCTTTCTTTCTTCTCTCTCTCTCTCTTTCTTTCTCTCTCTCTCTTCTCTTTCTTCTCTCTTCTTTCTTTCTCTCTCTCTTCTCTCTTTCTTCTTCTCTCTCTCTCTTTCTCTCTCTCTCTCTCTGTCTCTCTCTCTCTCTCTCTCTCTCTCTCTCTTCTCTAAGTCAATGTCTATGCCAAGCTAAAAGCACAGCCACGTGCCAGTGTATTCTTCCCTGTCCCTGACTCTACCCCCCCCCCCTCCGCCAACTTCCCCCAACCCTTGGCTCCATCCTCAATCACTTCTCCATCCATCCCTCCACCCACCCATCACCCCCGTCACAACACAACACAACATAACACAACACAACACATACACACACACACACACACACACACACACACACACACACACACACACACACACACACACACACACACACACACACGTGGTGTCCCCCAAACAAGGTAAAGAGCAAGGAACAGAGGAGGAGGGAGAAGGAGGGAATAGATACCCAGCACTCAAACTGATGCCACAACCGCCGCCACGTTCCTTGGCCAGTTTCCCGCCCCCCCCCCCACTTTCCCCCCCCCCTACCACTCTCCCCCAACCCCCCCCCCCCCCCCCACAACCCAGTAATCCCTCCCAGTCCCATCATCTACTTACGTACGTTTACGTCTTGGTTATGACGTCAACGCTGCACATTTTCGTCACTTGCTCCATGACGACATATTAAATATGTCTGCATCTGAATCCAAGTGAACTGCTAGCGTTCTTCAAGCAAATGGAATGAAGAATGAAGAAACACACGAATATAGCTTGAGAACAGGTATTTTATTCGTAAACTGAATTTTTCCAAACAAGACAGGCATAATTTTTTTGGCCAACTGGTCTTTATCAAGAGAATAGAAAATACACACACACACACCGCGCGCGCTCGCGCACGCACGCACACACACACACACACACACACAACGCCACGCAGTAACACACCACAACTCATACCACACACACACACCACACACACCACACACACACACACACACACACACACGCGACACACACACACGCACCGACACACACACCACACACACACACACACACACCACACTCACACACCACACACATCATACACACACCACACACACACACACACGCACCACGACACACACACACACACACACACACACACACACACACACGCACGCATACCCCACAACACACAATACACACCACGTTCATTAGATTTAGACAAAAACAACAGATCAGATTACTCCTAATGTTTCGTTGAGTTGGCCCAGATAACAAATCATATCTGCAGAAACAAGTAAGCTTGTTCCTGGTGGGGTAGGGTGCGGTGGGGGTAGCCTGTGTTATATTCTAGAGAAAGTTTCGTTTGTCTGTTTGTTTGTTTGTTTTTTGTTGTTGTTTGTCCTCTCGAAAATAGCCCATGTTGTGATTAAAACGAACCGTTTGTTTTGTGAAACGCTGGTTAGGCGGTGATTGGATGACTGATTACTTCCTTGTAAAATGATAAAGATCAACAAAGAAAAAGTTAAATGTGACACAAGGAAACACTCAACACACACACACACACACACCACACACACACACACCCACGCCCAACCGAGAGATATCTGATTTCTGGGTCAGGACACAGTAAGGTCAAGAATAGAGACAAAGAGGCACAGAAAGAGCAAAAACATACAACATACTGAGAGAGAGGGGAGGGGAGGGAGAGTAAGTGAGAGAGAGAGTGGGAGAGAGTGATATATATGTATAAAGTCCCCTTGAGGAAGGCGGGTGTACCGCCGAAAATTTGGGAAAATTTTTACGTCTGTTTTCTGTTCACATGCTGCTTCATCTATGTATATATATATATATATATTATATATATAGAGAGAGAGAGAGAGAGAGAGAGAGAGAGAGAGAGAGAAGAGAGAGAAGACAGACAGACACACACACACACAGACTCACAGACACACAGACACACAGACAGACAGAGAGAGAATTCACTGTTTTTTCTGACTGACTTTGAGTGGGTTTCTTGTTTGTATGTGTTTCAATTAAACCCCATTGTAATGGGCAAGAGGCCCTCTCAAATTGAAACACAAAACAAAAACACAACACAACAAAACAACACACACACACACACACAAAACATTATGACCCTGTCAGTTGTAGAGAGCAAGCGAGCAAGCGAGCGAGCGAGAGAGAAGAACAGAGACACAGACAGACAAACAGACAGAGAAGACAGACAGAGAAGACAGACAGAGAACAGAAGAGACAGACAGGCACAGAGACAGACAGAAAGAAACAGAGAAGACAGACGGACATACATACAGGAGAGACAGAGACAGAGAGACAGACAGCATAGCCAGACAGAGAAAACAGACAGAGAGAGACAGACAGAGAGACAGACAACAGACAGAGAGGACAGACAGAGAGAGAGACAGACAGCAGAGCAGACAGAAGACAGAAAGAAAAAGAGAAGACAGAGGACTACTACAGAGAGAGACAGAGACAGAGAGACAGACAGCAGCAACGAGAGAACGACAGAGGACAGAGACAGACAGACAGGTAAACAGAGAGAGACAGACAGACCATGAGACAGACAGATGACAGACAGACAGAGACGATAGAAAGAAAAAGAGACAGACGAGAGAACAGACGGGGAGAAGACAGAGACAGACAGAGACAGACAGACAGAGACAGAAAACAGACAGACAGACAGAGATTAAAGAAAGCACTATAACAGAGACCCGATCAACGTACATATCTCTGTGACCTTTCGCTTTCAGCATCAGACAGCCCAGGACAGTGAGCCAAGGGAGACGGAATCATAAACAAGCAAGGGTGGGGGGGGGGGGGGGGGGGGGTGCGGCGGCAGGCACAGTGCCAGGTTCCTGATTGTGGGAACCAACGTCTCAGCAGAAAAGGTATCTCGCCTTTAACCCTTTCCCTTCCTCCACCTTATCCAACAGCTTTAACCCTTTCCCTGCCTCTTACCCTATCCGCCAGTTCTAACCCTTTCCCTCCATTATCCTATCCATTAGTTT
>JAPXFY010000017.1:9324516-9339516 GCA_030674185.1 Monoplex corrugatus | reverse complement strand
TGTAGCGTACCCCGTGATTCGAACCCATAACCATTAACATGTGAATCTGACGCTCGACCAACTGAGCTACTGAGGTCCGCAATTGTTGGATTTTATAGATTTGGTTCAGTTTTACGCCAGCACACATCAGGTGACATGGCCGTCGAGGATAACCATCCCAGGGAAATGGGAGAAGGGGAGGGGGGGCTTATCTGATCATAATTATACGTAAATAAGACACCATCAGAAAATGTTCATGTTAGGATAGGCTGTAAGAAGGCCAGTTTTAATGTAGCGCTCCCCGTGGTTCCACAACCATTTGTATGCGAATCCAACACTCAACCATCTGTGCTATTGAAACACGCATTGTTTGTTGTTGAGGGAGAGATTCAGCTGCCTACCATAGCGCTGTGGGAAGAGTGATATTGCGGGTTCAGTATGTTTGGTTTGTTATCTGGTTCGCGTGCCTGCCTGCTCAAGTTTGCTTGTGCGTTGGTTGGTCGGCTGGCTGATGGTCAGGTTTGGTTGGTTGGTTGGTTGGTTGGTTGGTTGGTTGGTTGGTTGGGTTTTACCTGTTTGTTTGTTTGTTCGTTTGTTCGTTTGTTCGTTTGTTCGTTTGTTCGTTTGTTCGGTTGTTCGTTAGTTGGTTGTTGGTTGGTTGGTTGGTTGGTTGGTTGGTTGGTTGGTTGGTTGGTTGGTTGGTTGGTTGGGTTGGTTGGTTGGGTGGTTGGTTGGTTGGTTGGTTGGTTGGTTGATTGGTTGGTTGGTTAGTTGGATGCTTCCTTGCTTGCTTGATTAGTTGGTTTCTAAGATCATTGCACATAAGGAGATATCCTTTGTGCTGGTCGTTCAATGCCTCGTTGTTCTGGCCTGCCTGTATACCTGACCAGCAAAACACATTTAAAAAGTGTGAAAAAGGGCGTATGATTATCTCCCCAATTTTCTCGCCTACTGACGATAGTGTTTGGACACATCAGTGACTACCACAAGTGCAATGGCCTCAGTCAAATCAAGTCAAATTATTATTTTCACTATCTCTTAATAAATCAACAGATGAAGCTCTGTTGTTCGGTGTACCTATCTCCTAGCCTCTGACTAAAAAAAAATCCTTCTTCAAAGATGCAGGAGCAATTACCCATTAAATTGTGCCTAAACGAACACACAGGCTTTCCAAGTCATGCATAACCAAGCACTACACGGCTCGATAACCCCCACAATAACTGTACATGTATGTGCTAATGAAAGCAACCTGTTGACAACTGAAGGTCTCCTTGCCGTGTTCATCATCTAAAGAAAGCTACTGACCCTTTCACAACCCTCATCCTCGTCTGCCAGCTTCCAACATGAACCTAATGGATAGGGCTGAGAGTACGAAAGGGTTAATTGCCTTGGATGCCTGCTGTCAGCTCACTGCTCACAGACCTTGAGCCTTGCCAGCAAACATGTCACCCAGCATTTTCTGCAGCTTGGCACCGATTCCAGGACTGGAGGATGTCAGCACGAACTGCCGTCAGTACACAGGGCGATAACAACACAGTGAGCAATAAAATTTACCGTGATAAATGTCTTTTTCTTGTGTCTCGGTTGATGATGAAGAGGAGGACGACGACGTCGAAGAGAAGGAGGAGGAAAAAAAGAGAAAAAGAAGGAAGATTAGTTTTAATAGAAGGAAAAACAACGGAAAGAAGAAGATTGAAAGATTTAGTCTTTAAGTGGGGAAAAAAGAAGAAAGAAAGAAGATGAAAGAATCAGTTAAATGGTGGGGAAAAGGAGAGGAAGAAATATAAGAATAGTCTTTAAGAAGAGAGGGGAAAAAAGAAGGGAAAAAAAGGAAGATTGAAAGAATTAGTCTTTAAAGAGAGGGAAAAAAGAAGGAAAAAGAAGAAGATTGAAAGATTGCTTAAAGAGAGGAAAGAAGGAAAGAAAGAGATTGAAGAATTGTCTTTAAGGGGAGGAAAAGAAGGAAAAAAGAAGATGAAAGAATTAGTCTTAAGAAGGAAGGGAAAAAAAGGAAATCGAAAGAATCAGTCTTAAGAAGGAGGAAAAAAGAAGGGAAAATAAAGGAAGATTGAAGAATCAGTCTTAAGAAGGAGGAAAAAAGAAGGGAAAATAAAGGAAGATTGACAGAATCAGTCTTTTCTTAGAACAGAATCATCACACTCCAACAGTTCTGTGTATGTTCCATCCCAAATCTGGCAGGTGATGAACTGGCTAACTCTGTGACCTTGCACACGCAAAAATCCCACGTGCTGGCACGGTCTTGAAATGGAAGTGCGTGGGAGGGGGGGGGGAGATGAGGTTGGTAACCAGAGTATGACACATGCGGCTGACACTACCAACATGAGTGCAGCATGAAGATGAGCAACGAGCGGGCCAGGGTTTATCATCATCATGTGCCCTGCCGCATGGCGTTGGCGATCATGGCCCTCCATATATATCTATCCCTTGTCGCTGCAAGTACATCTCCACCCTCTGTGTCCTCAGCCACTCTCCAAGTCCGTCCAATATTTTCTCCCTGGGTCTACCTGATGTACTCTTTCCCTCCAGCTTTTTTGTTGTGACCAGGTGTTCTAAATTTCCCTTTCCTCATAAAATGTCCTATAAATGTTGCTTGTCTTTTCCTAATCTTCTTCATTAATGATCTTGTGTCTTCCTCCATCCAGACTGTCTCGTTTGATTTCTTTGCTGTCCATGGAACTCTCAACATTCTTCTTAGAAACCGCATTTCAGCTGCCCCAATTTTGTTCTGCTTTTGCGTGTTAATTGTCCACGCCTCACAACCCGTACAACAATATCGGTTCTGTATAACATTCAAGAACTCTCTTCATGATCTTAATTGACAGGCATTTGTTGGTAAGAAAAACGCTTTTCATGTTCTTGAATGCCCAGGGTTTATGATATTGTGACTTACTGGCTCCCTTGTCGTGTGACCTATGAGGTAGTCAAGCACTCCAGTATGCACGGTCTTCAGCCATTCTGCTGGTGTTTTTCCACCTTCTGTTGATAAGTCTGGAGGTCCCTTTCCACTGTCGCCAGCTCGTCCTGGGTTGCTCCCTCTTTCTCTGGCCTGCTGGAGTCCATTTTCGGCTTCACTTGTATGTCTTGTATGTTGTGGGGAGCTTTCAGACACGCCCAAACCAGCGGAAATGCCGTCTGCAAATGGCGGTTGACACGTACGGAGAGCTGTTGAGATCTGACCCTGTTTATACTGTGGACGGAGGTTAACCTCATCATCATCATCATCATCAGGTGCCCTGCCGCATGGCGTTGGCGACCATGGATTTCCAACCATCTCTATCTCTCGTTGCCCCTAGCATCTCCCCCACCCTCCTCATCCCCAGCCACTCTGCAAGTCCGTCCAGCATTCTGTCCCTGGGTTTACCTGGTGCTTTCTTTCCTTCCAGCTTTAGGTTAACCTCAGCGGACAAAAAAGAAACAAAGAGCAAGAGAAACAAGAACGACATGAACGACATCAGGAGTGGATGATGATCGTTGTGATCGCCATTGTCAGTATCGTCATTCTAACATCAACAACAACATTATCGTCATTTTTGACATTTGTCCTATTTATCCCCTTTGCAGATGATGGACAATGACCTAAATGATGAGATTATACTGCTTTTAGCGATGGTAATTATGATAATGATGAGGGGTTGTTGTTGTTGTTGTTGTTGTTGTTGTTGTTGTTGTTGTTGTTGTTGTTGTTGTTTATCTACTGTGCTTCTTTAATAAAGAGCAGGTAATTAACATTCTTTCGTTATTTCCAGCGGGTAACCCACACCAGCTGCAGCACAATGTTGCAATATATTCCCTCAAGTGGATTACTTGTACACACATACATACACTCAGTCACGCACGCACACACACACATACACACGCACACACACACACACACACACACACACACACACACACGCACACAAGCACACACGTACACACGCGCACGCACACACGCACATACACACATACACAGAATGAGAGAGAGAGAGAGTGAGGGAGAGAGAGAGAGAGAAAGAGAGAGCCTTCAACATTTACGCAACACGACATTATTCAGCAACCAATCCTAGTGAAAGACAAGAAACCGGATTGAATGCACACAGCACAACGGGAATAACCCTTGTGCACTGATAGTTGCTTTAGCAAACCTTGTTTCGATGCGTGATGTTGCAACCTGTTAAAAGAAGATCGTGTTGGTCGGGTCTCGAAACGGATATTTATCTGTGACTCCCATAACTATTAAAATGATTTTTTTAAATCTTGCAGATTACACAGGTCTAATTTTCTTCCCTAGTCCACATGAAGTTTTTTAAGACTTTTAGTGGGAAATGGTTTGGGGACTACTAAATCACATTTTATATATTTTTTATATGTATGCATCAATCCAACGTTGAAATCACTATGTCAGTTGTTTGGGTCGTATGTGGATATTGTTTTATATCATAGTAGTGGAAAGCTGGAGGGAAGGAGAGCACCAGGTAGACCCAGGGAGAGAATGCTGGACGGACTTGCAGAGTGGCTGGGGATGAGGAGGGTGGGGGATATGCTAGGGGCAACGAGAGATAGAGATAGCTGGAAGTCCATGGTCGCCAACGCCATGTGGCAGGGCACCTGATGATGATGATTATCATCATAGTAGTAGAGAAGTTAATGTCTGTGCTTAATCAAATCCATCTCTGCCTTTGGAAGACTAACCAAGAGGTTGTGGGAAAACCATAGCATCTTGAGTTCAATCCCAGCCCGCAACATTAAAAACCTGGCTTGTCCACTGCCCATCTTAATGTTTCCATCGTTCTGCTGGTGTCAGCTTAGTGTTCCATAGATCCCGTTTCTCCTTTCCCCGTTTCAAGACCTTGTCAAGCAACATAGGGTTATGCTCAGGCTCAGGAAATCTGTCAGATAATTGCTGGCAGATTTGAGTAGAGCTCACATGGAGCTGTCCGAGCGCGATGAATCTGTCTTTAAGTAAGTCCAATAACTCCATAGCATCAGGCTTGTCACACACATGGCTGTGCGCAGAGCATTAGTCCTGCCAGACCCGGACGACACATTCAACAGCCGGAACGGTTCAACCAAAAAGTCTGCATAAGACCTGCAACATCTCGTAGCAAGATCGATTGTCCATTTATCAAACTGCCAGGTTTGTCGGACAGGACAGTTTGCATGTATAGAAGACAACCGCCATCTCAAAGAGACTTCCGTTGGAGAGGTGAAGCCAGGATACAGTGACCAGGGAAGACGACTAGAGCGATACAGGGATCCGCTAAAGACGCCTCATCAGCGTCAGCATCAACACATCCAGCTGTGACGACATTGCTGACAGCAGATAATGTTGTGTGCATGCAGG
The DNA here is from genome assembly GCA_030674185.1 of Monoplex corrugatus. Lineage (NCBI taxonomy): Eukaryota > Metazoa > Mollusca > Gastropoda > Littorinimorpha > Ranellidae > Monoplex > Monoplex corrugatus. Next base: position 9,334,193 of record JAPXFY010000017.1, on the reverse strand, counting down.
GAACAGTTGTATTTGAACAGTGCAAGACAGCTGATATTCAACAGATGTAAAACTCAGGGCCACCGAACTTCTTCCTATGCAGTCATCATCATCATCATCATCAGGTGCCCTGCCGCATGGCGTTGGCGACCATGGACTTCCAACCATCTCTATCTCTCGTTGCCCCTAGCATCTCCCGCACCCTTCTCATCACCAGCCACTCTGCAAGTCCGTCCAGCATTCTCTCCCTGGGTCTACCTGGTGCTCTCTTTCCCTCCAGCTTTCCCGTTGTGACCAGTTGCTCCAATCCCCCTTCTTCATAAAATGGCCTATAAATGTTGCCTGTCTTTTCCTAATCTTCCTTATCAGTGATCTACTTGTGTCTGCCTCCATCAAGACTGTCTCGTTTGTTTTCTTTGCTGTCCATGGAACTCTCAACATTCTTCTGAGAAACCACATCTCGGCTGCCTCAATCTTGTCTGGCTTTGCTTGCTGACTGTCCACGCCTCGCATCCATACAACAGTATTGGTTCTATATAACATTCAAGGACTCTCTTTCTGATGTTAATTGATAGGCATTTGTTGGTAAGAATGCTTGTCATCTTCTTGAACGCTGTTTTGGCTTGGCCGATTCTGCCAGCTATTTTCGATGTGCATCTGCCGTCTGATGAAATGATCGTTCCCAGGTATTTGAACTTATTAACCTGTGTCAAGGTTGTGCCATTTGCTGTTATTTTGCATGAGGGGATTTCATGTTTTTTACTGATCACGATGACTTCAGTCTTCCTGCTGTTTAGTTCCAACCCCTTACCTTTGCTTTCTATTTCTAGTATATTCACAAGGTTTTGTAGGTCCCTTTCATTTTCTGCAATTAGCACGGTGTCATCTGCGTACCGAATGTATGCAGTGCCTGTAGAAATACATGTGCCTTCTGGACTGGGCTTCTATCCTACATGAGGATCCACGCCTTGCGCTGAAATCCAGTATGCCTATTCATTCTTCAGATCGACGGGTGTTTCTATCCATCAAGTAAAGATCACGTGGTTAATGTCATTGCATTGATTCATTGAAGGAAACGTAAGGTTTTATCAACCCAAATATTTCCTCCACCTTTGATGCGCTATTTCGTAGGAATTTTTAAGTTTAACCATTTTTTAAATCGCCTGTGGCGTTAGTGCATATGGAATTCATTCCCAGCGCGGAGGGGTCATCTTGAGAAACTGAAACTGAGACTTAAACTGAAACCGTAATCGCGTTTTCGTTGCCAATTCAATTCAAAGCAACAGCGACAGATGACACTAGATCGAAGCAATTTAGTTTGATGGTTAGTCGAAGGCATATCAACCGTATTGATTATTCTTATTCGTTAAAGGAAAAATACTAACTTTGGGAACTTTATACCAACAAACATAGGATTCAGTGACCAGCATAGATGCTTAAGATTGTTTGGAGAGTTTAGTAGCAAAAACATTTAAATCAAATGTTTACTTCTGTGGAGATGGTGTGAACGCTTGCTCTAACTCTTTGATTCCCGCACCCTATCCACCAACTACAAAAACTTAACCCTTTGACTCCCTCACCCTATCCACCAGGTTCCTGCGGGAAGCTGGGGGATAGGGTAAGGGGGTCAAAGGGTTAAGTTTTTGCTCAGCTACCATGGTTGACAATATAGGATGCTGATGGACAGGGTGCAGGAGCCAAAGGGTTAATTAATGTGGAACATTGCTTCCAAACATTCAACATAAAATTGTTTACTTCTGAGGAGATGGTTTGAGCGCTTGTTTTGAATGTGGAACATTGGTACCGGTACAAACATTCAACATATTTTTTATTACTTCTGAGGAGATGGTAGCAGCACTAACTTCAAACTCCTGAATTTCTGTACATCAGTGCCGATTACCTAAGTTGTACCTAACATGAGTGTCAGAGACAAGGGTTTGCTCAAGCAACAACACTTACTAATGTTATACACAATGTTGGCTGAAAGTCAACGTGAGGGAAAATGAGAGGAAACACAAACAAGCAAGCAAAACAATCTTGTCAAGCCATAATAGCATTTTCCCTTTTCCAGTAGGCTTACCTTTGCCGTAGCCTTATTATGTCTTTTTTAAAACTTAGTCAAAAGAGCCAGGGGCCCTTGCGTTTTAGACATGTTAATTGAAAAATAACAGCAAATGGCACAACGTTGGGACAAGCTGATGAATTTAAATATCTGGGAAAAGTCATCTCACCAGACGGCAGATGCACATTAGAAATAGCCGGCATAATTGGCTAAGCCAAAACAACATTCAAGAAATAGAAGGCGTTCTTACCAACAAATGCCTATCAGTTGACATCAGAAAGAGTTGTTCAGTGTTACATAAAAGCGATACTGTTGTCCGGATATGAAGTGTGGATAGTCAACACGCAAAGTCAGAACAAGATTGACAACTGAAATGTGGTTTCTAAGAAGAATGTTAAGAGTTCCATGGACAGTTAAGAAAACAAACGAGGCAGTCTTGAAAGGGGCAAACACAAAAAGAACATTCATAAAGAAGGTTAAGAAAAGACAACATTTATACATTTTATGAGGCAAAAGAAATTAGAGCACCTAGTCACAACAGGAAAACTGGAGGGGAAAAGAGCACCAGGTAGACCCCAGGAGAAAATACTGGACAGTTTCGGGGAGTGGACGAGGACAGAACAAGTAGCGACAAAGGATAGATTCATATGGATGGCCGTCATGATCGCCATGCGGCAGGGCACATGATGATGATGGTGATGATTGAATACATGCTGTACAATATATGTAAAGTATCCTCTTCCTCACACACACACACACACGCACACACACACACACACATACACACACACACACATACACACATACACAAACAAACACACACATACACACACATACACACACACACACACACACACACACACACACACACTCACACACACACACACACACACACACACACACACACACACACACACACACACACACACACACACACACTCATACATATCATATGATACATGTTGAGAGCGTTTGTTTCGTTTTCATTTAAGGAGAAATAACCACTTCGGGACCCCAAAAGCCATAGCGTGGGTGTTCCCTTCATGTAAACGTTCTGCAAGTCACTTTCTGTTATGAGAACAGTGCCCACCATCATTGCCCACGACAAGCGTTTACTGAAGCAAAAATAGACACTATTAAACCCACTGTTGTCTAAATACAGCGCGATAAACTGGGAGAATGACAAACAACGAGGAAACAGACCGTCAAGCCATGTTGATAATAAAATGTTTCTTTTGTCTACTACTTTTAGACACTTTGCCTGTGCCCTTGCTATTGTTGTGCCCTTTTTAACAGTTCTACATTCAAAAGAGATTAAACATATCATGTCTGTCTAAATTCTGACTTTCTTTACATTCTTGTGTGCTTGCTTTAAGGGAAGAAAAAACGTATTCGGTTCAGAATTTAACACTTCTGGGATTTTGTAAGAGGCATACATACTATGGTCATTCGCTCCATGTACGTCCGTGTAACTGTTTTGGCTTGTACATGCTATGATCACTTGTTTCATGTACGTCCATGTAACTGTTTTGGCTTGTACATGCTATGATCACTAGCTTCATGTACGTCCATGTAACTGTTTTGGCTTGTTTTTTCTCCCCTTTCTAAGGGTCATTATGTCATCTATATGAACATCACCTTTAAAGATGATTAAAGTCAACACAATCCTTTCACAGCTTTAGTCACACTTTGAGTGAGACTTGTGAATGCAATATTTGGATGACTTTGGTACAACTCCAATGTCTAAAGTACAAAATTGTAGCAATATACATGTACATAGGTCGTTATCACTCCGAGATTTAAGAGCCAAATGCAGTTATATTTGATTCAGTCATTTGAATGATAACTTCTGATAAGATGTCAAAGCTTCACTGACCTTGAAGTATTTTCAGCGTCACCTGTGTTTTTGTTAGTATATCATCATCATCATCAGGTGCCTTGCCGAATGGCGTTGGCGATTATGGACTTCCATCTGTCTCTATCTCTTGTTGCCCCTAGCATCTCTTCCACCCTCCCTGTCTTCAGCCACTCTGCAAGTCCGTCTAGTATCTTCTCCCTGAGTCTACCCGGTGCTCTCCTTCCCTCCAGCTTTCCCGTTGTGACCAAGTGTTCCAATTCCCCTTTCCTCATAAAATGGCCTATGAATGTTGCCTGCCTTTTCCTAATCTTCCTTATGAATGATCTACTTGTGTCTGCCTCCATCAAGACTGTCTTGTTTGTTTTCTTTGCTGTCCATGGAACTCTCAACATCCTTCTTAGAAACCACATCTCCGCTGCCTCAATCTTGTTCTGGCTTTGATTTTTGACTGTCCACGCCTCGCAACCGTACAACAGTATTGGTTCTGTATAACATTCAAGAACTCTCTTCCTGATGTTAATTGATAGGCATTTGTTGTTAATATATGTACGATATAAACAGAAGAACATTAATATGGCTTGATCATCTTATGTCGTTATGCTGAGTCCAGCCAAATACTTCCAATTTCTTTTTCTTCTTTTTTTCTTTTTTTTTTTCTTTTTCTTTTCTTCTTTTTCTTTTTTCTAATCTCCTTGGCAAAACTATGCAGAAAGAAAACTCGCAAAGGTAAATAAATACACACGCACACGGGAAAAAAAATAAAATAAAAACCAAGTGGCACCGTTCTACGGCGACCTGCTTTCCCCCCTGGGAGGACAGCCTGCATGTCACAGGGGGGAAAACCCAAGGTAACAAAATTCCACTCCAAGCCAATTCCAAATCCAGGCTGCCAGAAAGAGGACGTCGGCACTGCTCTTATAATGCTGGCCCCAAGAAAATTAAGGTCTCTACCATCTCACTACCTTACGACTTCAGGGTTATTTATGGGCAACCTTTAAAACCAAGGGGAGGAAACTCAGGGAGAAACCAAGGAGAGAAAGACCCAGGAAGGGGGATGATCACCATCATTATCATGTGCCCTGCCGCATGGCGTTGGCGACCATGGCCTTACACACGAATCTATCCCCTGTCGCTGCAAGTAAATCTCCTACCCTCTGTCCTCAGCCACCCTGCAAGTCCGTCCAATGTTTTCCCCATGGGCCAGCCAAAACACGAAGGGGGAATCAATGGTAGGACATTTGGGTGGGGTATGGGTGAGGGACAAAGAGAAGGGGGAAAGTGGGAGGGGATTTGGGGGAACTACAAAGAGGGAGGTGGAGACTTGGGTGGAAACTAAAAGGCAGATAACTCAGGTAGGAGGGGGGGGGAACAAAAGGGAAGGAACTCTGGGAAACCGATGGAACTGAATTCAAGAAGGAACGACTGGAATGGAATTGAGGGGTTAGGGTGAGGTGGGGGATTGTGAGGGAGAGGGAAACGATGGGCAGGAACTTTAGAAGAAATCTTGGGGAGGGAATATGGGGGGAATCACAATGGATCTGGAGGGGGAGTGGGAGGCCACAGGTGGGAGGGAACTTCAGGGGTAAAAAGGGGAGGAAACTTTCGAAGACGGAGCAAAGTAGGTGGGAGAGTGGGACAAAACGTAAAAAAGTTCAGGGGAGGCGGTAACAAGGGGGAGGGAACTTCAGGTAAACTTCCAAAGGGAAATCAAGGCAGGGAAATTCAGAGAAACTGCTGGAAGGGAAACTAGGGGAGGAAATCCAACGGTGGGAACTTAATAATACTTGATCTGTACAGTCTAAACAATGTATGTGTCTGACGTACAAATCAGATAAGTTTGCACCATTTAACTTAAAATTTTTCTATATCACCATTTGACACAAGACTACACCAAAAATGAATCCTTCTGCAACTAACCAACACTAAAATTGGATCATCATCATCATCATCAGGTGCCCTGCCGCATGGCGTTGGCGATCATGGACTTCCATTTGTCCCTATCTCTCGTTGCCCCTAGCATCTCCCCCACCCTCCTCGTCCCCAGCCACTCTGCAAGTCCGTCCAGCATTTTCTCCCTGGGTCTACCTGGTGCTCTCTTTCCCTCCAGCTTTCCCGTTGTGACCAGGTGCTCCAAATCCCCCTTCCTCATAAAATGGCCTATAAATGTTGCTTGTCTTTTCCTAATCTTCCTTATGAGTGATCTACTTGTGTCTGCCTCCATCAAGACTGTCTCGTTTGTTTTCTTTGCTGTCCATGGAACTCTCAACATTCTTCTAGAAACCACATTGGATATAACCATAAAACACCTCAGTCATAATGCTTCTTGGCAATTTCATCAAAAAAAGTTCAAACCGCAATGTCTTAAGTAGTTTAAGTTCTCACATCCCCATAATTTATAACCATACAGTGATATAGGTACAACAGTAGTGTTATATGACTAAAGAACATATCTTTTTCAGTCAGATCTTGATTTCTGGTTGTCTGCAATAGAGAAGAATATGGCTTTTTGAACTTGATCATGTACAGTGCTTATTACCTTCATAAATTTTACTCATTTTCAATTCAACACACCAACAAAAACCAAAGTTTATTGAAGTCCTAATGTCAAGCAGTTCACAGAAGCTAGTAACGTTAACCCTTTGACTCCTGCACCTTACCCACCAACAGCAAAAACTTCACCCTTTGACTCCCTCACCCTATAGACCAGCTTCCTGCCGGAAGCTGGTGGACAGGGTGAGGGAGTCAAAGGGTGATGGTTTTTTTCCTTTTGCCAGCATGGCTGACAATGCAGAATGCTGATGGACAGGATGCTGGAGTCAAAGGGTCAATTCCAAATAAATTAAGGTCAATTCCAAATAAATTAAGGACACATATCCACTTTAGGACTCCACAGTGTTAGTTTACGGTGCAGAGAGATGATGCTGTTCCACAATTAAGGTCAATTCCAAATAAATTAAGGACACATGTCCACTTTAGGACTCCACAGTGTTAGTTTACGGTGCAGAGAGATTATGCTGTTCCAGAGTTAATTCCAAATAAATTAAGGTCACATATCCACTTTAGGACTCCACAGTGTTAGTTTACGGTGCAGAGAGATGATGCTGTTCCAGAGTTAATTCCAAATAAATTAAGGACACATATCCACTTTAGGACTCCACAGTGTTTAGTTTACGGTGCAGAGAGATGATGCTGTTCCACAATTAAGGTCAATTCCAAATAAATTAAGGACACATGTCCACTTTAGGACTCCACAGTGTTAGTTTACGGTGCAGAGAGATTATGCTGTTCCAGAGTTAATTCCAAATAAATTAAGGACACATATCCACTTTAGGACTCCACAGTGTTAGTTTACGGTGCAGAGAGATGATGCTGTTCCAGAGTTAATTCCAAATAAATTAAGGACACATATCCACTTTAGGACTCCACAGTGTTAGTTTACGGTGCAGAGAGATTATGCTGTTCCACAATTAAGGACACATATCCACTTTAGGACTCCACAGTGTTAGCTTACGGTGCAGAGAGATGATGCTGATCCACGTTCATTCTCTTGCACATGGTGCAGGGTTGGTGTTTGCTTCATGGGGCACGGTTCTGTGCTCTGCATGTCACTGACAATTACCTCCAGACTGTGTCAGAACCAGTGCCAAGGACAGCCGTTGACTGTACCAACAGTGCTTGGTAATGGGATGTTCGTTCGTTCGTTCTTTAATTTAACGATTTAAGGATTAAATTCCCTACAGATGATGTGTGCCCCGTTAGCACATTGGTAAAACCGCGTACCGCAATTCTGAAGCGCAGAATCGCCCAGGTTCGCTCCCCGGCGTGGGGAAAAAACAACAACAACAACAACAACAAAAATGGACAACAGCAGAAGGGCATCCAGGAGTCATGACCTGGATGTGGCCCGGCCCCCCGAAGAGTGTAAGGAGTTCAGGGCCGAAACACTTGTCTAAAGGGGGTTACTTCTCTGAAGACCTTCTGTCTCTGAAGACCTTCTGTTGTCTAGCTCTCCCTAGAGTTTCTTTCTACCTAACGTCTGTTCATTATGAGTGATATAAGTGATATTACGCAATGGGATGTACGGTTCTAGATGTATTCGTCACAAGAGAGGTTCCAGTTCCAGTTTATATTGCTTAAAAGTCCAGCTGACCGCTAGAGCCATATCAGGGCTAACACCACGTCAAAAACTACAAGCAGGCTATGTGATAAAAGACAACAGTTAAAAACCATGCTCACCGTTAATCTTGCAAGTCAAAAACGCATTTAAAGAAGGCTGTAAGAGATGTGAAGGATCCAAATCAGCACATCCATCCATCCATACATACATGCATACTTATATACTTGCATGCATGCAAGTACATACACACACACACATACATACATAAATACGTACATATATACATATGTACCTACGTACATACATACATAACTACGTACGTACGTACATACATATATACATACATACGTACATACATACACACACACACACACATACATACATACATACATATTTACACACATGCTTACATACATACATACATACAGATATACATACATTCATTCATACATACATACATACGTACATACATACATATATATACATTCATACATACATGCATACATACATACATACATATGCTCTCTATAATTTTCCATTGCTTTTATTCTTTCTCCCCATTAAAAGCCGTGTGTGTGTGAGTGCGCGCGCGCGCGCGCGCGCGTGTGTGTCTGTATGCGTGCGTGTGTGTGTGTCTGTTTCAGCGCTTAGATTTGATTTTATCAAAATTTGCGCTATATAAATATTGTAATTATTATTTATAATTATTACATGATACGGATTCTTCATCGGCAAACCATATTGACTATTTTTCTTTTTTGGCAGTTCGACATACAGATTGAATGACAACGAAAAGATGCTTCATGTCTTCTCTTTTCTTTTTCTTTTTTCTTTCCTTTTCTTCCTTCCTTTTGTTAAGTTTTAAAATAACAACAACACCAGCAACAACAAAATCAGTCAAACATGCATGTTTATACCTTTTCCGATTGCAAAGGCCAGTTTGGAACTGTCAAAGATGCGAAAACCAACCCAACAAACTAACTATTCTTGCAATTAAAGTTGGTGTGCACTTCTCCATAGCCACGTCTCTACATGTACATTACAAATCACCACTCGACCAACTATACTGGCTTGAAAGAAAAAGTGGTCATAAGCCACAGCAGTGTTACTTTCCAGCAATCAATATAACTCAGGAAATGTAGCCACTACTGTACTACTTCCCTGCAGTCAATATAACTCAGGAAATGTAGCCACTACTGTACTACTTCCCTGCAGTCAATATAACTCAGGAGATGTAGCCACTACTGTACTACTTCCCTGCAGTCAATATAGCTCAGGAGATATAGCCACTACTGTACTACTTCCCTGCTGTCAGTATAACTCAGGAGATATAGCCACTACTGTACTACTTCCCTGCTGTCAGTATAACTCAGGAGATGTAGCCACTACTGTACTACTTCCCTGCAGTCAATGTAGCTCAGGAGATATAGCCATTACTGTGCTACTTCCCTGCTGTCAGTATAACTCAGGAGATATAGCCACTACTGTACTACTTCCCTGCAGTCAATATAACTCAGGAGATATAGCCACTACTGTACTACTTCCCTGCAGTCAATATAGCTCAGGAGATATAGCCACTACTGTACTACTTCCCTGCTGTCAGTATAACTCAGGAGATATAGCCACTACTGTACTACTTCCCTGCAGTCAATATAACTCAG
>JAPXFY010000017.1:9269516-9314516 GCA_030674185.1 Monoplex corrugatus | reverse complement strand
CCACCAAAATATCCTAAGCATTAACCCTTTGACTCCCGCACCCTATCCATCAACTGCAAAAACTTAACTTTTTGTTTCACTTACCGTATCCACCAGCTTCCTACAGAAGCTGGTAGCTTCCTACAGAAGCTGTAGACAGGTAAGAGAAACAAAAAGTTAAGGTTTTGTTTTGCTAGCATGGTTGACAATGCAGGATGCTGGTGGACAGGGTGCTGTAGTCAAAAGGTTAAGAAGAGCAGCGAACATGGCCAGTTGTTGCAGGCTGAGATTGAACTCAAGACATCAGATCTTGGTGGGGTTTTGCTTTGCTCAAATGAGGTTCATTCACCGTTCATACGCGTTTACTTCAGAATATATTGCATGTCCCTTTCTAAACGAAACGTTTCAGCTGTCACACAGTAACACACACACACACACATGCCCTTCTCTTTCTCTCTCTCTCTGACACAGCCAACACACCACACATACACACACACGTGTGAGCGCCGCACACACACACCACACACCACACATTTTTTTAAAACACACCGAAGAAGTTGGGTATTTTAAACCATTTTTTTCTTCTTCTTTTTTATTGTCTCTGTTCATGTTCTATCTTGTGAATTTTTGCATTCTACTTATTTTTTCGATTTTGTATTCTTGGTTTTACTCAAAAGCTTTACATTGCATCCAGACCGTTTCCATACGCACTTACTTCTGTTGTCTTGTGGTTCCCTTTCAAACACTGAAAAGGAAAGCTTTTATACGCAGAATCTCATGTAGGAGTGGTAATTCTGGAATGAATTTTTGTTTACAGAATGCAGAAACAATTGCTTTTGTTTCCAGTTTGTTTGTTTTGTTTGGTTGGTTGGGGTTTTTTTTTTTTTTCGTTTTTATATTTTCCCCAGTGCATACATACATGGTGATACTTGCATTTCTTTAGATACACACGATCACTTAATGTGCATCCACTTGTGCCTCTGCATACATGTATAGGCGTGTGTGTTCACTGGATATAGGTGGTGATTTTTTTTAAACCATACATATATATTCATTTTGTTGGTGGTGGTGGTAGTTTTGGTGAATTTATTCATACCATTTTTTGCATGCTTCGGATTAATAAGTGGTATACTTTCATTTCAACAGTTAATATCTTATCCTACTGATATTGACCAGCTTATCCTTCTTTGACTGCTATCCCCCTTCCATTGAAGTCTTGGCTTTGTGACTGCACACGTTTCTTTGTTTCCTATCTGTTTCAATTCCTTCTTTATGAGACAGGCCCAGCTGCATCTGACTAAGGGTTTTTTTCTCTGGGTACTCCAGTTTTCCCTTCAGCCCCTTAGCTGTTGGATTTGGATGTGTGATTTTTTTCCCCTCTTCCTTTTCCAAGGTCAGACTTTATTCGTTGCACTAGGCACAATTCATTTACACTAACTTCACCTTTCACAATCAATTTTCTTTAGTGACTCGACCATCTATACATGGTGTGTGTGTGTGTGTGTGTGTGTGTGTGTGTGTGTGTGTGTGTGTGTGTGTGTGTATGTGTGTGTGAGTGAGTGAGTGTGTGTGTGCATATATGTACATAAATATATACATTTTTTTAATATATGTATATATATGTACATACACACACACACACACTTTCCCTCAAGACAAGACACTCAAATAGTACATTCTAGATTTTTAATTTCCAGTATCCGATTTTTCCAAAATTTAGACCCCAGCCTTTCTCGGGTAACAACTTTAATATGGAATAACCATTTTTATGTTGTAGAATACGTTTGTCTCCCTTGTTTGTTAGTTACAAGTACACACATCTGCCATTTTCTCTGCTGGGACGCTATGTTTGGGAAGTTGCTCCCCCCCAACCCCCCCCCCCCCCACCCCTTTTTCTTTTTTTTCCCTAAGTGTTGGCATTTATTCTTTCTATTTTTTTTTTTTTTTTTTTTTTGTATACGCTTGCCAATAGGCCAGTTGGCAGAAAATATGTGCCTGATTCGTTTTGTTTTATCAAATATGCATTCTACTTCTATTTCTTGTGAAGTTTTCTTTTTTTTGTTTGTTTGTTTTGTTTTGTTTTGTTTCATGTTTCTTTAACTGTTTTCCCTTTCTTTCTTTCTTTCTTTCTTTTTCATCCACTGTTGTTATTGGTTTTGCTGCTGGTGATGGTGGTGGTGGTGGCGGTAATATGTGTGTGTGTGTGTGTGTGTGTGTGTGTGTGTGTGTGTGTGTGTGTGTGTGTGTGTGTGTGTGTGTGTGTGTGTGTGTGTGTGTGTGTGTGTGTGTGTGTGTGTGCTTGCATGCATACGTGTGTATGTGTGTGTGTGTGTTTTTGTCACAACGAATTTACTGTGTGATTCTTTTACATGTGGTAAATACGTGCTGCACCTCTTCAGTATGCAGGATTTACGTACAGGCTTACAGCGTTTGCCATTTTTGTTTTGGAGCTTTTCCAAAACATGGCTTCGGAGGTGTAAATGCTTACAGAATTCTCAACTGCCTTACTGTTGTTTTGCAAAAACAAAAACTGAAACCAAAGATAATGTTTCTGCCTGACAAGCGTTTTTCCCCCTTCAAATCCATTTGATTCACTGTAGATTAACATTAGAACTTTCAAAGATTTCATGAATGTGTGATTATTTTTTCTTTCGTTTAAAATATATTACACACATACATGCACGTGCGCACACACACGCACACACACACACACACACAACACACACAACTTTCTTGCATATACACACAAACACAAGCTTAAATAAAACAAGGTTTCAACAGTAAACATATTTAACGACGTTTGATATCACAGAATCAAAACAATGATTCACACTTGGTCGATATTGCTACCATGATGTCCACATACCAACAAATTTTGAGTAAAGACAGACATGTACACTGTAACAATAAAGTGAGAAAGAACATATACAACAGACAAAGAAGAATCAAAGACGATCAAGCCATACAAAAAAACATGCCTTTTTCCAACTGTGCCATCAGTTATGATCTGATTCATTGTGACCTTCAGTGTTTACAAATTTCAGTCATGCTGAATCCTAGAAACTTCTTGACAGTGAAGAACATTTAAAACAAAATTGTTACACTCAAGATCCTTATTAAATCGACGCATACAACTTGACATTTTTGAACACCACAATCCTAGTAACAGCTCACAGTGCTCATACATTGAAGTCTTCCCATCTGGCTGATTTTGATCTAAATTTGTTAACCCTTTGACTCCTGCACCCTGTCCACCAGCATCCTGCATTGCCAACCATGCTAGCAAAGCAATAATTTGGCCCTTTGATTCCCTCACCCTATCCACCAGCTTCCTGCAGAAAGCCGGTGGATGGGGTGAGGGAGTCAAAGGTTAAGTTTTTGCGGCTGGTGGATAGAGTGTGGGAGTCAAAGGGTTAAAAGTCAACTCACAGTTAATGAAGAAAATTCACCACGAGCAACTGTTGAAGATACTATATCGCTTGGAAGTTAAAGAGTTCAGAGTAAAATCAAGAGCAATTCATCGTAATCAGACAATTTCAAATGAGCGTCACATAAATCTGCCCATAATCATCGGCAGACTCCTCAAGTCTGCGCAAAACCCTATGCACTAGCACGGTTACAAAATGTGGAGGGGGGAAGGGAGAACAGGAACAATGAAACGCTAAGCTGACACCATCAGGATGACTGCAGCATTAAGATGATCAGTGAACAGGGCAGTTTTTATGTTGCTGGTCGGGATCAAATTCAAGACATCAAATCTTGTATCTATCTATTGATCTTTTTAAGTCACAATCAGATACGGTAACAAACTTTATTCGTCACTTGAATGAAATTCTTACAAGTTGCATGTTACTAACGCGCATCATAACAGACAACATGAGTCACTCTATATCAGCTTGCACTAATTTGAAAAAAACAACAACAACAAAAAACGTAGCAATTTAACCCTTTGACTCCTGCACCCTACCCACCAAATGCAAAAACTTAACCCTTTGATTCCCTCACCCTTTCCACCAGCTTCCTGCAGGAAGCTGGTGGAAAGGGTGAGGGAATCAAAGGGTTAGTTTTTGCTCTGCTAGTATGGTTGGCAATACAGAATGCTGGTGGACAGGGTGCAGGAGTCAAAGGGTTAACAAAAAAGAGGACAAATACATCCTTCAAAAATTTATAACAATTTAAAAAAAACCTACCCTTCCTGTTCACGATGAAGTAAAATGACAAGACATCCTAAACACAAGAATAACTGATGTTATAACAGTTTATACATGGGAAAAACGGACACATGGAAGTGAGAAAAGGAAAGAGGAACAGCAGAAGAAGAGAACAGACAGACAGACAGACAGACAGACAGACAGACAGACGACGACGAGAAGCAGACAACGACAGAGACAGATATTTACACAGAGCAATGATCTGAGCAACTTGATCCAAGCAGCTTCAACAAAATCATAACAGTGCTAAATGATATCCAATGAAGTATCTGAACACTACAAAAAAATAAATAAATATATGATGAAAGTATACAGGTACCTAGGGGGAAAATCCACATGCATTGTGATACATGGCCGAAAGTTTGAAAAAACAAAGGCTATTCATAAAATCGAACAACCACCTATTAAATGCGTAGTTGAAAAAAAATCTAATCACATAATCTGGAAACAAAAGCCCTGGGAACTATGTGAACACTAGAAAACTCTAAAACCAAATAAAATTGATGAATGAATACAAACTGAAAAATAAACATATGCTATCCCTGTGGCAGCAAGAAAGACTGGCATTTACACAGACAAAGACTGGCAAAACCTGATCGTAAACTTAAAATTCATGGGTTTTTCAGTGCATCTCCACATCATACATAATTTCATCCTAATCCATAGAACACATCCACCGTAACAGATTAAAAAAGTATTTGTATTGTGCTTTTTAGTATTTTATTTCTTTTTTCACAATGAATGTACTGTCAAATTCAGGCTGTTAAAACACAGACTGTGCACCGCCACAGATGCAGCGTCACCCCATTTGTTCTGTAGTATTTTGTCCTGTGGGCCTACTATCTGCATGCGTTTCTTTTTACCGGACGAGTGAATTTTTTTCTACAGAACTTTGCAAGGGACAACTTTTTTGTTGCTGTGGATTCATTAACATGTGCATACTACTCACAAAACCTCAATTTTTCCACTCATCTGAAGACTAGAATCCAAACCACTCAAGGTCTTACGTTTTGTTGAGGTTAAAGTTCTACCACTCTCAGAGTATATGAGGACTAGCTATAAGAATGTTGCTCAAAGGAGCCTTAAAACATTTTGGCTGTACTGTGAGATACCGATGCTATTGTCAGATTCTCTGGGTCTACCAGATACACTCCAGGTCTGGTACAGCAAAGGGGGGTCTATGTCCTGGGCCTGGCTGACGGTGCCAGGCTGTATAGTATGAAAATAAACGTAGAGTACAGCCTGCCATGCAGTCTCAAACCAACATGGAACTCCATAGCATCATCACTATCACCTCCATTCTCATCATCATAGCTCTGTGAAAAATCCTGCTCTCATGGCAGCATCAGTTTTGGAGTGTTTAGAGGTGTATGTCCTGGCAAGCTGAAATGAGTGAGGTGGGGGCAGCGAACATAGCAGTAGTGCAGAAGATGTGTGTGTGTTTGGGGGGGGGGGGGGGGAGGAAAGAAAAACAAGAGGACAGATAGAAAAAAAAAGAGTGTTCATCACACACCACATCCAGTAAATGTGGTTACTATTTACGCATATCACAAAAAATACATCCAACATCTTGCCAGCTTAACTCTTAAAAAAACAACAGTTTTGTCAGCAGATTACTGGATGTTCGGCCTTCTTCCCAGGTAAAACAAAAACAATGGCATACTTAAGCAAATAGGCAAAATATCATTATTTTAAGCTAACAACTGCTATGGCATATTCGTTATTTCTTTACTGAGAGTTTAAGTTAGAGCACATGTGTATTTATTTAGTATTTACAACCATGAAACTACTAACGTACAAGACCTTTCCTTTTTACAAACACACTAACAACACCAGTATGTTACACACCATACACACACCACACACACACACACACACACACACACAACACAAGACACACACACACACAAACACATAATACTTACTAAGATTGCCAACTACTCTGATAATGCTCCATCAGTATAAACAGTGCAAAAATACTATGCGTAGTTAAAAATAATGAAACATGAAACAAAATCAGGCAGGAGAGTTCAAGAATGAACGAGGTAGCTATAAATAAATTTTTACACAAAAAAATACCAACACACACAAAAAAATTCTATGCCCATCCCCCCAAAATATTTCATAAAGGAAGTGACTGTTACTCTAAAAAACACATAAAACACACACACACACACACACACACACACACACACACACACACACACACACACACACACACACAAGAGAATCTGATTACATTTTTTCTCCTTTGCATGACATTTTCACTGACTATCAATCTTTGACATTCATACATCAATTAATATTTTGATATGTGGAAACTCTATATTTACTATGAAAAATAAAAATTAAAGTAAGACAAGACAAAATTACAGAAAAACAAATAGTACAGAAAAGAACACCTTGAGAACATTATGATTTGATTGTGTGGGTACATTTCCCAACTTAAACCATTGGTCCACGAGTAACAAAATTCCGGCACTCCTCGTAGGAGGCATAACCCAAATTCTAAGTCAAATTTATTTTTAAAAAAAAAGGTGTGTGAGGAAGGGGTGAAATCAGATCATCTCTTTGTTATTTCTTTTCTTCTTTTCACTGTTTTATGTTACCATGTAACTATACATGTAAATATTTAACCCCCCAACCACACACACACACAAAGCACACTATTCTTTCGTCCAGTGAAGCACGTTCATACGTAAACCACACAATACACTTTTCGAAGTGTAGTATCACACAATTATGCCTACACAACTGAGAAACATCATCTACATAAAAAAATCTAATAATAATGCTTAGCTATGTTGTGCTTACCCTAGTAAAAACATAAATAATCTCCCCTCTCCTCGAAATAAGATGCAAATTAAAATAAACATGCAAAGCCAGTTGAGACCAGAAAGGTTGCCTTGAGACATGGAAACTTTTTAAAACAAGAATGTTCAGTATCTTTTTGGCTTTTGTCTATATTTAAAGAGGACAGATGTGAATTAGAAGGGGGGGGGGGGGGGGGAGGAAGAACGGGCAAAGTGGATAGGGGGTACAGGTTGTTGAAGGAGCAGAAATCTTTGGTCATGCTTAACATAATGCTAGAACAAACTGGTTTCCAATCTGATTTATCTGAATGATGGCAGGCCCTCTGATTCAAATAAGACATTTGTCACCATACCTACACAATACATCACAACACAACATGATATAACAAAATATTAACTGTTAGCCTCCACTCTAATTCAGACTAGAGCACTGTTGTTATGATTATTCAGTGATGGCTTCATATCATCATCATCATGTGCCCTGCTGCATGGCGTTGGTAATCATTGCCCCCCATATGCATCTATCCCTTGTCACCGAAAGCACACCTTCCACCCTCTCTGTCCTCAGCCACAGAGTGTCTGTACATAAACCGATGGAAGGCAACGGGAAACCACCATCGTATTTTCCCAAGATAAATCATGGCCAGTCAAAGCAAGTAATGGCTTATCAATGTTATATGATGGAAATTCAGCCCATAACACAGACACTTAACACATCTGTGACGGCAAAGCTGCCGGGTCACGATAAAAGTCGTTTTGGTCATATATGGTACAGAACTGGATGGCGGATAAAAACTATTTAAGTTATAGCTTTATAAATAGCACAGCTAAACTCAGCATCCTTTTTTTCATCAAGCACACAAATTTGGTGACAACTGGACTTCATTCAGGCCCGATAGAGTGTCTCTTTTACAACTACTGGTTCTTTATTGGAGGCAGGCTCAGGCTGGCAGGAAGTTCAGGCAGAGAGGCAGGGCCAGTCACAATAGTGTTAATGAGTCACAACCACGGACCAAAAGAGTACTGGCGTAAAATCCCATCACTTACAGTAGAAATTTACTTCTGTCTTGATTAGTTCAAAAAATGGGAGGGAGGGACGATGGGTGGTATTTACTTTATTTGTACTGTTCCTTTCCTTAATAACTGCTATCAAGAATGTAACCACTATTCTGTGAAAACTGTTCAATGTATATTGTATTTAAAATGAAACAAAACAAATTATGATCTGTGTTCCATAAAACATCATGTAACAAACAAAAATGGAAAAGTTTTTCCCTACAATCATGTTTAAAAAAACATACATGGCTCATGAGTGTCTGTACCACGACTCATGAATACTAACACTCTCTGGCTATTAGTTTTTTTTATAACGATAAAACTAACAGCTATGCTGTGAAAGGACAAATAGAAGGAGAATAAAGAAGAATGTGTTGGGCAGAGTATAACTGATTTAAAAAGAGAGAGAGAGAGAGGAGTGTGTGTGTGTGTGTGTGTGTGTGTGTGTGTGTGTGTGTGTGTGTGTGTGTGTGTGTGTGTGTGTGTGTGTGTGTGTGTGTGTGTGTGTGTGTGTGTGTGTGTGTGTGTGTGTGTGTGTGTGTGCATATTTAGTTTTTGTATATCAATGGTGGAGGATGGGACAACAGAATTAAGGCAATGGCAATAATCGTGTCAGAGAGTGGAAAGGGATGTGTGTTGGCCTGACCACAACTGGGTTTCTATGATGTGAAAGCAGGGGCGTAAGTATAATGCGCTCATACTGCAGGGTGCAGGGGGGGGGGGGGGACATTCATTTCCCCAACACACCAGATGAAGAGATGCATTTCACTACAATCTAATCTACATTGTTTCAATCACAGAATGATACAAGGACAGACAAAAAACACACACACTTAGAAAGACCTCAAGATCCTGCCATGAGTAAAGTTTACAGCTTATGCCATAACCATTTCAGAATTTACCCATCACAAGGCATCTGTGACATCCACGCAAATGGAAACCATTTCAAGCATACAGTTGCCATCTTGAGAAACTGAAACTGAAACTGAAACTGTCAGCATTGCAAGGACACTAACCGCTTCTCTATTCTTTCAAAACAAAAAGCATCTTCACTGTCCTTTTCTTCTGCATGCTTCTTTTCTTTTGTGTTCAGTTTTTATTTACTTGTTTAGCGGGACAGTTTGCTATTCTCTTTTTTTTGTGTGTTTTCAAATACAGTTTTTTTTAAGCATACCTTTTGTTGCAACAAGTCATTTTTAAACTGTGACTATGAATGAAGGGATTTATGTCAGAATACTTGCTTCCCAAACTACCCACCTTCAAAATCCTGGGAATTCCCCTTGCCCTCCTTTCCCTTTTTTTTGTTTTTTACTATTTGTAAGGAAGATGAAGAAGTTGGGGTAGGTGAAGGGGGTGAGATGAAAAGGAGGGTAATTATTTTGCTGTGTACCCTTCTCAAATTAATTTCCTTCTTTGGTCCTTCTGTTCTTCAGTTCTGTCATTTCATAAATAAACAATAAATACACTATCATAACAAAAATATAAAAGCCTTTTCATGCCAAATCACAAAACAAATACAAAGGGATGTTTAGATTTTGACTGAAGCCTCACCACAGTACAAATAATGGAGAGGACAACCAGCACAACTACTGAATATCCACATCAAGATGAAACCAAGAACATCAACAAAGTTGTAACTTAATGAGATAGCAGAAGAGTCTGAAAGTCCATGACTTCACCAGAGAGGACTTTTCTTGATGATACCTGTCCACTCTGTCTGGTCCGCTTCGTTAAAACGCTTCTGCAAGAAGTTCAGCTTGTCCTCCAGCTCCCGGATCTCCTGACAAAACGAAAACATCAGCCAATGATGATTTGTTTCTGTGTTGGTCTGCATACAAACAAACATTAATGAGACAGAAATAATCAGGCCATGAATGAAAATACTGAGGGGAAAAATAGGACCAACAGTGTAAAGAAACCTCAGTTAGTAATGATTTGTTTCTGTGTTGGTCTGCATACAAACAACATTAATGAGACAGAAATAATCAGGTCATGAATGAAAATACTGAGGGGATAAATAGGACAACAGTGTAAAGAAACCTCAGTTAGTAATGATTTGTTTCTGTGTTGGTTTGCAAACAAACATCAATGGGGCAGATATACTCTAGCTAAGACTGAAAATCTTTATAAAAAAAAAAAAAATTTCCTCATTAGCTTCAAGTAAGTGGATTTTGACAGAAGGATTATTTTTGTGAATGTCTCTATCTTTGTTACTAACTGTGCTTATTTTCTATTGTGACTTAAGAACCCTGCTACCTTTCTTGTGCTTTGAGTTGCAGACTAACTGAGTGTTGGCCGTTTTTTCACCGGGACTGCACAAAGTTGGTTTGCTGTTTTTGTCATTGTTGTTGATAATCTGCTTCCAAAGAGTTAACATTGTACTTGAAATTCATCTTCTTCAGCTCAACAAACAGAATCAGGAAAGCAATCAGCTCTCTTGTTTGGTCAAAAATTTGCAAAATTTTGTTTTGTTTCAATCAAATACACCTTATCCTCTTTTTATGGGTCTTGGATTTTGACATTACACAATCATGAACAAATAAAAAGCGACATATTGCCTATGGATCTCACTATCAGGGCAAAAGCAAAGCATTGAGAAAAAAAAAAAAAAAAAAAAAAATGGCACAAGAAAGGGGAGACAACTGACCAATCCACTTCCTGTTGGTCAATGTCTAGGAAAACTGTTCAACATAATTTAAAACAATGAGTAATTTGACACAGTTCTGTGTCACTATAAATTTCAAAAGGCTTGTCAAACATCAGAGGCAGACTTGATCTTAAAAACAATGTCAACAATGCATGGAGTAAATAGATGCAGTTCTGTACCATAACCCTTGTAAAAGGCCTTGACATCAAAAGTCTGGCAAATTTGGTCATGAAAACAATACATGGTGTGACTCAATGCAGTGTTGTGCCACACTATATTTTAAAGGTGTGTCAAAGTCTGGCAATTTGGTCATGAAAACAATACATGATGTGACTCAATGCAGTGTTGTGCTATAGCACATTTTAAAAGGTCTGTCAAAAGTCTGGCAAATCTGGTCATAAAAACCAATACATGGAGTAGTTCAATGCAGTTCTGTACCGTACTACATTTCTGTCAGACTGTCAAAAGCCAGGTATGCTTAGTCTTGAAAAGAATAAAAACTTTGGACCCTAATAATCTGAGTTCAGCACTTACTAATGTGTATGAGACCGAGAATGAACAAGAAAAGAACACAACTACTTATCTGCACCTGCACTTTCTGTTTCGATCTCCAGTTTTGAGAGAAGAATCACACTGATTAAAATCATCCTGATACAAGGCACAGTCAGCCTGTCCGTATCCCAATAAACATACCACTAAACTGACAATGATGTAAATCCAAATGTTGGACAAGATGTTCTAGCAAGCACACATACCTCCATACCAACGATCATGACCATCACCCAGACAGACACTTACACACTTACAGACAGAAAGCACACCTAAACTGTAGGATACAAAATTACGACACCATACATACACATACAGTAAGTGGCCGTTTCATGCAAGTAAAAAAAAAACAGACCCATACAGTACACACCTGTTTGATCTTTTCCTCCCTCTTCACCTTCAGCTCAGGGATGGAGTTTTCTAAGTTGCTGATCTGAAAAAAATATCAGCCCACAATAATAATGATGATTCTGATGATTGTCATGTTAATGATCCATACTGTGGATGCAAGTTGTTTTTTTTTCTAAGTGGCAGCTGCAGCAATTCAATCCATCAAAACACAAAGACAATTTAAAAAGACATGAAAACAATTCAAGATCAATTAAAAAGACAAAAACAAACACATAAACAAATCTATCAACACCAATCAACAAAATGATATATATTATCTTCATATCTATTTTTCAAGCAAAATGTGAGCGAAACAGAAATACAAGACATATGTAACTGTAAAGTTAAGAGTATGGTGCATGTATGCCCACTGGTAAATGTCACACATGACCTATAGGCAAGACAGTGTATGCGTGTAAGAAGTGCACAGGTTCTACATTTATTTCACAACTTTTTGGGGGAAGACAAAAGCCTCCTTTATCATTATCCACTCCAGCCATTCATTCTTGCTTCTTCCCCACTTAAGTTTATCTTTCTTCAGTCCCAATTTCTTAGCTGCCTCAGTGCTGTTGATCCCAGGTTGCTATTCCAGCTCCACAACACACACCACAGACCCTCAGATCATTTAGTCAACATTCCAGTGCCAGTAAACCCATGGAAGCCAAAAATTGTCAAGCCGCCATGGGCTATTCACAAGAGGAAATGCTGCATTGCTGCTGGGCGATTTCAGTGGAGTTCAACATCTTCAATTCTGATCTAACTTATTTAGGATTAAGGGCATTGCCTACTATGCCCCCTTATAACGACTTATCACTCAATCCTTTTCTCACACCGGACGAAGCAGCAGGGAAGTTTCAGTCACTTTCTCCTAATTTTTGTATTTGGTGTTTGTGATCTTACGTCTATGCTTGACAAAGGCCATTTGGCCGAAAATTTGGGCTTGTTTTGTCTGGTTGTATTAAATATGCGTTCTAATTCTTTTTTGTGTTTTTTTCTGGTCCCTGTTTGCTTGAACACGGGCAGTCAAACTTGTTTTGGATTTCTTATCACTCAATTGCAGAGACAGACCAAGTGGGAGACCACTCTCCACTCCTCCCTGCAGCCCCCAAATTCCATCCCCCCCCAACCCACCCAGTAAGGAGACTGCTGTCATGGCCATCCAGTGACAGCCCCCATTTTAGTTTTACTGAAATTATCATTTGAAATAGAAGCACATACCCTGGACAAAAATATCTGTGTCTGGTTGTGGATGGTTGACGAGTATGTCTCCGACTGCACGCTTCTCGGCTTGGGTGTCACTGCAAAAAAACAAAACAAAACCAAAAAAAAAAAAAAAGTAATAAAAGTTTCAATCCAATCACTTCATGTTATTTTGTCACAGAGGCAAATTCAGCTCCAAAATAATTACTGCTTTTATGTCGGAGTTCAGAGTTCAGACTTTTTTCAAAAGGGATTCATCTTGTTTGAACAACGGCAAATGCGTTCAATTCAGACTCTTATTATTCTTATTGCTGCTTAAAGCCCAGCTGACTGCGTAAAGCCATATCAGGGCTACAACCATGTCAATATACACACAGTACTTCAACAGGAAAAAAAAGGAACTGAAAATTAAGTACACATATCAATGCATTCACGCACATAATCTAAGAAGATGGGCTTGGCATTGGCCACTCCATCCAATTTATCGCACAGGGGATTTAAAAAACATACCTGAATACTAATTCAAACATAACTAAGGACACTAAAACATACATAAGTATGGTCTAAATCACCTCAAACTGCTTCTGCATATCTCATGTCCCTTCACCCCAAAATGCACTTAATACATCATTACATGTAACCAATTATCAATCCTAAAAGTATGGAAGACTTTATCGAACACATACAGGTGAATGGACCAGCAAGGCAGAAAATGACAGGAAGAAATGACAAAAAGCAAAGGAACAAGGCAGAAACAAAGAGAGTGACAGAAAAGAGGAAATTCCTAGCACAGAACTTCCAGAAGGTGGGGATCCTATTCATACTGAAAGACCCCCCGGTATCCCCATGGGGCAGTTCCATTCAGCTCTGCCAGGAACTGTCTGGAAGACTTATTGAGCCTGTACAAAACCCCACCTACTGGCAAAGTTTTGAAAATGGGAAAGGGAAGCAAAATGAACATTCAGCTGGCATTACCAGAATGCCTGGAGCATTGAAATGAGAAGAACAGGCCAGTTATTAAGTTGAGGGCTGGACTGAATTTTACACATAAAATCTTTAGTCCATGGCTCTACCACAGAGCCAAGTTTGGTTCCAAAACAGTCAGCACTTCCATCTTAATTATCCATTAATGTGTTATTCTGAGTCAGAATCGCATCAAATTCCAATTTTCAAATATAACCTCAATAATCAGTAAACAATGATTTTTCTCTCTTGCCGAGATTTCAACTGATTCCATTTTTCTGAGTAAAATACACAAATACGAAAATTAAGTTTACCCATATTGTCACAGTCAAAATCTTTGTAGCAGATTTAACATTCCACTATCACAAACCAAAAATTACTCACAGTGATACCTCTAAAATTAACAAGACTGATATGATGCAGTCTGTTTGTAACTTGTTTCAACTGCAAAACTCCTGCTAATGATTGTATTTGTATTTCTTTTTTAGTTTGTTTATGTTTTGTTTTGTTTTGTTTTTGGATCACAACACTACCATACGAAATATGCATTGTTCTCTTGAGGGACAGCACTGCACTGCAGTGTAGTGGCACCCTTTCTTTCTTTTCATTGTATGCATGTATTTCAGTTTAGCTATGAAAGCAGATTATGCAATAGAATTTTTCCATGAACAACTTCCTTATTACATACACACACACACACACACACACACACACACACACACACACACACACACACACACACACACACATATACTCTCACACTCACACACACAATCTCACACTCACACACACACACTCACACTCACAAACACACTCTCTCTCACAGACCGATTCTTACCTCTCTGGTATTCCATAAGAATACACAATCCATAAGGTCTGAAACAACAGAAAGACCAAACAATTACTAAAAAATCAATCCATCAGAATGAAAATAACAGTATACGAAAGAAAACAAAAATTGAAATCCGAGTCACACATATGCATCGATTAAGTAGTCTGAAAATACAAATTAAAATCTGAGATACAAATGTAATGCCTTGAATAGTCTGAAAACAAAAATTAAAATCTTGAGTCACTAATGTATGTAACTTGAATAGTTAAGTCTTAATTAACCCTTTCACTGCCGATGTCGCCTTTTGGCGACCATCTGGCACACCGCAAACATACTTTATTGTTGCATAATCCCAAACTCCAATCATTCTTCTTTCTTTAAAAAAACAACAAAAACAAACAGAAAGCAATTCGGTTGAGAAATAAGAAAGTTTCAGTCATTTGAAGTTGGCAGGATCATTTTTCTTGTTTTTTAAAAAACAACTGGTGCTGAGGACTTTAACATCCTAAAATCACTGGCGGTGAAGGTGTTAACTCATTTTGATAATGATGATTATGGATGCAATACTTAAATGGTTAGCACACTGTTATTGTTATTTCTGTTTAAAGCCTAGCCGATTGCGTAGAGCCATATCAGGGCCATAACTGTTTCAAAACATACACAACATTTCAACAGAAAAGAAGTAAAAGAAAATTAAGTACACGTATCAATGCATTCACACACATAATCTAACGAGATGCCCCTGGACACTGACCACGCCATCCAACTGAATGTCCTGTCGGGCGGACTGGGTTCAAACCTGCTTTGGTACTGCCAGGTGGGTTAAGGGTGTAGATATCTATGATCTTCCAAATCAACACAAGTCATGTGCAGGTCTGTTAACCCTTTGACTCCTGCACGCTGTCCACCAGCATCCTGCATTGTCAATCATGCTAGCAAAGCAAAAACATAACCCTTTGACTCCCCTCATCCTTTCCACCAGCTTCTTGGAGGAATCTGATGGATAGGGTGAGGTAGTCAAAGGGTTAATGTCTGAACCCCCTTGTACGCATGCAGAATATCAAATATGCGTGTTAAAGATCCTGTTGGCCATGTCTGTGTCCAGTGGCATAAAGAAACATGAAAACATCACCATACATGTCCACCGAAGATGGAGTATGCATACTGTGTAGCAATACACAGCCTGCGCTGTGTGGACCAAAAAACATGCATCATGCATCCAAGAGAACATTGCTTAAAATGAAAAAAAAAAAGTTAAAAAATAACAACCAACCAACTAAACAAAAAATCAAGATGATCATATTATCGTAGTAATTAAACTAAAGCACTGTAGTAATCTATACAGATTAGTTCTTGATAGCGCACTTACACACACAGCAAAGAAAATTGGTTCTCTAAACCTTGAGACTATTTTGATGGTATTCGTTGAATTGCATCTGTTTAATATTTAACACAAAATAAAACAAAAAACAAAAACAAAAACAAAAAACCCACACCAGAACAGTTGAGATTTTCATTCAATAGATCAAAACATTAAAAGAAAAAAGACAGTGATACACAAGGTCTTTGCTACTATAAAATACAGTGACTCACGTTGTACTGGTATTCTGATACACAAGGTCTTTGCTACTATAAAATACAGTGACTCACGTTGTACTGGTGTTCTGATACAGGAGGTCTTTGCTACTATAAAATACAGTGACTCACGTTGTACTGGTGTTCTGATACAGGAGGTCTTTGCTACTATAAAATACAGTGACTCACGTTGTACTGGTGTTCTGATACAGGAGGTCTTTGCTACTATAAAATACAGTGACTCACGTTGTACTGGTGTTCTGATACAGGAGGTCTTTGCTACTATAAAATACAGTGACTCACGTTGTACTGGTGTTCTGATACAGGAGGTCTTTGCTACTATAAAATACAGTGACTCATGTTGTACTGGTGTTCTGATACAGGTCTTTGCTACTATAAAATACAGTGACTCATGTTGTACTGGTGTTCTGATACAGGTCTTTGCTACTATAAAATACAGTGACTCATGTTGTACTGGTGTTCTGATACAGGAGGTCTTTGCTACTATAAAATACAGTGACTCATGTTGTACTGGTGTTCTGATACAGGAGGTCTTTGCTACTATAAAATACAGTGACTCACGTTGTACTGGTGTTCTGATACAGGAGGTCTTTGCTACTATAAAATACAGTGACTCACGTTGTACTGGTGTTCTGATACACGAGGTCTTTGCTACTATAAAATACAGTGACTCACGTTGTACTGGTGTTCTGATACAGGTCTTTGCTACTATAAAATACAGTGACTCACGTTGTACTGGTGTTCTGATACAGGAGGTCTTTGCTACTATAAAATACAGTGACTCACGTTGTACTGGTATTCTGATACAGGAGGTCTTTGCTACTATAAAATACAGTGACTCACGTTGTACTGGTATTCTGATACAGGAGGTCTTTGCTACTATAAAATACAGTGACTCACGTTGTACTGGTATTCTGATACACAAGGTCTTTGCTACTATAAAATACAGTGACTCACGTTGTACTGGTATTCTGATACACAAGGTCTTTGCTACTATAAAATACAGTGACTCACGTTGTACTGGTATTCTGATACACAAGGTCTTTGCTACTATAAAATACAGTGACTCACGTTGTACTGGTGTTCTGATACACAAGGTCTTTGCTACTATAAAATACAGTGACTCACGTTGTACTGGTGTTCTGATACAGGTCTTTGCTACTATAAAATACAGTGACTCACGTTGTACTGGTGTTCTGATACAGGAGGTCTTTGCTACTATAAAATACAGTGACTCACGTTGTACTGGTGTTCTGATACACAAGGTCTTTGCTACTATAAAATACAGTGACTCACGTTGTACTGGTATTCTGATACACGAGGTCTTTGCTATTATAAAATACAGTGACTCACGTTGTACTGGTATTCTGATACACGAGGTCTTTGCTATTACAAAATACAGTGACTCACGTTGTACTGGTATTCTGATACACGAGGTCTTTGCTATTATAAAATACAGTGACTCACGTTGTACTGGTATTCTGATACAGGAGGTCTTTGCTATTACAAAATACAGTGACTCACGTTGTACTGGTATTCTCTTTCAGTTTCCCGTTCAGTGGATGAGGGACTCCTTCTTTGTTTCGCAGCTGCAAGAAAAATACAAAAATTTGAAAAATACAAACATTTATCAAAATATTTTTGCTTTGATTAGGTGAGTGGATAGCCACTGAGCTCCATGGACAGCAAAGAAAACAAATGGACAGTCTTGAAAGAAATGGACAGCAAACAGTCTTGAAAGAAATGGACAGCAAAACAGTCTTGAAAGAAATGGACAGCAAAACAGTCTTGAAAGAAATGGACAGCAAAACAGTCTTTAAAGAAATGGACAGCAAAACAGTCTTGAAAGAAATGGACAGCAAGACAGTCTTGAAAGAAATGGACAGCAAAACAGTCTTGAAAGAAATGGACAGCAAAACAGTCTTGAAAGAAATGGACAGCAAAACAATCTTGAAAGAAATGGACAGCAAAACAGTAAAACAGTCTTGAAAGAAATGGACAGCAAAACAGTCTTGAAAGAAGCAAACACCAAAAGAACATTAATGAAACAGAACAGGAAAAGAAAACAACATTTATAGGACAATTTAATTTTCATGAGGCAAAAGAAATTTGAACACATAGTCCACAACAGGAAGGCTAAAGGGGAAAAGAGCACCGGTAGACCTAGGAAGAAAATACCAGTTTTGCTGAGTGGGTGGGGACAAAAAGGGTAGGAGATGTATTTGCAGTGACAAAGGATCGATTTGTATCATGGAGGACCATGATCACTAACAACATGCTGCATGGCAAATGATGATGATAATATCATGCTTCTATCCTGACAAGTTGATCATCATGCTTTCTCTCTGACAGCCTTTGGGCTTTAATTTGGTCTTCATTTAGAGTCTAATCATTTGGTCTCTACTGGTCAGCCAAGAAAAGAGTCACATTATTACAACAATAATGATGATGATGTCAACAACAATGATTAGCATGATGACAACATTGTAACATTAAAAAAAATGTTCAACTGTACCTGTATAATGAAGCCATTTTCAGCCAACTTGATGGCTTTACGGACTTTAGCAGAAACCTGCTTCACCGTTTCCCCTTCAGATATCTTGACACTGATCAAACGTGTATCTAAATCAACATCTGCACACACAATCGTGACAATGACATACCTTAAATAGTCTGAACAGTCTATGTCAAAGGTATACTTGACTGAAGTTGACACACTTTACACTTTACAGCACAGACACAATAACAAACCATTATCAAATTTGAAACAAATATCAACAGACAACAAGATTTATAGAACATGATTTTAAATTAGTCTAAGTAAAGGACAAAAGATGCTGAAGACCAAAAGAATATATAGCATTATACAAATAGGCCCTAAAATGTACCATACACAACTTCATGACTTAAAGATGTTCAACACACCACACACGCACGCACGCACACACTCACACACAGGTGTGTGTGTGCGTATGCATACACACATACACACACACACACACACACACACACACACACACACACACACACACACACACATACATATAAAAACACATGTATATGTGCAAATGCACATGCAGTCATTGGACACACACGCACACTTTTATACAAGGATATTTATACATGGACAAACACACACTTGTGATGTAATAATGAAGGCTGCATATTGCAGAGTCTAACACAAATTAACACACATTTTCATTCACACACACACACATGTATGCATTCACACACACACACGCGCACACACACACACACACACACACATTCGCACAATCACCCACCAACATCTCTCTCTCTCTCTCTCTCACCACACACACACACACACACACACACACACACAGACACACACACACACACACACACACATCACACACACACATTCGCACAGTCACCCACCAACATCTCTCTCTCTCTCTCTCTCACACACACACACACACACACACACACACACACACACACACAAACGAATGAACAGTGGTCCTGGGGTGAAGATCTAACGATTAGTTGAGATGGCAGGCAAGTATGCTGTTTATTTGACCATTTAGCTTGGGGTTTATTCCTTCTCGGCTCTAGGCTTTAGTTTAGCTAGACTTACTAAGCAGAATCTAAAACCAGCTCGGAGTCATTACCTAAGTCACTTAGGTAATGACTCCGAGCTGGTTTAGATTCTGCTTCTTAGATATTAACAGTTGTCAAGGGTGGATGTGATGCGTCTAGTGTGTCCGCTAGTGATTAGTGACTGTGTGCTTGTCACCTCTCACTTTCACAGCCTACACCGCTGGCTAACACTGCTGCTTGCAGCTATGCGAAAGGAAGAGCAGAAGGCGTAAGTCTCTTCCTGACAGTACATAGACCTCCATCCGCAAGCCCTACGTTGTGCCTCCTCGTGGTGACAGGTGGCAACTGAGCACCTCACGGACTCAGGCTAAATCTCGTAGGACTTGGAGGAGGTCTGGCCCCAAGACGTGCGGCATGCAGGCCCACGGGCGTGTGGATATGCCCTGGTGCCCACGAACCAGATCCCCAAGTTATGGGTAAATAGCTCCACTGCCTTGTGGACATCTCGGGACAGAGTAAGGCTAAGGGAGTTAACTCTGAAAAAAAAATTATGGAAGGCAAGGGGAAACCACCATCGTAGTTTTTCCCCAGGAAAACCATGGACAAAAGAAAGATGAAGAATGAAGTTAATGACGTCAATAGGTGCTCCAGTGGAGCACCTTCGTCCAGTAGGGACTGTCATGCGGCACAGGTGACACCAGACCGTCAGCCAGCTACTGCGACCAAAATTAAACCCAAAGTCAAACTTAGGAACACCAAAATAGCAATATGGAACATCAGAACACTGTTGCACAAGGGAAAATTAGACAACATCAAAATGGAGATGGAAAGGCTTAACATCAGTATTTTAGGACTAGGGGAAGTGAGATGGAAGGGGGCAGGCATGATAACATCAGGAGAATACACAGTGATATACTCTGGTGGTAATTCACATGAAAGAGGAATAGGCATCATAATAGACAAAGACAAATCAAAAGCAGTTAAAGGATACTGGGCAATGTCCAACAGAGTTTTGCTGGTCAAATTGGGAGGCAAACCATTTGATATCAACATCATACAGGTGTATGCACCAACATCTGCAAGTACTCAAGAAGACATCAACAACTTCTACGAAGTGTTAGAGATGGCCAAGGTCTAATGTAAATCACAAGAAGTTACAGTCATAATGGGAGATTTTAATGCTAAAGTGGGACAGGATAGGGTGGAGGATATAGATGGACCTCATGGCCTTGGTACATACAACGAAAGGGGAGGGAAACTTGTAGAATGGGCACAGATGAATGAGTTCATAGTAGGAAACACCTGGTTTGAGCAGCCTAACAGAAGAAAATGGACTTGGATGAGGCCAGGAGATAATACAAAAATCAGATTGACTACATCCTGATCATCAAAAGATTTAAAAATTCTTTACTGTCAGCAAAAACACTACCAGGCGCAGACTGCAACAGTGACCACAATCCTGTAGTGGGAAGGTTTAGGCTGAAATTGAGGAAAAGGAAACAGATCAAAAGCAACATCAAACTAAACCTTGGACTTTAAAGACAGATGAAATGATACGTAAAAAATTTAATGTACATGTTCAAAACAAATTCAGTGCTCTGGAAGACGTTGGTGACAATTCGATAAATGAAGCTTGTAAAGAAATCCCTAAGGCAGATAGAAAAACAAAAAAGACTTGGATGACTAATGAAATTTTGGGCTTGATGGAGGAAAGGAGGAAGGCAAAGAGAAACGAGGAGACATACAGGAAGATAAACAAAGAAATCAGGTATAGGTGCAATGAAGCTAAGGAAGCTTGGCTGAACACAAAATGCAAAGAGATAGAAGACCAACACAAAACGGATCCTCAGGTTATGTACAGACAAATTGAAGAAATTGTCCACAGGAAAAATACATCACATCAACTGGTTGCTTAAAATCGAAAGATGGCACACTTATCATGGAAAAAGACAAAATACTGGACAGATGGGGAGAGTACATTAAAGACCTTTTTTGAGGATGACAGAAACGAAGAACACATTATAAAAAAGAACTTTGAAGGACCACCCATAATGAAAGATGAAGTTAGAGCAGCACTGAAAAAGATGAAACCAGGAAAAGCCCCAGGACCAGACAACATTACTACAGAGATGATTGAAGGCCTAGAGGAATTTGGCATAGAAAAAATAACAGTCCTCCTAAATGAAATTTACGACACTGGAAAAATCCCCATAGATATGTCAAAATCAATTTTCATTGCACTTCCAAAGAAGACACGGGCTATAGAATGTGAACTCCATCGCACAATCAGTTTGATGAGTCATGTAACAAAAATCCTGTTAAGAATATCGCACAATCAGTTTGATGAGTCATGTAGCAAAAATCCTGTTAAGAATAATCATGATGATTACAAGGAATAAAATCAAAAGAGAAATAGCAGAACAGTGTGGATTTGTGGAAGGGAAAGGAACTATTAATGCCATATAGGCCTACATCCTAAGAACTATCATAGAGAGGTCAAATGAGATGAATAAGGATTTGTATTTATGCTTTGTTGACTATACCAAGGCTTTCGATCCGGTACGACATGAAGAATTGATCAACCAACTGGAGAGACTCAATGTTGATGGAAAAGATCTATGAATAATCAGGAATATGTACTGGGAACAAACAGCTGCAATGAGAATAGAAAACAATATAAGCTCTTTCCAAAACATCAAAAGAGGAGTCAGACACGGAGACAGGGTTGTGTTTTGTCACCAGATCTGTTTTCACTTTACAGCCAAAAACATCATGAGAAACCTAGAAGAAGATCCTGGATTAAACGTTGGAGGGAAAATGATAAACAACATTCATACGCAGATGACACCGTGCTAATTGCAGAAAATGAAAGGGACCAACAAAACCTTGTGAATAGACTAGAAATAGAAAGCAAAGGTAAGGGGTTGGAACTAAACAGCAGGAAGATTGAAGTCATGGTGATCAGTAAAAAACATGAAATCCCCTCATGCAAAATAACAGCAAACGGCACAACCTTGACACAGGTTAATAAGTTCAAATACCTGGGAACGGTCATTTCATCAGACGGCAGATGCACATCGGAAATAGCCGGCAGAATCGGCCGAGCCAAAACAGCATTCAAGAAGATGACAAGCATTCTTACCAACAAATGCCTATCAATTAACATCAGAAAGAGAATCCTTGAATATTATATAGAACCAATACTGTTGTACAGATGCGAGGCGTGGACAGTCAGGAATGAAAGCCAGAGCAAGACTGAGGCAGCCGAGATGTGGTTTCTAAGAAGAATGTTGAGAGTTCCATGGACAGCAAAGAAAACAAACGAGACAGTCTTGATGGAGGCAGACAAAAGATCACTATAAGGAAGATTAGGAAAAGACAGGCAACATTTATAGACCATTTTATAAGGAAGGGGGATTTGGAGCACCTGGTCACAACGGGAAAGCTGGAGGGAAAGAGAGCACCAGGTAGACCCAGTAAGAGAATGCTTGGACGGACTTGCAGAGTGGCTGGGGACGAGGAGGGTGGGGGAGATGCTAGGGGCAACGAGAGATAGAGATAGATGGAAGTCCATGGTCGCCAACGTCATGCGGCAGGGCACCTGATGATGATGATGAGATTAACAGCATCAAGTAGACCCTGAATGCTTGATTTACAGCAGAACTGTCTATGCCTAATCGCTGTTCGAAGACGTATTCACAGTATTGTATCCTGATGTGTATGATAATCATTATGATGTACCACTGTTGACTGTTTGTCATGTGCACGGGGTGATACGTGCACATGTTTTTTGTATCGTGTGCATGGGGTGATGTATGCATGAGTTTTTTTATGTCGCGTGCGAAAGGGAATTTTGTGTGCATGCGGATGTAGTTTTGAAAATAGCTCACCCTAGTTGGGAACCTGGGGTGGACTGGGTTTGTTAGTCAAGTCTAAAAAAAAAAAAAAAAAAAAATGCCTTGAGAAAGACACTGGAGCTCCATTTATTATATTAAGAAAAAGAAAGGTGAAAAATAAGAAAAGAAGAAGCAGGAGAAGAAAGCAAACCGAAAAGAAGAAGATGAAAAAAAAGGAGAAGAAGAAAAAGGAGAAGAAGAAAAAGAAAGAGGAGGAGGAGAGAGAAGAAGAAGAAGAAGAAGAAGAAAAAAAAAAAGAAGAAGAAAGAAAGAAGTAGAAAAAGGAGAAGAAGAAGGAGACGAGGAATGAGAAGAAGGTGAAAAAGAAGAAGGAGAAGAAGAAGAGAAAGAAAGTGAATTTGAAAGAGAAAAAGAAGAAAAAAAAAGAAGACAAATAAGAAAGAAGGGAAAAAGAAGGATAAGGAGGAGGAGAGGGACAAGAAGAATAAGGAGAAGGAGAAGAAGAAGAGGAGGAAGAAGGAGTTCTAAGCAGAAGAATAAGAAGAAAGCAAAACAGAGGTAGAGAAGAAAAAGAAGGCGAAGAAGAAGAGGAAGAAGAAGGAGAAGAAAAAGAGAAGGAGAAGAAGAAAGAGGAGCAGGAGAAGAAAGAGGAGGAAAAAAAGAAAGGAGGTGAAGAAGAAAGAGGAGGAAACAACGAAAGAGGAGACAAAGAAGGAGGAGAGAAGGGAAAGACATTAATATGAAGGTGCGTGGTTGTGAATGTTGTATGTGTGATGTGTGAAACTGAAAGTTAGTATTACAGTTACTGTAATACTAACTTTCAGTTTACAGTAGGCCTAATAATAATAAATGTAAAAAGAAAAAAAATCATATCGTAATCTGTTTAGTGCCATTGGTTTGAAAGGAGAGCGTGCGATTGCGTGACGGACGAGTGCTTTACATATGTTCTGATTGCGTGAGCATGTGTACAAGCATGACACTGTTATAATATTTGTAGTGTATAATAATGCGTTTCCAAGGAATCGCATGGATTTATTCACCAGCCAGTAGATCTAGATCTAGATTTTTAATTTTACACTTACACTGTGTTACAGTCACTCATTTTACACTTTTTTTTTTCTTGTAGGAGAGTGGTTTTCCTTCTTCATGAATGGTCTTTTACTTGTAATGTGTACAACATTTTTTCACTTGTAATGTGTACAACTATCACACTGAACTGATTGGGCTTACCTGATGATGCATCGAACAGCCTGGTGATGTTCATCCAAACAACTTTTTCCGCCATCTTGGGCACACCAAGAAATTCAACTCTTGTTTGAGGTTTATGACAGCCTCATTATCTCCCTTCAGTGTACTGGGTCCACCGAGGGAAGACGCGCCCGCACCAACTGCAGCATCGAGGATCCAGCTTCTATCACAAGAGCTCCATGTTTCAATCACACCACTGAAGACTGCAATGGAGATGGGGGACGGTTTCATGACATCCCTGCAAAATATGCAACATCACCCCACTGATTAAACTTAATAATTATAGAATGGATAGATAAATGGACAAATAAGTAAACAAACAAATAAACGAATGAAAGAAGAATGTGTGAATAACCTTTTTTGATGAACTAGAAAAACAAAACAAAACAAAATTAATTACCTTTTTGATGAACAAGAAAAAACACAAAAATGGGATCAGAAAGCGTATTTAATATAAACAAGAGAAGACAGGTACAAATTTTTGGCCAATTGGCCTTTGTCAAGAGAGTACACAAAAGACAACAAAGAGCAAACACACAAAATTGTTGAGCAGGAGCAAAGAGCAGGGAAGTGTCAAAGAGGCTTGCCTGAAGAAGGTATCCACAAACTATTGAGAAATCTTCGTCCCAAGAAGGCCAAAAGGAGTGGACTCAATCACAGCTTTCCTACTGAAGACAGGATCTGAGGAAGTGGCCCCAGTACTGACTAAACTGTTTCAAAGATCTGTCAATGAGGCGAAAGTGTCACAGTACTTGAAGGAGCCGGAGTTGTTCCTATTTCTAAAAAGGTAGACAAACACCAATCTGCAAATTACTGCCCTGTCTCCCTGACATTGATAACCCGCAAGATTCTGCAACATATCGTTCAGGGTACCATCATTAATTACCATCAGGAAGAGTTCTTGAATGTTATATAGAACAGATACTGTTGCACGGTTGAGGCGTGGACAGTCAACACGCAAAGTCAGAACAAAACTGAGGCAACTGAAATGTGGTTTCCAAGAAGAATGTTGAGAGTTCCATGGACAGCAAAGAAAATAAACGAAGACAGTCTTGAAGGAGGCAGACACAAGAAGATCATTAATAAAGAAGATTACATAAAGACAAGCAATATTTATAGGACATTTTATGAGAAAAGGGGAATTAGAACACCTGGTCACAACAGAAAAGCTGGAGGGAAAGAGAACACCATTCCATTCCAGACCCAGGGATAAAACATTGGACGGACTTGCAGGATGGCTGAGGACAGAAAAGGTGGGATATCTACTTGCAGAGACAGGGGATAAATTCGTGTGGAGGGCCATGTTTGCCAACACCATGCGGCATATGATGATGATGATGTCCATCATGAAACACCTGCATCACCTGGGCAAGATCCTAACTGATGTTCAGCATAGATTCCGAAAGTACCATTATGTGAAACCCAACTAACCTTAATAGGGAAGGGGGGGGGGAAATCAGATGGACACAGTGCTACAGGACTCCTCCAAGGCCTCTGACAAGGTTCCCCCACGCAGTGTCTAGAGCACAAGCTTCACTATTACAAAATTAGAGGGTCCACACTCAACAGGACGCAGCCCTTTTTGGAAAGAACGCAACAGGTGGTTATTGAAGAGGTCTATTCATCATAAGCACAAGTTACTTCTGATGTGCCACAAGACACTGTACTAGGTCCCCTCCTGTTCTTAATCTATATAAATGATTTCCCAGAAGTTGTCAAACCTCCAAGGTAAAACTTTTGGGCGATGACAGCCTTTCAACCAGGAAAGTTACAAACCATCAAGACCAGATTCTGCTTCAAAAAGATCTAGATGCTCTAGAGAATTGGGAGAAAACTTGGCAAATGGAATTCAACCCAAGCAAATGTAATGCCATCCACATTCAGCCCAGTAAGATCAAGAATCTCCTAATGGCCACCTAAAATCTCCACAGACAGACATGGCAACATCAAAGGAGAGCAAACATCTAGGCGTAAGCATCTCGGACTAACCATATTAAGAAGGTTTCTGCCAAAGGCAACAGAACAGTCCCTGATATGAAACTTCAACAAGTGCAATTCCGAAGTTAAAACAGCGATCTGTAACACAATGGTCTGCCTCACCCTAGAATATGCAGCAACAATCCGGGATTTATACAAACAGCAGAACAAAGATCCTCAGTGATGGAAACAGTCCAGAGACAAGCAGCCAGATATATTAACAACAACCACTGAAATAAAGATCACGGCACTGTTACAACCATGCTCATAAACCTAGGATAAACTAGCTTGGAAGAGAGAAGAAGAAACAACCAGTTGACCATGCTATACAAGATCAAATAGTAACATGTTAGACATTAATCCAGCTGCTTCTTTTCAAAGCGATCTGACCTGAGAACCCGGGGACCCCATCAACTACGCCATGAACAGTTACGACCGTCCCTTCTCTATGCACTATTTCCCAATGCCATCTCGAGTGGAACAAACTCCCAGTCACCACCTTTGATTCGTTCATATCACGGCTGAATGGCGGCAGTCTACTACAACCACTTCCTCCCCAACACACACTCACACACACACTCACACACACACACACACGCACGCACACACACACACGCACGCACGCACGCACGCACACACACACCGGTCACCCATGGGACCCAGTGTCTTGAACATTGTTGTAATCCTCAGTATTCGGCCAGAGCTACTAATTAAGGACTTTTATTATCCCTCCACTCGACTGGCACAGACCACAACCAATAGTGTACTGACGTCACTCAGGACTTCAAACTTCAAAAGACTGAACCCCAGTCCTTAAGTGAAGAAGAAGAAGAAGAAGAAGAAGAAGAAGAAGAAGAAAAGAGAAGAAGAAGAAGAGAAAGAAGAAGAGAGAAGAAGAAGAGGAAGAGGAGGAAGAAGAAGAGGAGGAGGAGGAAGAAGAAGAAGAGGAGG
This sequence comes from Monoplex corrugatus, assembly GCA_030674185.1. Taxonomy (NCBI): domain Eukaryota; kingdom Metazoa; phylum Mollusca; class Gastropoda; order Littorinimorpha; family Ranellidae; genus Monoplex; species Monoplex corrugatus. The sequence goes on along the minus strand of JAPXFY010000017.1, from coordinate 9,286,686 downwards.
AGGAGGAGGAAGAAGAAGAAGAAGAAGAGGAGGAGGAGGAGGAGGAAGAAGAAGAAGAAAAAGAAGAAGAAGAAGAAGGACTCAAAGAAGAAGAAGAAGAAGAAGGACTTAAAGAAGAAGAAGAAGAAGACGGTTTCCTCCATATTTTAGGTTGTGTATTTGTTCTTTGTTGTCTTTTGTGTATGCTTGACAAAGGCAAGTTAGCCGAAAGTGTGCACCTCTTTTGTTTTGTCGTATTTTTGGGGGGTGGGGGTGGGGTTTGTGATTTATATTACAACATAGTCACATATTCATTTGTTTATCATACGGTATCAAATGCCTTGTATCTCTACTCTCATATATCAAATCAAAAGAAGAAAAAGAATTTACTGTTACCATAATACTACATTATATTTTAAACAAAACTATTAGAAAGTTATCGAGGGACCAGTGTCTTCAAAAGTCATCGATCTTCATCAAGTTAAACGTTTTGAATATATTTCAAGGTCTCAATTTTGCCGTAAGTTTCGTGGGTTTTTATTCTATCCCTTTATCTTACATGTAATTCTTTTATATTTGCATCGAAAATAATACCACCGGACTTGATTTTCAACCCTTTCAAATTCAAGCGTCAAATCTTACAAAATTTTCATACAATTTTTCATAATGTAAACACCGAGATTTTCAACAATGCAATAGCCTGTAAGGAACAATCTGTGACTTTAACAGCGAGAAAAGTAACACACAAAAACAAACCCGACCCCACAAAGAAAGTTTTTAAGGGAAGAAACAACTAACTATCTTAAAAAAAACAGGCGACATCAGAAAGAAAGAAAGAAATTTCGAAAGAACTCCTGAAAATGACGAGTCCACTCAGTCAAGATGGTTATTCAGTATGTGTCCTTGAACTTGGTTAGTTGTGGTGTATGGCCCTGGTAGCAGAAGTTTTGTTTTTGGTCCGTGAGAAATCGTAGTAAGACGATTCTTCGAAAAATATTTATGTCATTGACTTTGTGTCATGCGTTTTTATTATCATACATATTTGTTATTTCAAACAAAGTGACCGATAATGCAGAATCTGGACGTAGTGTCCTGTGCTGAGTTAATTTAGACCAAAAAGAAACTGGTATCGTCTTACTTCAGTCGATCATGGCGTCGCATCAGCAGACTATGTTTATACAGTTTGAGAACTGGTCGACACAAGAAGTGGCAAATTGGCTGCAAGGTACGTGAATGTAATGGTTTCTTGTATATTGAGCATTTTCTGAAGATTTGGATAATGACTGGGCATGGCAACGAATGATTTAGTATTTCATGATGATTGTAAATGTAGGCCTAATTTCAAAATTTGTTTGGGTAATCTACCTCAGTCAATACCTGCAGTCTAGTGCCTTTATTTTAGCCTGAAGAGCCAGTCTTTGTATCTGTTTATTCAGTTGTTGTGTTTTTATTGATTAGTCTTCATCGGTCTTAGCACAGTATTTCTTTTATGGCTTCCTTAATGGGTATTCTTTCTTTGGTGCAGTTTGATTACCCTTTTCTTTAGTTTTGGTAAAGGATGTGTTACCCAGAAAATTATTTCACACTTGTTTCAGTACCTGCAGTTTGTGTATGTGCACATTCAGGTTGTGTGTGTGTATGTGTGTGTGTGTGTGTGTGTGTGTGTGTGTGTGTGTGTGTGTGTGTGTGTGTGTATGTGTGCATGCATGTAAGTGTACATGCATGTAAGTGTACATGCACATGCTCACACACACTTGTACATTCACATGCTCTCACACACTTGTACATTCCTGTATGTGGCTATGCATATTGACACACTGTATGTGTCCTTTCTCCTAGCTTTGGCATTAGTAATTAAAGTTACGTGAATGAAATACATGAAAATTTAGAACACACTGCCACTATTGCCAGCTAATTTTAGGTATTTGCCCACACTTTCTCACTTATGTATGTGTATTGTTAGTCCTGTGACTTGAGTGTGAATATTCATGTATGTATTTGTGTTTGATACCATTATTTCTGTATGTATTACATTCTGTAGCTTGTAACTATTTATTGTGTGTTGAGTCCAGATTAGTTTAGAGAATTGTGCAATACAAAACTGATTTGTTATTGATTATATTTGTGACATACAATTCTGTTTTGAAGTAAGTAATACAGTTATGAACTGTTCAGTTGTGTGGGCTGTCAAGATAATTGATATACTGTAATGTGTTAGGTGCATAGCAATTACTGAATTAGTATGATTCACAGTATTGAGGTAGTCCATGGGAGCATATGTGATGGAGCCTTGAGTTACGTCTTGTCTGTTACCAACTGATATTTTTTATGCTTAGCTATGTTAGTATCATACTACTGTTGTTATACTGTCATTATTGTTATTATCATAGTTATTAGTGTTGTTGTTATTATTATCATAGTCATTATTGTTGTTTTGTTGTTATGCAAGTTGTTACATTTGATTTATGCTGCATGTATTTACACATTCTGAAGGCTGGTGGGAAAACCCAGAACTAACTGAAATTAATTAATATAAAATGAGAAGAACAAGGTAAACAGAATTTTTACAGGAAATATAGCATTTCTTATAGGGTGAAAATCTTTTTTTTTTAAATTCATAATGGGGTAAAATTGTTTTAATTTTATTTTTGTATTACTTCCTCAGAAAATCGTGACGTAATATTTGTAATTACATAATTTTGGAAAACACTTTTTATTTTTGATTATAAGCAAACAAAAAAAGATTGGCTTGGTAACTAAAATGATATTTGTTATACAAAGATGAATTACCATTACATGCAAAGATAACACTGAAAGAAAGTAGAAAATCAAACTATGACTCTAGCAAACACCCATTGTACTTGAAACAAGGAAAAGTCAAACTGAAACTGGGTCATGGGTAACGCTTGACAGATCTATGTAATGAACGAGTCTGATATCATCCACTAACACTTGTATACACCCAATGACTCATTGTTGCAATGATGGCATTGATAGACCACAATGCAGTGTACACTATGTTGTACGTTCCTGTGTGTGGCTATGTGCGCTGTATGCTATGTTTACATTATGGTTTCAATACACACTGTTGCCCCTGATAGTGATACTTGTAATTTGTATGTATTGTAGTGAAATAAAGTATTATTTTACCCTTTGTTGCATGTTTTGATATTGTTATGTTCACATTTCAAAGAAAAGAACCTTCTGATCAAGGGTGAAAAAAAAAAGTATTAATTCACAAACCAAGTGTGCAAGCAAATGGACAAACAAATAAAGTGTGTGTGAGTTATTTGTTATTATTTTTTGTTAAAGCACAGCCGACTGCAGGGAACCATATCAGGACTATAACCATCTTAAAATATACACAATACCTCACTGAGGGGAAAAAACTGGAAAAGAGAATTAAGTATACAGATTAGTGCATTTGCTCACAAAATCTAAGATTAAGGCCCTGGTGTTGACCATTCTGTCGAATTCGTCTCTAGGGGATTGAAAAAAACAAAGACCTAAACATGAATTTGAATATAACTAAGGACACTAAAACATATATAAAAATGGGCCTTAATTACCAGAAGTTGCTTCTCCACATCATATTTCCTTAGAGCCAAAGTGCACTTAACCCTTTGACTCCCACACCCTGCCCATCAGCATCCTGCATTGCCAACCAGGGTAGCAAAACAAAAACTTAACCCTTAGACTCTCTCATCCTAACCACCAGCTTTCTGCAGGAAGCTGATGGATAGGGTGAGGGAAGCAAAGGGTTATGTTTTTGCAGTTGTTGGATAGGGTGCGGGAGTCAAAGGGTTAATAAATATACCCAGTTATCAGTCCTAAGAGAATGTATGTAAGGCTTTATAAAACACATGCAGTTGAATGGACCAGCAAGGCAGAAAATGATAGGAAGACATGACAGAAAGCAAAGGAGTGAGGCAGAAATAAAGAGAGTCACAGAAAAGAGGAAATTTCTAGCACAAAAGTTTCAGAAGGTGGGGGTACTATTTATACTGAAAGAGCCTTCCCTATGGGTGGGGGTGGGGTGCTTGTTTACTTACGCACCCTGAGGATTTATTTGCATTGTACATAAAGTGTTGTGCTAGGACTGATAGTGGGATTAGCTCAGTAATATGTGAAATGGAAGAAATAATTGACAGAAGTTAGAATTGAAGAAATTAAAGTACTACACTGATATTACTGTTACTAGAAGTGTAACAATTACAATGCACAGAAAAATGTAGAAAAGACCAATTTTGATTTAAAACTTAATAAACTTTGAATGCTTATGTCACTGCTATCAGATTTTTGTGTTGAAATTAAATTTGATTGAACATTTAAACAAGATATGACTATTATTAAGAAGTGTGTGTGTGTGTGTGTGTGTGTATGTATGTGTGTGTGTGTTGTGTTTGTGTTTGTGTGTGTGTGTGTGTGTGTTAATGTGTGTGTGTGCATGTGTGTGTGTGTGCATGCGCGTGTGCGTGCACGTGCGTGCGTGCGTGCGTGCGTGCGTGCGTGCGTGCGTGCGTGCGTGCGTGTGTGTGTGTGTGTGTGTGTGTGTGTGTGTGTGTGTGTGCAGGTTTGGATGAGTCTGTAGCTCAGTATGTCCCCCTGTTTCAAATTAATGGGGTGAATGGAAGGAAGTTGATGATGCTGAACCATTCAGACCTGGAGAAGATGAGTATTAAGAAGCTGGGTCATCAGGAACTGGTTCTGGAGGCGGTGGACCTGCTGCGGTCTCTGGTGAGTCATTTAATGAATCAGTTATTGTGGTTTTGTTTTATGGTTGGTTGTTTTTTTTTTCCATTGTTTTCATTTGGCTTTGTTTTGCTTATTTCAAAGCTCTTGTTTTGTTTTGTTTTGTTTTTGTCTTTATATTCTTATATATATTTCTTACCCACTGGACGAGGCGGCAGGGAAGTTTTTAGTCCCGTTTTTATTATCCATTGTTTGGTGTCTGTGATCTGTCTGTGACCGTGCGTTCGAGCTTGACAAAGGCTAGTTGGCCGAAAATTTGCGCTTGTTTTGTTTTGTCTTGTTGGAGACGCGCTTACATTGGTTTTCTTGTTCTTCTGGTTTTTGTTTGTTATGTTTATCTTAAAACTGGTACACATCTTTTTTTTTTGCAATTGACAAAAAGTGATCAAGCATATTTTTGTACTGTTAGTGTTATTTTGATTTTTATGTTTTATAATTATGACTTTTCTTAGATTTGTTTTTCAAATTTAGTAGATTACTTAAGATACTTCTGACAATGTCGATGTATGGACGTGTATGCTAGCATAAGGTCATTGTGAAAAGCTACATTTTTACTATGATTTAGCATTTCATTTTGGATAATGTTACTCATGTGGTTTCAGTTGTGATAGTACAACTGTATGCAAAGACGGCATAAGTTTATTGCTTAGATTTATATTGGTGTATATGTCATGTACAAACTCATTTGAAGTGCTTTAGGCTTGTGTGGTTTCACTTTCACTTGTTTCAGTTTATTTTCTGAAAGAACTGTTACATTCCCCAAATAATTCATAATTGAGGGTTACCAGCCTGAAATAGAGTATTGCAAAAAGACTAAAGAAGGCAGACACACCCTTCTGCCAGTTAACCCTTGAATTATGTTTTGCATCATGAATACTTGTGTGCAGTACAGTTTAATGCTATGATATTGATATGATCTTGAAAATTGCATCACATTTTTTGTTTTACATTTTGAAAAGCAGTTTTTTAGGAGAAAGTGTTCTCATAACAACACACATTGCACTCTTGTTTCAGCGTTACACTCTAGAGACAGAAAATCTTCAATCCATGGCACTGCAGCTGGGATGCAAGGCACGTAATGTGGTAGCAGAACTACAGACTCAGCAGGGAGAGAATGACCAAAACCGGGCCAACTTACAACGCCGAGAAATACAGCGGAAACGTCTGACCATAACTGTGCTGTCATATGTGGCAGACTTGTTAGCGACACTGAAGAATTTGGTTTCCTGGCTAGACAGGTGGGCGTGGGTTTTCCTGTCATTATGTGCGATCTTCTTTCTTGTTCCTTACTATTATTGTCCTGTTCCTTCCTGTCATACATAAGCAACTGCATGAACAGGAACATGAAAATCACATATGGTTTGATAAGATTACATGGCACAGGCATGAACACATAGATACAGGCATTCATGCACATTTGTAGAGATGCATTCTTCCTCTCCCCTATATCTCTGAAAGTATGTCTTTTTCTCCAAGTGTCACTTTTCTCTCTGTTTTTCTCTCTCTATGTCTCTTCTCTTATGTCTCTCTATGTCTCTCTCTCTCTTCCTTCTAAAGTATTCTTTTCTCCAATGTCACTTTCCTCTGTTCTCTCTCTTATCTCTCTTTCTCCTCTCTATCTCTCTCTCTTTCTCTTCTCTCCTCTCTTTCTCTCCCCTCCCTCTCCCCTCTCTCTCTCCTCTATTCTCCATGTGTTTATATCTTCATGTAACTCCCTGTTCAATAAGGGGCTGTGGCCTAAATTGAATTTATGTATTATTGATATTTGTGTTCCCTCCTTTTTCTTTCTCTCTTATAACACACACACACGCACGCACGCACATGCATAAGCACACCACGACACCACACCACACACAACTAAACTCACACTCACTCACAACACACACACACAACACACACACACACACACACACACACACACACACACACACACACACACACACACACACACACACACACACACACTCACACACTCAATCACAAACACACACACACACACACATCCTGCACTGCGCGCCATGCGCACCACACACACACACACACACACACACACACACACACACACACACACACACACACACACAACACACACACACACACACACACACACACACACACACACACACACACACACACACACACACACACACACACACACACACACACACACACACACAACACACACACACATCACACACCACACACAACACACACACACACACACAGAGGCTGCTCACAGAGAGTTGTAGATGGATGTCTGTAATGCATCATTTTTGTGATTTTATTTTTTTTTCGAGCACAGTTTGTGTAAACTTTGACAGTGTAAAGTCTTAAACTAGTTGTTCAGCTTGTTTTATCTTAAGTAATATTCTTTTTTTTTTTTCTATTTTGACAGAGCTCCTTTTGAAGGGATCTATGATATCTGTCGACTGAGAAACTCTGTTGTAAAAGTTGGCCTTGAGATGGTGATGGTGACTCAGCGAGAATCAAGCTTTACGGACCCTGAAGATTCAATTATCAAATATGTAAGTCTGTTTGAAAATAAAAGGTATGTTATACTGTATGAAAAACATAGAAAACCTCAGAAAAACCATGATCTGAGATTCGGAAAATGTGTAGAAAAAACATAATTTGAGATTCGGGAAATGTGTTTGTTTTCCCTTTTACTTTTTGATACCTGGGATTATTGTGTTTGAGGGGGAAGGGGAGTGAGCTCTCACTGCCCAGTGGTAAGCAGCATCATACAAACATTTAGCCGTCTGGTCTGCATATGGCTGGGCTGAAAGAGGATTAACTGGAGCCACAAAACTTGGTAGATCTGGACTTATGCTCACAGCCCTATTGGCATTCCATTGAAGATGAAATACACAGATGATACAGTAGTGTGCAATGCAGTGCAGTACAGTGTGTCTTTTGTGGTTTTCCAAATACGTACTTGTCTGTAGTAGTTGCTGTTCAACTGTGATTCTGCTTGATTGATTTTAACTATAGCCTCTATTGCATTTGCATTTATCTGCTACAGAACTTTATGTGCGTGTGTGTTGTACTTGGACATTGCATCATGCAGTTGCTACAGTATTTTTACCACAAGCTTTCTATAACAGATACTTGACCATTGTCATTACATCTTTTGTTTGGTTTTGTTTATCCAAAACAAGTGCGACTTCCTGCGCCCAAGCAAACAGGAACCAGAAGAACAAGCAAACCAAAGTGAATGCGTATTCAACACAACAAGACAAGACAAGCGCACATTTTTTTTTTTGGTTTTGTTTGTTTGGAGTATATTCAAGAGGGATTCATGAGACTTTGACAATTCCATATGCGCTGTAGCCAAATCTGTCGGCAAGTATCTGGCAAACTGTGGATCCTGCAACAAACCCTCCATGCTTGCAAGGTCTTGTAAAGAGGGGAAAGAAACATGTTTGAAACACTAAGCTGACACTACCAGAATGACTAAAGCAATAAGGTAGGCAGCGAACAAGCCTGTATTTATGTTGCAGGCTGAGATTGAACTTAAGAGATCAGATCTTGAGTTCACAGAACCAGCCAGCCTATGATAAAGAAAAGTTCTGTTGCCTGTCTGCAGGGCAAATTAGTGACCTATGCCATATCAGCATCGTGCTTTAACTAGCTCAACTAACAGGGCCACGAAAAATTTTGCTTGTTTTACTTGCTGCTGCCATTGTTTAGTATTCAGTAGTTGTGTTTTAACTGCATGGTTCTCACACACTTTGAAGGAGTCCCTGTGCTGGCTGGATGTACAGATAGGCTGGATCGGCTGTACTCCCTCCCCCCCACCCTATCCGTCCCATCTGATTCTACTAATCTCTGCGATCACCTCCGAATGTACTCCCCTACCCAACAGCTCCATTCTGCTTCTGATATTATTTGCTTACAAATTTTTTTGTATAAATTTTACACAGTCAATTGCCTTTATTTTCAGTCTGATCCATACAAATGGTATATGCTTCCCCTGTCTCTTTTACAGTCACAAACTCTTTCTTCCTTCAACTAGTTCAGGTCAAACTTGAAGGGACACCTTTCTTTCGAGCAGTGGATTCCCCCTGTACCCACCCATCCCTTCATCCTATTCCTCTTCTGTCCTCCTTCTCCTAGTATTCATGTTCTTTTAATTGATTTGATTTATACATCAAGACTTAGTGCCTTGTGAATATTTTTATCGTTGTCATCGTGATCATTTTTATTATGATTGTTCTTGTTGTTATGATTTTAATTCAGGTAGTTGGTATCCATGTTTAATACTTGAAAGACTTGTGAAAAATATTGCTACATTTATTACAGTGTCGTACTTTGATGGAGTGTTGTGATGGACTGGTACGAAACACCAAGGACCCACTAGTCATACAGCCAGCTGCTCTTGAACAGGCCACCATCCGTAAAAAACAGGGCGAGGAACTGGTGAGTGTGATGTGTCTTCATGTTGAATTTTCTTTTTGTGAATTCTGTTTCTCTCCCCCATGGGGATGCTGAGAGCTCTTTCAGTATAAATGGTATCCCCGGCTTATGGAAATTTTGTGCCAGAAATGTTCTTTTCCCTGTCACTCTTTGTTTCTGCCTTTTTCCTGTGCTTTCTGTCATTGTTCCTTTGCTTTCTGTCATTTCTTCCTATCATTTTCTACCTTGCTGGTCCATTCACCTGCGTGTGTTGGATAAAGTCTTATATACTTTCTCTTAGGATTGATGATTGGGTTCATATGTTTGGTCTACGAGGGTTGTTCAATTTAAGATGACACTAGGCTTGCCGTTTGAAAACGAAGCAACGCACAGAAAAATGTTTATACCAAACACAACTTTAAAGTTTACCTGATTAGCATGCAGAAAATAAAGTTGACATCATGACGCAACTCGGAGTATGACGTAATTACAAATGTGTTTCAAATAGCTGAGCCTGAAAAAATGGACGTCACCAATGAGCAATTTCGTTTCTACACTTTCACAAGGCTACAACTTGGTGACGATTGTAGGAAGATACACGCAGATTTGCAAGCTGTTTACGGAACGGATTGTGTGTCTTACCGCACAGTTTGCAGGTGGGTCAAACAATTAGGAGCAGGTAGAGTGCCATCTGATTGGGGTAATCGTGCAGAGCGAGCTTTACCAGCTCGGAACGAACAAAACATTGCATATGTGAAAAGACTGATAGAGGAGGATCCACATTCGACTGTGCGGGAATTAAGCGAGGCATGTGAGCTTTCAATTGGCACCATTAACAACATTCTGCACAAAGACCTTCACATGAGAAAACTGGCTGCAAGATGGGTGCCACATCTCTTAAGTGATGATCAGAAGCAGCAGCGGGTGGCATGTTCACGCAAACTGCTCGATGAGTTTGAGCCCAACGGGCCAAAACGACTGTGTGACTTAGTGACGGGAGATGAGAGTTGGCTCACATTCTACGGCATCCCCAACAAACGCTGCAACCGCATGTGGGTTGGCCCTGTCGGAGACCGACCAGTTGTTCTTCGCCCAGGATTCCAGAGTCGCAAGCGACTGTTTTCTATTTTTTCAACACGCAAGGCCTTGTGGCAATTGACATTTTGCCTGAGAAATCAACAATCACTGCCTCCTACTATACCCAAGTTGTGCTCCCCAAAGTTGTAGGAAAAATCCATGAGCAGCGCCCAACCGTCGGCACCCAGAGGACCCTTCTTCTGCATGACAATGCCAGTGCCCATAAGGCGAAGGTCACCACAACCTTCCTGAGCGAGCAAGGGATCCAAGTTTTGGACCACCCATCCTACAGCCCCGACTTGGCCCCATGCGACTTCTGGCTGTTCCCTGTTCTGAAGGAAAAGCTCGCTGGGCGTAAGTTTGACCGGGTACAAGACCTCGCCAAAGCCGTAAGATCAGAGTTGTCTGGTCTGCCTAAAACCGACTATCAGAGGGCGCTTGAGAATTGGCGTAGGAGGCTTGAACTTTGCATCCTAGCCAACGGAGAATACTTCGAGGGGATGTAAAAGTTTCAAGTTGCTGAGATGAGAGGTACGTTTTTTAAGGGGTGGTGACATCTTAAATTGAACAACCCTCGTATTATTGGTTCTTATGAAATCTGATGTGCAGAAGCAAATTTTAGGAAATTGAGGCCTGTTTTTATATATATGTTTTGGTGTCCGTAGTATGTTTATTTTTTCAAATCCCCTGGTGATAAATTGGACTGAGAGGTCAGTGCTAGGGGCATATCCTTAGATTATGTGTTTGAATGCATTGATATGTGTACTTAGTTTTCTTTTCAAGGTTTTTTTGGATCAGCTGTGAGGTATGGTGTACTTTTTGAGATGGTTATAGCCCTGATATTGCTCTGCGCAGTTGGCTGGACTTTAAACAACAATAACAGTTCTGTTTCTCTAATTTGACTCCTCCACAAAAACGTCCATGTCTCTCTTCTTTTGTGTCTGTATGTCTGTCTCTTTCATGTCTCTTTCTTGTTTTATCATTTGCCGGTCGCTTTTCTTATCTCTAGTACCTTTCTTTTGAAAACTCCTCTCATTTGCTATTTTAACTTAAAGCAGATGATACTGTGGCTGACACTCCCAGCTCAGCAGTCTTACAGCCTTCTGGGGGGAATTTTTAAAACAATTTATGGAGCAAGCCAAACAACACAAAACATAAAAACTGAGCAGTTTAAGAAGAATTGCTCTGTGTCTTTTAGAGAAATAGTAACATGCAAGTTACGCGCTTAAATTCTTGAAGATAGATGGTTAAATTCTTGAAGATAGAAGGTTAAATTCTTGAAGACAGAAGGCTGTCGGAAACAAAAATCCTACCACAGGCATACTTTTGTCTGCGTGTATGACTGTTTGCATAGTGAATATGTAGCAATTCAAAAATTAAGTTTTAATGTATAATTAAGCTGAGAGTGGTATTGTCTAAGCATAGAAATAATGTGGTATTGCTTGGGAAGAAACAGTGCCCATGACAGAGCTTTTCAGTCATGAAACGGTCATTTCTGTGTGTGAGTGTGTGTGTGTGTGTGTGTGTGTGTGTGTGTGTGTGTGTGTGTGTGTGTGAGTGTGAGTGAGTGAGTGAGTGAGTGAGTGAGTGTGTGTTGTGTGTGTGTGTGTGTGTGAGTGTGTGTGTTGTGTGTGTGTGTGGGTGCACGCGCGCGCCATGTAGTGTACATGCATGTGTACATATATGTGCATGGTTCTTTTTTCGTTCTGTTAATGCTTTGAATAAGAAACTCATGTTGCAGAGAGCAGATCTGTCACTTAACGTTGCTTATATTGAGTTTATGATGATTTACAGGGTATGAACATCCAGTCAGCCTACAATGGAATCCACAAAATCAGCAGCATTAAAGAATTAGTAAGTAGAGGGCCTCTTTTCTTTCATGTCTTAGTGGCTGGGTGTGTGAATTGATGATTGTTTTAAATTTAAACATTGGGTTATTGCTTGAATTTTATATGTCAACTGCTAAGCTAATTGTTGTGATAGTAATAAACAAAATAACATTTTTTCCTAGTCTGTTTAAAATTCATTGTCTGATTCATAGGTTTAATCCAAGGCATTACAAAATAAAACAGTTCCGTCAAAATCTACAGTTATGAAAAGGAATGTGATTATTATGACTGCGATGTTGATGATGACAACAATTTCTGAGAAAATTGTTTTTTGTTGTTGTTATTTGTGGTGTTTTCTTTTGTCGTTGTTGGTTGTTTTACATTCGAAAGAAAAAGGATTTCCTCCCAGATGTATTGCATAGATTCTAGGAAAAAAAACAGTTTTGTCCTTTTTGGGAATGATTACAATAACGATAATAGAAAAGATGGAGGTTGATGATTGTTGGTATTTATTGATAGGAACACTAACTGATATGCCTCAAGTGTTCTTGATAATCTTTATTTCTTCTGCTCTCTTGAGAGTTTTTCTTTCAGTCTGATTGTTGTTCAGGCATGTCAGTATTATACGATGAGAAAGTTAACGGAATTCATTTTTCGCTTCTTTCCAGTCCCCTGCAGATATGTGCAGTAAAATAGAGAAGGGTGATGAAGTACTGCAAGTCAATGGACAGACTGTGGTAAGTGGGTAATGTTGAAACACTTAGTACTGATATAGTATAATTGGTGGTAATAGCAGTAGTAGTATGAGTGGCAGTAATAATCAGATACAGTTTTTGTGTACATGAACCAGGAAGGCTGTTGTTAAATAATGTAACTCTCTCACCTGTTCCGTCACACACCTGAATGGCTGACACATGCACACACATACTAAAGCAACTAGGTGAAAAAAAAAAAAAGTAACATGGGCTCTGCCACTTGATGCCTCCCTCCCTCTCCACTCATCATTCCAATTTCCACCGCGCATAATAAAACAACAAAAAGCAAACCAAACAGAAGTCTGGATTTTGCTGATTTCATTTTCAATGTCTGTTAACCTTGACTGTTTTTTTTAATTAAGTAGAATCATACACTGTGATTTCAGTTGGCCTCCATTGTTTTTCATGCTGTTAACACAGAACGGCAGTTGTACCTTGTGTTTATGAGTTATTGCCCTTTATGTTTTGGAATGTAGCTAATATATTTATAACATATTAGTGATGAGAATGAAAAGTTACATCTTGTTTTAAACCTTTCTGCAAATCATGATGCAGTGAAGCTGAAAAAGTGGAAATCATCATAGAATAAAACCATGTATAAAAGTGTCTTCAGCTGTCTCTGCTCCAGCCCCCTGTATCTTTTATTCTGACCTCATCTGTACACAGGGTTTTTGTATAGGTTCAGGAAGTCAGCTGATAACAGATAGGAGATACTCCGGAAAACATAGTGCTTTAACCCTTTGACTCCCGCACCCTATCCACCAGTGCAAAAACTTAACCTATTTTGATTCCCTCACCCTTTCCACCAGCTTTCTGCAGAAAGCTGGTGGAAAGGGTGAGGGAATCAAAAGGTTAAGTTTTTGCTTTGCTAGCATGGTTGACAATGCAGGATGTCAGTGAACAGGGTGAAAGGGTTAACATCAGCACACATAAAAGCCAACTCAAGTGCATGTTGGAGTCACACCCCACAAACGCAAAGAAAAAAACAAACAGACAAACAAAACAAAACAAAACAAAAAAACCTGGCAGATTTATGTCTAGCTCTTACACAACAGTGAATTTATGTGATTAATTAGTCTGAAGAAGACCAGTCATTTCATTTGTTACAGAAGGAAACGTTAATTAGTCTGAAGAAGACCAGTCATTTCATTTGTTACAGAAGGAAACGTCACATTCATTCTGATTGATATTTGGAGATGCCAGATATCCACCTATCTCTGACAGATTTTGCCCTTTGTCACCTCAGTATTTCATTTTGTTTATGTAGTTGCATATTATGTATCCATCTGACAAATTCTTCCGTTCATCACAGCTTGGCTGGCAGCTGAAGGAGCTGGTGAAGATCCTGAAGGACAAACCGAAAGAAGTAACGCTGCTGCTGAAGAAACGCCCAAGGCACATCAACCCCCTGGGAGCCATGCAGAACCATAGAAGACTGGCGGCAAAACACGCCCAACAGGCAGCCACTCTGCCCAAGTCGCTGAAGAAGCGACGCTCTCGGGAAGGGGATTCCAAACAGACGCGTCCTTCTTTGCAGGAATTTGTATCCTCAACTGGGTCTCCTGGGGATGACATCTATATAACAAAGTGAGTGGTGGTGTTTTGTTTAATTTGAATGTTGTGTGTGTTTGTGTATGTGGTTGTGTGTGTGTGTGTGTATGTGTGTGTGTGTGTATGTGTGTGTGTGTGTGTGTGTGTGTGTGTGTGTGTGTGTTGTTGTCTTTTGTGAAGTGTTTTATTTTGTTTCAATCTCTTTTTTGAAAGAAAAAAAGGGGATATTGTTTATCATTAACTGGGGAGAGCTTGTGTGTCTGTCTGTATGGCTGATGAAAATGTATAGGCAAGACATCATCATGAAACTATCTAAAACAGGAAAGTGTGTGAAGAGCAAGTTTTCAGAAACTTCTTATGATATGTACAGTCTGTTTTCACTGTTGTGACAGTCTACCATTATCCTTATTTCATTTCATGTTTTCAAGGTCATAATAGCTTTGAGAATTTCAAAATGTGGATTACCTGTAATGATTGTTTGTATGATTAGGGAACCTGCTGAAATGGTGTGACCATCTTATATTTTGTGAAGGAGATTGTGTTGTTCATTCATTTACTTGTGCCTTCATATCTTTCTTTCTTTTCCTCTGTTTTGCCAGTTATTGGTTTTGATCTGTTTTATGAAATGGAGAGCTTTTTGTATTTTGTCCTTCTACCGTTATTGGTTTTGTCATCATGTGTTATTTTAGGTTTATCTTTCATTCTTTTATTTATGTGTGTTTTTGTGTGAGATGTGATGACTGTAATTGTTGATTGGTTGGTTTTTGCTCTGTTTGGATGACTGTTATTGGTTGATTGGTTGGTTTTTTGCTCTGTTTGGATGACTGTGATTGGTTGATTGGTTGGTTTTTGCTCTGTTTGGATGACTGTTATTGGTTGATTGGTTGGTTTTTGCTCTGTTTGGATGACTGTGATTGGTTGATTGGGTTGATTTTGCTCTGTTTGGATGACTGTGATTGGTTGATTGGTTGGTTTTTGCTCTGTTTGGATGACTGTGATTGGTTGTTTGGTTGGTTTTTGCTCTGTTTGGATGACTGTGATTGGTTGATTGGTTGGTTTTTGCTCTGTTTCATGCAAATATCCGGACTGTTTACTTTGGATGTAATTGCTTTGCAATTGTCTCTCCTGTTTGTCACCCCCCCCCCCCCTTCATTCATCTCTTTATACTTTTCTCGCATACCCCCTTTTCCTTGCATTGAAAATGGAGCTGTACTGATAAGAGTCAAAAGAGCAGTTGAAGTTTATGATAAAGAAATAAAGCCATAAGGCTTTTCTAAAGATACATATTATTATTAAGCGGTATTAAAACATAGCCAGTTTTAAATTGTAGTGACATGTTGCAGGAAAACTGTACAAGCATGTTGTATCTGGCTGAATCTATTAAAAAATTAGATCATATCAGCAAAGTAAAACATATCAAAACTACATCAAATAAATGTAAGCTTAATGTTTTACCTTTTTATTTTATTCATTTTCCATGAATTTTGCTCATCAGCACCACCCCATGGCTGCATTTTTTATTTGTTATTTTGTTTTTTTTCTTTAACTATAGTCAGTAAAAATATTTCTATACAGTTAAGGAAAGCGTTGGGCACCTGCCCTTGGAAACTTCTTGACCTTTTCAAAGGAGCTGCCAAGATAACAGGGAATAAAATTCAAGCCATTTGACTTTGCTCTACCTGTCATTATGTCAGCATGAAACTACTAACAGTCTTCCTTCGCCATATCATTCCCTGTCATTGTGTCAGCTTGGAACTAGTCCCCCCCCCCCCCCCCGCTACCTGTCATAGTATCAGCATGAACCTACTGTCTCCCCCCCCCTGCCCTATTACCTGTCAGTATCAGCATGAACCTACTGTCTCCTCCCTGCCCTATTACCTATCACAGTGTCAGCATGAACCTACTGTCTCCCCCCTGCCCTATTACCTGTCATAGTATCAGCATGAACCTACTATCTCCCCCCTGCCCTATTACCTATCACAGTGTCAGCATGAACCTACTGTCTCCCCCCCTGCCCTATTACCTGTCATAGTATCAACATGAACCTACTGTCTCCCCCCTGCCCTATTACCTATCATAGTGTCAGCATGAACATACTGTCTCCCCCCCTGCCCTATTACCTGTCATAGTGTCAGCATGAACATACTGTCTCCCCCCCTGCCCTATTACCTGTCATAGTGTCAGCATGAACATACTGTCTCCCCCCCTGCCCTATTACCTGTCATAGTGTCAGCATGAACCTACTGTCTCCCCCCCTGCCCTATTACCTGTCATAGTGTCAGCATGAACCTACTGTCTCCCCCCCCTGCCCTATTACCTGTCATAGTATCAGCATGAACCTACTGTCTCCCCCCTGCCCCATTACCTGTCATAGTGTCAGCATGAACCTATTAACAGTCTTACTCCCCCCCCCCCCCCCCCCCATCTCCATTACCTGCTATAGTGGAAATTACGAACAGTCTGCTTTCCCTCCACCCCCATTACCTCATACCTGTCATACTGACAATGTGAAACTACTAATAATCTGCCCCCTCCCTTCCATTACCTGTGCAACTGTGTAGTAGTTGCACTCCCCCCCCCCCCCCAATTACCTGTGTTATAGTGTCAGCATGAAACTGCAAACAGTCTGCACCCCCCTCCCCCCAATTACCTGTGTTATAGTGTCAGCATGAAACTGCAAACAGTCTGCAACCCCCCCCCCCAAATACCTGTGTTATAGTGTCAGCATGAAACTGCAAACAGTCTGCACCCCCCCCCCCCCATTACCTGTGTTATAGTGTCAGCATGAAACTGCAAACAGTCTGCACCCCCCCCCCCATTACCTGTGTTATA
>JAPXFY010000017.1:9254516-9259516 GCA_030674185.1 Monoplex corrugatus | reverse complement strand
GTTTCTTTGTGAAGTACTTACATGATTAAATTTTGACTTCAGCAATGTTTCGGGCATCTCTTCCAGACAATTATTCTTGACCACAGTGTTAGAGTAAACCACCACCTGAAGGACACTGCGCTGGACGCGCTCGCAAGGGGCCTCCAACAGACACGACAATGATCTATAGACAGATGGAGGGAGGGGAGGGAAGGGAAGGGGCGGGGATGGTACACTGAAATCAATAAGCTCGGCCTGGCTCAACTGGGTTACTCTGGGGATTGGCTCTAGGGGGCCCAGGGGAGATGAAATGGCGGAGTAAAAATGTAGACATCAACCAAAACTAAGTTAAGAAGAGAGATAAAAAATAGTGAATCATGTGTGTGAGGGGACTGCTTTTGGACCAAATGATGTGTTGTGGCAAAGATGCTATGTGTGGGGGGTCTGTAAGACGAGACGTGTGTGCCTGGTGCAGCAGGCTGGCAATGGGTTTTTTGTTGTTTTTTTGTTTGTTTTTTGTGTGTGTATGTGTTTATCTTTAAAGCGCTGATCGGTAGACCCCCCTTTCAAAAGCGGCAGGAGAATCAGTGTGTTGATTGTGGTTGCTCTACGGAAGAAGAAGAAGAATCAAAAGTATTTATTATCACAATTTGGTTAAATTTTATTCCAAGAGTCGGTTGTGATGGCCTAAACAGGGCAGACATGATTAAAAGGTTACTTGTTTTTCTCTTGTCTGACATTGTCTGCTAGTCTTAGTTTCGTTTCTGGATAAGAAAACGTGACCTGGCGGGGGGATACAAAGTATAAATGACCGAGACACACAGTTTGTTAAATTTCTGCAAACAAAATGTCAGTTGTGATGATCGGACATGAAAATAGTGCACAGAAAACTTGTTCCATTTTTGAAAACTATGTGCACCAAACTTCTTAGTCAATAGAATTATTGTGTCAGTGATACACTTTGATGATTTATTCCAGTTTTGAAAACTATTCTATCAAACTTCTTAATCAGTAGATGTATTATGTCGGTGACACACTTTGATTTTATGAAATCAAAACGTTGGATCATTTCCAACAAAGCAGAAAGCAGTGGTGTTAAAGTTTGATGACTTGTCTCCCGGACATGGCGAATCACATTCAACCCAGTGACTTTCAGATTCGACTCAGACTTAACCAGAAAAAGTGTGTGCATGCTCTGGTGATTAATATGTTGGCAAACATATAGTTTCATCATTTTACACATTCCAGTTTGCATCCCAACGTTGCAACAGCTTGATGTTTATGGCATGTCAGTGGATGTCCTATTTTGGCTTAGCCAATTTCGACTTTTTTCTTGTACAACGATTTGTATTAACAACAATATCTGAATATCTACCTGATATTGTGGTATTTATGTCTTCATCAAATAAGTTAAAAATACAACCAAGCAAAGAAAAATGTTTCTGGATAGTGTATTTCTTAAATCAAACACATAAGAGAGCATCACCACGACGTTTTGTCATTGGTTCATATACAGGGTGTTTCAAAAAGAATACGCCAAAATCATCACGTGATGTGTCAAAAACGAAAAAAATTACAAACCTCTAGCATGAACACATGTGTTGTATATACATTCAAGTTTCATTTCATGTTTTATAAGTGCTCAATGTGGCCACCACCGGCAGCGCGGACAACATCAAGCCGATATGAGAATTCCTCCCAAACGCGCCTCAGCATGTCACGGTCCACCGTGTTGATTGCAGCTGTTATTCGATCTTTCAAGTCATCGATACTTGCTGGAAGTGGTGGAACATAAACTTGGTCTTTAACATACCCCCACAAGAAAAAGTCACACACAGTGAGGTCCGGGGATCTGGCAGGCCAAGCACAGAGAGCAAGGTCTTTAGCACCTCTCCTCCCAATCCATCGCTGAGGCACGTTTTCATTCAGATAAGCTCTAACCCCGTGATGCCAATGGGGTGGTGCTCCATCTTGCTGAAAAATGAAGTCATTCGAATCTGCTTGCAGTAAAGTGAATAGCCAGTTTTGGAGCATTTCGAGATAGGTTTGTCCTGTAACGGTGTTTCCTTCAAAGAAAAAGGGACCATAGACCTTGTCTTGAGACACAGCACAGAAGACGTTCACTTTAGGGGAATCTCTTTCATGCTCAACAGTTTCATGTGGGTGATCTGTTCCCCAAATGCGCACATTGTGACGATTGACTGTGCCGCTCAAATGGAAAGTCGCTTCGTCACTAAAAACTAAACGTGAAAAGAGAGTTTCATCACCTTCCTCCATCTCCAGCATTGACTCACAGAATGTCCTCGCATCACCTTGTCATCATTAGTAAGTGCTTGGACGAGGCTTAGTTTGTATGGTTTCATGTGTGTAGAGTAACAAGGACCAGTTGTAAGACAGGTCCAATGAGACCTGATGCTACTGTTCTAGAATAATGAAGTATTCTGAAGTCTGAAGTCGCTCTCTCTCTCTCTACCTATGTCTCTCTCTGTGTATCCGTCTGTCTGTCTGTCTCTGTCTCTCTCTCTCTGTCTGTCTGTCTCTCTCTCTGTCTCTCTTCTCTCGTGTGTATGTCAGCGAAGCTGCTCTGCCAAGTCATACCAAGTCAGTCCTGACTAGATTCAGCAGTACGTGATATAGCGTTTGCCGGATAGAATTGCATGACCTTGTGTCAGTCGTGTCATGATTACAAGTCATATTTCCAAGGTACCCGCCCATTGTGTGTGTGTGTGTGTGTGTGTGTGTGTGTGTGTGTGTGTGTGTGTGTGTGTGTGTGTGTGTGTGTGCACGCGTGCATGGGTGAGTGGTGAGAGATGGTCAGATGGCAAGAAAAATACAAAAGGACTTCCTGGTCTGTTCAAATGAACACACAGGCGATAAGGTCCCAGGGTTGACCCACAAAGCTGACAGAATGGGACTTCCCAGTTGGTGGGCCGTAGCATTATTTTGACTCGGGTGAAAAGCGTGTGCAATTTTCGTTACGCTGTCGTGTGTCTATGGCTTTCTGCCTTTTTGGTTGTGTGATTCTGTAAGATATTGATGCTTGTATCACAATTTGATATAGAACAATAAGATAGTGAACAACATAATACGGTGCAGTATTTTACTGATCCAGTTTGGAAATCAAAGCAAGCATTAGCTTGGCTCATACCGCACGCAGTATTCTTATGGCGTTATAAAGCAAGCATTAGCTTGGCTCATACCACACACAGACTGTATTCTTATGCCTTATAAAGCAAGCGTTAGCTTGACTCATACCACACACAGACAGTGTTCTTATGGCCTTATAAAGCAAGCATTAGCTTGACTCATACCACACACAGACAGTGTTCTTATGGCGTTATAAAACAAGCACTAGCTTGGCTCATACCACACACAGACTGTATTCTTATGGCCTTATAAAACAAGCATTAGCTTGGCTCATACCACACATAGACAGTATTCTTATGGCCTTATAAAACAAGCATTAGCTTGGCTCATACCACACACAGACTGTATTCTTATGGCCTTATAAAGGAAGCATTAGCTTGGCTCATACCACACACAGACTGTATTCTTATGGCCTTATAAAGGAAGCATTAGCTTGGCTCATACCACACACAGACCGTATTCTTATGGCCTTATAAAGGAAGCATTAGCTTGGCTCATACCACACACAGTATTCTTATGGCCTTATAAGTCTGTTTACTATGAGTGCATGGTGCTTTGAGGGTGCTGGTGATCTAAAATGCACTGATATATTTAGCTCTGTATCTGATGTTAACCCTTTAACTCCCACACCCTGTCCTTCAGTATCCTGCATTGTCAACCATGCTAACAAAGAAAAAAACTTAACCCTTTGATTCCCTCATCCTATCCACCAGCTTCCTGCGGGAAGCTGGTGGATAAGGTGAGGGAGGCAAAGAATTAAGTTTTGGCAGTTGGCAGATAGGTTGCGGGAGTCAAAGGGTTAATGAACGCATTTTCGGGACAGGGCACAAAGTAATTGTCTGTGATAGATCCTAGATAGCTTGTCACATTGCAGTCGTTTGCCAGGAGTGGGGTAGGGACAGAAAGTGGGGAAGGGGATATTTGGATCAAACTGTTGCAGTTAATTGCAAGGTGTGGGGGGAAAAAAGAAAAAGAAAAAAAAAAGAGATAAATTGTTGCCCCATCCCAGATCTTTAGCACATCGGATTCATTGTGTTGCGTTGCCTGAGTAGTTACAATTGTGTGATTTGAATAGCATAGGTCTGTTTTTAAACAAATTTTTTTAGGTAGCATAACACACAAAACATATCAGAAAATAAAAGGTTGCGGTTACGCAGGATGTTTAATCCTTTATCTCCTGCACCCTACCCACCATCGACAAAAATTTAACCCTTTGACTCACTCACTCTATCCACCAACTTCTGCTTTTGCTTTTGCTGTCATGGTTGACAGAGCAGGATGAAAGTGGATATAGAGGGAGTCAAAGGGTTAAATGCCCCCAGGTGAAAATGATGTCGACAGTGCTTGACCGTTTTCGTTTTTAGTCTCTAGTTGTGTTCCATATTTGTCATATCTTCATATGATTATTTCATTTAGGAAGGTTTGACTGTTCATGTGTGTCAGGGGGATAAAAAGTTTTGCATTAGTTTTCAGCGGTGAATGCATTGGTCATTTTGTCGTTATTACTGAGGTCGGTTAAAAGCATCAAGAACAAATGCATTTTTGAGCTACTGTAATTTTTTGTCAAACTGACCTTCATTCAGTCACAAATATTCAGTCACAGTGTTGGAAGAAAATTCGACTATTATGGTGCATGCATTGATTATATTTTCTTGAAGTATGGCTGAACAGTCTTAAGGTGGACTTAAAGAGATCAGTGATTATTGGGCACCATGTTGTTGTGGGGGTGGGGAGGGAGATATTGCACAAAGAAAACACATTTTGAAAAAACGAAATAGAAAACAAAAGGTCCAATATTAGTACTTGTTACATATCTTTGACAAGATTGTCCTTGTACACGAAACATAGTTGCATGTTTTGTGGGAGTGGGGTGG
>JAPXFY010000017.1:9247016-9249516 GCA_030674185.1 Monoplex corrugatus | reverse complement strand
AGTAGAGGTATGCATGCATATGTTTGTGTGTGTGTTTGTGAGTGAGTAAGGGTATGCATGCATATGTTTGTGTGTGTGTTTGTGAGTGAGTAGGGGTATGTATGCATGTGTGTGTGTGTGCTTGTGAGTGAGTGGGGGGATGTTTGCGTATGTGTGTGTGTGTGTGTGTGTGTGTGTGTGTGTGTGTGTGTGTGTGTGTGTGTGTGTGAGTGAGTGAGTTGGGGTGTGTATGCATATGTGTGTGTTGTATGTGTGTTTGTGAGTAGTAGGGGTATGTATGCATGTATGTGTGTTTGTGTGTATATGTGTGTGTGTGTGTTTGTGTGTATATGTGTGTATGTGTGTTTGTGAGTGGTAGGGGTATGTATGCATGTATGTGTGTTTGTGTGTATATGTGTGTTTGTGTGTATATGTGTGTGTGTGTGTTTGTGAGTGGTAGGGGTATGCATGCATGTTTGTGTGTGTGTGTGTGTGTGTGTGAGTAGGGGTATATATGCATATGTGTGTTTGTGTGTGTGTGAGTGAGTGTGTGTGTGTGTGTTACTCTGTGTGTGTGTGTGTGTGTGTGTGTGTGTGTGTGTGTGTGTGTGTGTGTGTGTGTGTGTGTGTGTGTGTGAGTGAATAGGGGTATGTAGGCTATGCATATATGTGTGTTTGTGTGTGGAGGAAAAGGGTGAAATGGGAATGTATGTGGTTGGGAAGGTGAGGCTTGTCATTTTATGATATTCTTTTTATGATTTGAGCAATATTACGATTTTTATGTGCCATACCATGTGTTAGGACAGATATGTAATTTACTTTAACTAGGATTGATATCATTGTATTGTTGAAAAAATACTGATATCTACAGAACAACAACAACAAAAAAGCAAACAAAATCAACAACAACAACAACAACAACAACAAAAGATCACTTTTAAAACAAACAAACAATCAAGCAAAACTGGTAAATAAATAGATGTGAAATGTTAAAGGAAAGTAAACTTTATGTGAAATATCACATTTACACTAAGAAAAAGCTTCGCTGTGTGTGTGTGTGTGTGTGTGTGTGTGTGTGTGTGGTGCGTGCGTGCGTGCGTGCGTGCGTGCGTGCGTGCGTGCGTGCGTGCGTGCGTGCGCACGCGGCAGGGGGTTGGGTAGGGGTAAATACTTGCTTTGTACTTTTCCAGGTTCTTATTGGAAGGTGTAAAACATGTACTGCTGGAGATTACTCCTGTGGATCTGTGTGAATGAGCCTGATATTCTGATTTTAGTACTGAGGCACTGTATATTGTTTAAGTGATTGAAAAAAATTTAGCTTGCTGAAATAGGCCCCTGTTCAGGTTAGTAAGTGAATTTGTACAGGAGTTCCTCATAACAATGACATCATGTCTTCTAGTCTTGGGTGTGAGCTGGAAGAAATGTGTGATCAATGTCTACACTCTTTGGCTGTTATCAGGTGGCCTGGTAACTCAGGTGGGTTGGGTAAAATGTCATGCTGCTAACTTTGGGTTGTGAGTTCGACCCTGTGGCGAGCCATTTTGTTTGGTTTGGTTTTTTATTTTGTTTTTTTCTTTTTTCTTTTTTTTTCTTTGTGACTTTGTGAGCTTAGGTTGTTAGAGCACAAGGATGTTAACATATAAGTGGTGAGTTTGATCCTCAAGTGCGCTATAGACGCATTTATGGACACTCCCCTCCACCCCCTTTGCTTGGTGAAATGACTGCTGTGTGGCCATCGGGGGGCTGGAGGTCATTGTACGGACAGTGCTAAAGTATTGGTGTTCTTGGTCTCATCCAACATCGTCAGGGTTTCTTGTTAACTTTGAGCACCATGTTGATGACGCATGGATGGTGAGTTTAATCCTTAGGCATGTCACAAGGTTGTCTTTAAACATGGCAGACTGGGTGGAGTGCATATGGAACTGTTTGAGTGCGATGAATCTGTCTTGAATAAACTCCAGTAAATTATTCACTGAAGGAGTTGTGACAGTTCACTGTACATTTGGTTTTATCAGAACAGGCTTGATTTAATGTGAGAGGTGTGAGCGGTTTGACCTTGGAGTTTCCTTCTAAGTAAACAGTTGGGAGAATGTCATTTCTGAGAACTGGGAGTGCTGTTATCTGTGTATGTGTGTCATATATATTTTGTGTGTGTGTGTGTGTGTGTGTGTGTGTGTGTGTGTGTGTGTGTGTGTTTTGTGTGTGTGACCACTGTTACAGTTGTGTCATTGTGTGTGTGCCATGTACAGTCTGGGGAACTTTAATTGGTATAATTTCTGGTAAAACAGTGACTTGTTATCTGTATCTGTATCTGTACGTGTGTGTGTGTGTGTATGTGTGTGTGTGTGTGTGTGTGTGTGGTGTGTGTGTGTGTGTGTGTGTGTGTGTTTTGTGTGTGCATAATGGGAAATGGTTATTGGCGTAATTTCTGGTAAAATGGTGGCTTGTTATCTATACATGTATGTTTGTACATGAGTGCTAGCACATGTGTGTGTTGTGTGTGTGTGTGTGTGTGTGTGTG
>JAPXFY010000017.1:9129516-9244516 GCA_030674185.1 Monoplex corrugatus | reverse complement strand
TACTTTTCGCCATGAATGAGATGTTTGAAAACAACCATTCTTGTTGCAGAGACAGTCCTAAAACGACGGAAGGTGATGGCAATGATACAGACAACGATGTTTTCCGCTCAGGCTCGGAATCTCCACAGTACACTCTGCCTGTCATGCCTGACGCCAAGCAACGGCGTGCCACAGTCAGCGGTGGATCTCCTACATTTGAACGCAACTCACTCATGGTAGATGACCCTGTCATTCGGCCCAAGTCACAGGTAAAAGATGCATGTTTCTTTTATTCATTTTTATGTACTTTTTCATAACCTGTGCAACTTTTTTTGACTGAAAGACATACAGGTCCCAATATCACACTATATAACAGTCTAAGTTTTGTAATGTAAGTTGAGTTTAACATCTGCACCAACCAAAGGTGATTCGGCCAGTGGATTCACATTTGTGTCTTAGATACTATCCTCACATGCTGCTGTATGAAAATCTAAAATATCTGAACATGGGACTTTTCCTATATCAGTCTTTTGGTAGTTTTTGTTGTTGTTGATTGTGTTGTTGTGTGTGTGTGTTGTGTGTGTGTGTGTGTGGTGTGTGTGTGTGTGTGTGTGTGTGTGTGTGTGTGTGTGTGTGGTGTGTGTTGTGCGCGCACACATGTGTGTGTTTATATATGCGTGCGTATGTGTGAACTATGTGGATTAGCATTTTTCTCAATTTTGTAAAAGGGAAATTGACTTTTTGACTTCAAGAAAGCATTCAGCAGAGTCTGGTATGAAGGCCTCTGACAAAGTCATGAGGGACTTTGATATCGAAGAGGGTCTGTGTATGTTTTGAAACGGTTGTGTCCTGATATGGCTGTACGCAGTCAGCTGGGCTCTGAAACGGTTGTGTCCTGATATGGCTGTACGCAGTCAGCTGGGCTCTGAAACGGTTGTGTCCTGATATGGCTGTACGCAGTCAGCTGGGCTCTGAAACGGTTGTGTCCTGATATGGCTGTACGCAGTCAGCTGGGCTCTGAAACGGTTGTGTCCTGATATGGCTGTACGCAGTCAGCTGGACTCTGAAACGGTTGTGTCCTGATATGGCTGTACACAGTCAGCTGGGCTCTGAACAAGAATAACAGTAACAATGATCCAGTTCATCAAGATGCTGTATAACTATAAGAACTCATTTAGTGTGCTTCAACTTAGTTCTTCCAAACCACAGAAGGAAGGAATACACCAAGGATGTTGCTATCATCAAGTCTTGTGCAAAAGTCTTATAAGAACAGATAATTTAGAAAATTTTTCATGACCACCATACGTCCATCTCCATTGGCGACAGGCCTATCCGCAACATGTAGTTTGCCAATGACACTGACTTCATAGCGAGGCCAACACTGAACTGCAAGATGTCACCAACCAACTTGTCATCAGCACAAGGTGTGTGGAATGGAAGTCTGCAATGATAAAAGCAAAGTCAAGGTCAACAGCACAACCAGCAGCAGTACAGAAGTCTACTTGAATGACCAGAATCTGGAAGAGGTCTACAGTTCTCAATTAGCTGCAAGCTCTCACCTGTCTCACCTGTCGGCGTCGCCGGGTTCGGTGTTGGCCAATGCCCATCTGGATGCCTCCATCTCCCTCCAGGCCACTCTGTCTTGACTTTTGTGGACAATTTCTTGAATATTTAGGCCACTGATTTGGTTATGTTCTCAATGTATGAGATTGGATGTCTACAAGCTACCCTGATCAAATATGGCAGCAGCGCTGCAGCAATATGTATCAGACTGTAACAATGATGACTGAAGTCGCTAGACTGATGAGAATGTGGACAAGCAGCACCATAAGTTTCTTTACCAAATATGAAATGTACAGGTTGCTTGTTCAAGTTGTTGTCTCCAATGTCTGGGATGTGAAGTTGATCACTGCGTGGTGACTTAGAAAACAGAATTCAGGCCATGTGACCAAGTGTGTGAGGAAACTGCTTCACCTATCCTGCCTTGAATATAGGACCAATGAGTATGTACAGAGCAAGATCAAAATCTTGATGGACACATAGAAATTACTTCTGGCAATTGTGAAATGATGCAAGCTTGCATGTTTAGCCATGTCACCTGCCATGAAACACCAAGATCATCCCTCATGCACCCTAGAAGATGGCCATTGTGGAGGTTGATAGAGGAAGAGTTGGGTGGCAAATATCAAAGCCAGGACCAGTCTCTGTAAGCCTGAGCTGCTTGTTGCTGCGCCTTAGAGACAATTGTGGAATGTTGTCTGTTGCTTCATTCTGTGAGTTTTACCTGCTCTCCAAAGATAAGTTTGGTCATGGGGCTAGAAGAAGAAGAGAAAAGCTGAAATTTAATCTTATGTGTCTTTTACTTCAGCACAGTCCAGTACAGAACAAGACTTCAAAACGTAGCGGAACATAGTACACCTTGACAAGCCACATCATGGCACAACATCATACCGCAACTTTACTCTACAACCCATACTTTCGTCAGCCTCTGCCATGATGATTGTCTTTTACAGTTCATCAACCAAGCAGAGCGGGACGCAGCGTTAGCCATACTGGCAGCCTCAGAGACCAGCCTAAAGAGTAAGGCATCTGAAAGCGGAGGGAAGGAAGGCCCAGAGAGGAGTGATGGGGGGGCAGTGACCACCAGCAGTGAAAGCAGCAGTGGTTACAAACGCCCGTCAGAATCAGAGATTGAGGACTCTGTGTTTTCTTCAGACAAGGAAGGTGAGATCCGATTGAACAACTGAGCTACAGATATTTATGTAAAGTAATTTAAATGTCTTGTAAATGTAAGCAAGTCCGGTGTATGCATAAAGTGTTTACAGTTTTATGTCCTGCTTATTTTGTTTTATTGTTCATGCACTAAATCAGTTTAGTACCAGTATTTGCTCATTCCTACAAAAAATTATTTCTGAGAAATGTTGAAAAATAAGCAGTATTTTTGTCAGTTATTTTATCATTACCTATACCTATCCCAATTTCCTCCATGGGAATGCCGGGGGCTCTCAGTATAAGTAGTATCCCCACCTTCTGGAAATTCTGTTCTAAAAATGTCCTCTTTTCTGTCACGCTATTTGTTTTTGCCTTGTTCCTTTGCTTTCTGTCATTTCTTCCCATCATTTTCTGCCTTGTTGGACAATTCATCTGCATGTGTTCAATAATGTCTTATGTACTTGTTATTAGGACTGATGATTGGGTACATGTATTAAGTGCATTTTTGGCTCTGGGGAGGTGAAATATACGGAAGCAATTTTAGGTAATTTATGCCGGTTTTTATATGTGTTTTGGTGTCCTTAGGTATGCTTAAATTTGTATTCAGGTGTGTTTTCTAAATCTCCTGTGCGATAAATTGGACGGAGTGGTCAACGCCGGGCCATGTCCTTAGATTATGTGCGCATATGCATTGATATGTGTACTTAATTTTCTTTTCTTTTTTTTTCTTGTTGAAGTTTTGTATGTTTTGAAGTGTTTATAGCCTTGATATGGCTGTACACAGTCAGCTGGGCTTTAAACAACAATGACTATAACAATCTTATTATATGAACTATAGGAGTACAGATTAATTGTCTATGTGCTTCACATTTGTTTTGAGCGTAAATCGTACTTAGCCTGTTTCTTGGGGTTATGTTAAACCTGTCAGTTGAAATCTCTTTCAAGCTAATCATGTTTCTGGCAACAGATCAGCCAAGCCAAAATCAACAAGGACCAGATATGAAACCACAAGAATTCAGAGTCACCAAACCCACTCCCACATTTGTGGAACCTGCAGCCAGAGTGGCGACTCCGATGTCTCCCCTTGCGAAGACTTTTTCTTCTTCTTCCTCCGTGTCTTCCGCCACGTCTTCCTCCACCCTTCCCCACTCTCCAAATCCAGTGCCAAGTGCTGGTGCTTGTGACAGTGCCTCAGATCCCAGTGTGACTGCACCAGAAGGGAGTCAGTCTTCCGATGTTCAGCCTTCTGTAACTAGATGCCGGCCGCCTTCCCCCGTGTCCGCTCCCCCAAGAAGGAAAAAGTCACTAACGACAGTACTGCCAGACGATGGCAAACTGGATGTTGTCAAAACACCAGGGCAGTCTGGGATGGTTGTGAGAATACCAGAACATTCAGGGCTGATGGCTCCTTCACCTCTCGCAGCATCACCTGTGACAAAGACTGCAGAAATGCCGGTGCCCTCAGCCACAGCAGCAGTGGCTGCTTTAGGAGCCAGCGGTAAATGGGAAGCCCAGTACGCAGGCAGGCAGGTAGACTCACGGTCATCCTCTAGCAGATCAAGCTTTCTGCCGAAGGAGTCCAGACGGGAGAGTCTGTCCAGGGAGAGTGGTCAGGTCGGCTCCAGAACTTCAGAGGATTCCATAAATCGGGGGTCTGACATTCGAAGGGGAGATAAAGCCAAGCCGGTGGTGTGGGAGTCGGCTGGTGTGCCTCCAGACCACAGACCCAGTCGGTGCAACATGCCATCCAAACGGAGGTTGCCACAGACACGCCGCACAAAGACGCCCCTCAGTTGATGAAGATCAAGAAGCTGGATTCGCCTAAGGCCACAGACGTGAGTATACTTTTCAATAGTCTGATATTTTATGTCAAAGAGACTGCCAACGTTCAAGCGAATAGAAACCAAAATACGTCATGGGAAAATAAAATAAGAATATGCGCATGATTTAACCCTTTGACTCCCATGCCCTATCCACCAGCTGCAGAAACTGAACCCTGTCCACCAATTTCCTGCAGGAAGGTCAGGGAAGAAAAACAATATCAACACTTCCCTATGTTGTGTTTCGTCAAGGACCTTTTTCCTACTTTGCAAAACAGCAAGGAAGTTCTTTTATTGTTTTTCCTAAGATTTCTGTGGACATTTCTTTGTGACCTTTGTTGTCTTTTGTGTATGTTTGGCAAAGGCCAGTTGACTCCAGATTTGTGCCCGTCTTATTTTTTTCAATCATATATGCATTTGCATGCTAATTTCGTGTACTTTTTGGTTTTTGTCGATGTTTTAAGTGAGAGTTTTTACCCACTGAAGCCTTGTTATACCATGTTTCATATCTTTTTACGAAAAATACATTGTTTCAAGAATTATAAGGAGGTGTTTGTTTGTATTTTAAAGGAAAGATTTGTGTGCAGAATTTTCTCGTTTTAAGCATATATATAATAATAATAATAATAAATAATACTTACAATATTTATATAGCGCAAAATCTTGATAAAATCAAATCTAAGCGCTGAAAACACACACACACACGCACCACGCACCACGCACCACGCAGCGCACACACACACACACGCGCACACACCACACAGCACACACACACACACACGCCACCACACACACGCACACGCCACACACACACACGCACGCGCACACACACACACACACGCGCACACACACACACGCACACCACACACGCACACCACACACACGACACACACACGCACACACACACACACACACACACACACACACACACACACACACACACACACACACACATGCGGCTATAAATGGGGAGAAAGAATAAAAACAATGGAAAATTATAGAGAGCATATATATTAACATACACACACATATATGGAGAGAGAGAGAGAGAGAGATTGATTAGATTTGATTGATTGATTGATTGATTGGTTGATTGATTGATAGTAAGATAGATAGACAGATATAGGTATATAGTAGGTACTGGCAGCCTCTCTTTAGCAATGCAGGAATTGTGTCAGTCAATGGAAAAATTGCACATGTTTATCAGTCAAATATTCTTGCAGATGAACATGAATGACAAAGTTGTTATCATGAAGATAAAGATTGGTCTTTCCTCTATCGACCTGTGCTGTTTGTTTTGTTATAAATGCACCCATATGAAAATCTGCGCAAAAATAAAAATCACGCCGACCCGAAGGAAGTTTCACCGCGTGTCACGTAATGGCGACTGGCTCACAGCAGTGCTTGGGTGACCGGTTAACGGCAACTTAAATTACACGGGTCACACAGGACTACCCTCATGCAAATTAGTACAGTTGACAGGTCGAAACCCTGTCCTTCATTCCCGTATAATATTTATTTTATATGATTATTAGTTTGTTAGTCTTCTAAAGGTCGGAATATTGGCAAACTTTGAAGAAGAATAACTGAGGACCTACTTGATAAATCAGATCGTTTCCGCGGATGCGTAAATAGCTTATTTTTTGTTGAATCCAACCTTGTACGGAACTGTGAGATGTGACGTTTCCAGGGTGTGCGCGAGCCTCCGAAGGGCGAGTACCCGTGATCTGCCAGTTTAGCGTATGGGAACCTCGAATCATGGCGGCCTTCGAAGTGATTGCTGAAAGTCCAGTCAACGAATTTCTATCTGTGTTCGTCAAGCTGAAGGACAAACATTGTAAACATCGACTGATTTTTCATGAAAAATTGACTTAGAAGTTTGATTCAGTGAATTATTTTTGATGTTTCTCTTTATTTAGAAAGATTTTAAAAGAAATTCGCGGCAGGTATAGCCTGCATAAGCAAAGAATAGAAAGTATGATCTCCGTTTGATGTTTTATCGTCAAGGGATATTTTTTAAGCGACTTGGGACTAATAGAAGTAAAACTGTGTGAAGCGACTGCTTTCCAAAGGTGTTTATATTGCTAGTATTTAATGAATACGATGGAATTTTGTTTTAATACATCGAAATCATAATATTTGTGCTAGTACTTGGCCAGAAATTCAAACCAGAAGTTGGTCGGCGAGTGCATGTCATCTATCGGATCAAATTCGACAATGTTTATCATCACAAAGAAACAGCAAATGGCGGTTTTGCACAGTCACACACACGTGCAGCTGCAGCATGCACGCACACATTATCAGAACACTATATAGCATCAGGCAAACAAGGACACATAGCTCCACAAAGTCCAATGAGCCTTTCTAATGGCACAATATAAGTTACTTTACTCTCAAAAGTAATAGCTGGCACAAATTAACCCTCTAGAGCCTGAAAGTACTTCTAGACTAGGGAAAATTATTTCTTATGAAAAAACATCATTAGATACAACAAAGAAACACATTTTCAGTGTTATTTTTAATTAAAGTGAAAAAATGACAAAGTTAGAAAAATTATCATATATGATAAGAGCGGCTTTTGCGGTACCAAGACCAATCTTATCATATATGATAAATTGTTTCTGGAACAGCATTCATGCAGGTTTATTCAGCTAACTGTTTTCAAATTTCTAATCAGTGCAGTTCATTTCTGTTCAAGCGTTTTTTGTGCTACATTTCATAGTTATTTGAGCAGATGGAACTCCGCAAAGCAGTTTCTGTCCTTGTTGAAGCAAAGGTTCACTTTGCACTTTGGGCAGAAGATGTAGATCAGGCTCTGGCAGTTCCTGTTTTTGCACGATGTCCTGGCGCTGTTCCATTGGGGCAGGTGGGCAACACCATCCAGATGGACATCAGGGGTGGGAACAGACTGGCAATCTTGGCTAGAGGTGGTGACGTCACACAGCCGCTCGGGCGACCAATTGCATTCTTCGTCAGCACCAGGGCATCAGCAATCTGGCTCTGAAAGATGCTGAGCTTTACTGGCTTGAGGTTCAGCAGCGTGCAGTGCCTCTTGTACCACAGCCAGCTGTTAACAACAGCAACTGCGATGGTGTGATAGAAAATGTACATGTAGAAACGCCTCGACTTTAGCGGGAACTTGTAGAGGCTTGTGAGGCTGTCAATCAGATCCACCCCACCCATAAATTTGTTGTACTCTTTGATGATGGCAGGCTGGGGAATGGTGACTTTCTGCTTCTGCTTTTGTCGTATCGTGATGCCTCACCTTGAGGTTCCACACTTACATAGGTAGAGACAGTGTCCACAGTCTTGTCAAACCAGTGCACACCTACAACATTCGACATCAGTTCTACCTTGACATCACAGGCTCCCCTTCCTTCCTGCTTCAGCTCCTTCTCAGACTTAAGACTGAGGCCTTTGAACCTGCTGGCTCGAAAGGTTCCGACAAAGTAAATGGATTTGGCTTTCAAGGCTTGAATAAGAGGCAAGTTGGAAAAGAAGTTGACAGCGAAGACTTTATAGTTTAAATCTCTCTGAAGACCTCGTGTCATCTTCATGACTACTTCCCCTCCATAACCAAGACCTCCAGGCGTTCTTCTCTGTCCATCCACTGATCCTTGATAAACCTCAAAGTCATCTGCTGGCCTCCACTCATCTCCACTGCTGTCAGAAGGGTCAAAATCACTCTGATCACCAGCAACAAACCAGCAAACGTTTGTCACTGGAACTCGTGTTGTCATGCTGAAAACAGATAAAAGATCCAAACTTTACTGACTTTTCTTTACAGATTACATATAATATGCAACATTCTAACAGACAAACACTAAAAAAATCATTTCTGAATCAAAGGAATCATTCAAAGCAACAATCAAAGTTAGCTTTTCTACAGCTAGAAAAGGGCACTTGCGACCTTTAATCCTTATCATTTCTGATAAATGGCGGACGAGTTGTCTTTTCCTGAAGTTTCCACAAAGGCCGTTCTTATCACATGTGATAAACCGATTTTTTGTCACTTTTATGACTAACATAAATCTGCTTCATATAAAATTGTTATATGCTTGAAATCTACATACTACTGTGCATTTATTAAGCCCAATTAAAAATAAATGTGTACTGACATGTTTGTGTACCAGAGGCTCAAAAACAGGGGACTGTAAGGAAGCTGGTAACTGCTAGCGGTCAGTGTAGAAAAGGAAGTGTGAGGAATAACAGACACGGTGCCAGGGTGTGGGGGCATCGTGTTAGTGTAGTCCTTGCCTGTCTGGAACGGATATTCCAGGCGGATGCATCAGGTTATCACTAAAGTTGCGCTACAGACTCTTGATTTTGGATTTATCATATCTGTAGTGGTCGGCGCTAGAGGGATAAAGAAAAACTTGAGAAAAAATTTTGATTTTATTTTATTTGTTTTCAAGGCAATGATGATTTTTTGTGGATGAAATTAACCATCACTGCCACCAAAACTTCAACAGCAGACACTCACTAATAAACTACTTCTACAGTTAAAACTGTTGAGAACTGAGTGTGATAAGTCGCGGGACAAGAACACGGCTTTTGTTTCAAAAATTAGTAACACTGATTAATCATCACCTCAGGGGCTAAATCTGAAGACAAAATTGAGACAGTTTTAAAAGAAGCGGAGAGATTTTCAGTAGACAGACCAAACATTGAAAATTTCTTTGTCTGTGGATATGGGAAGATGCATGTTACTGCGAAATAACTGATGAAAATAACTTATTACTAAACATTAGGAATGAGTATAGAAATGGCTGTAAGTCATATACTGCATTGCCAGGTATGTATCTTCTGCCGTTACACATTTTAGATTCATTATGTTATTGAGAAGGATGTCTTTCTGTGCTAGTATGATACAAAGCCATCTGTGGATCACAGTACATGCACACAAAATCTTAAAATCTGTATATTAGCAACATTTGCTTGTAAAGAGTGAAGCTGTAGCTTTGTATTTGATTCACATGCAAAATTTCAGGAGATTCCATCAAGACATAATGTGAGTTATGTCTGGTTTAAGTTGGCCTGACACATGGGCACTCACATTATTTGGATGCAAATGCATACAAAATATCTTACATCTTGAATTTAACTACGCTGGTAAATAATTTACTGGTAGCTTTCTGTCTATTTCATTCACATGCAAAATTTCAAGGAAATCCATCAGAAAATAAGCAAAATATGTGCATTTTGATTTGGTCTGATATGTGAACTGTGCTTTTTCCATCATTCAAATGAGATATTTTGCCATTTTTGGAGCCATATAACTCATGACTTTGTCACTTTACGCTGCCCCCCAAAATTTAAGATTCATACAATAACATTGTTTCTGAGAAAAAGTAAACTCTAGCCAATTCTGTCTTCTTATTTTTGTGTAATGGGGGTGCAAAAATGGCTTGTCATGCAATTTCGAACATTGACAAAATGGTGTATTTATGAAGTTTGCAGCACTGCTGTGTAAATGTATGAACAGATCGCTTGTATGCTTGCTATTTTATGTAGTTTATGTTGTTGAGAATTAAAATCAGGAATGACATTCTCTGTCTGAGGACTTCTGGAAAATTTAGGTTCCTGCAAACTTGCTTCATTTCACAATTGGCGAAAACATACGTAAACTGCCGTTTTCTAAGTGTGTTATCTCTGGACCTAATACAGCTAGAGACTTACTTTTTTTGCATTGTGCTTATTTTTTCTTGTACTTTTCAGAAATATAAGTGTTAATAACCTTTTCAGAAGTTTAATTTTTGGCTGCCAGTACCTATATATAGTATACATACAGAGAGACAAAATGGCATGTGCATATATCTGTTTGTGTGTGTGTATGTGTGTGTATATATATATATCTTTCATTTAGGAGTGGATAGGAATATGACATTTTGTAAGAGCTGTTTTTTAAACGTTATACTCTCCACCCCCATCTCCTAACCTTTACAGGTGAAAACGAATTTGTTCTGATTGTTTGTCTTGCCTTTTAGCACAAGTGTATCAACTGTTACACATTCAAAGGTTAATTCGAAAGGATGACTGAAATACATATTTCGCTGACAAATTCTTGTTAAAAATAATGAACATGTCAAGAGCATTGTTATCTGTGCAGGATCATGGGTATCTGCATATGTGTGTGTGTGTGTGCGCGTGCGTGCGTGCGTGCGTGCGTGCGTGCGTGTGTGTGTGTGTGTATGTGTGTGAGAGAGAGAGAGAGAGAGTGGTGTGTGTGTGTGTGTGTGTGTGTTTCTCTGTGTGTATATGTGTACATGTATGTGTATGTATGTGTCTGTGTGTGTATAGTGTGTATTGTGTGTGTGTTTCTTTTAGCATAAGTGCTCACATAAGTACTCTGTAATAAGCAGTTTGGAAACAAAAAATGTAGGAAAGGGGAGGAAGTAAGGATTAGCTTTGTATGTACAGAGACGACAATACATCACAAGTAGTAAAGAACATGTTTTGATTTTGTCTTATAAGTGAAAAACCAAAAACCAAAGGAAAGAACAAAACCTTTCTGTTTGAAACCAGCAGGTTTAATTGAAAAAAGAAAAAACAACAACCAAAACAACTCAAAGGACTATTCAACAAATGCCTTGCAGTGTGTGTGTGTGTGTGTGTGTATGTGGGGGAGGGGGGGCGCGCGCGTGCGCAGTTGCTTGCATGACAGTGATGCAGACAAATGATGCTGATATAAATGCAATGAGAAAAAAAGAGTACAAACTCATTAAAACTGAAACAAAAAACAAACAAAGGAAACTAATGACATGGCAGGAAGAAAATGACAGTCCAAAAGCTTAACAGATGTGCAAACAAACAAAACAAAACAAAAAACAAACAAAAAACAAAACAAAACAAAACAAACAAACAAAACAAAACAAAAACAAAACAAAACAGAAAAACGGAAAAAGGAAAGGACAAAAAGAAAAACAGAAGAAAAGTAATCGGCTCGTTTGAATTGTCACTTTTCATTTACGTTTAGATATGGATCTCATTACATAAAACAGCCACTTGTTGAAGGAAATACGAACCCTGCCTTCACTTCCTGGCTATTGGCTTTAGTTAACTGGCTGACACTGTGATAGCGTGCTTTCAATAGCTCTCCTCGCTGACTCACAGGCTTGTTGTGTGTGTCTTGAGAACTCTTGACCGATCACAACACTTGTTATGTTACTGATGCAAGGATGAACACATCTGCTTCAGTGTTGTGGTTTGTTGAGCTCGAAAGACCGTAATGGCTACTGCTGTGACTTCAATTCTTAGGGTACGCAAACAGAATGATTTTCATAATTCTTTGTACAATAGTTGTTGTTTTTATGTAGTGCAGTCTCGTTTTTGACAGTCGCAAGCTAAAGATCGAATCCTGGGGTGTTCTTTGGGCTTGTGTGTTTAATGGTTTTAAGGACAAAATCCCCGAATGTGGTTTTTGTCCACTTTTTTTTCCTGTTTTGTTTGTTTGTTTTCATTATGAAGTTTAATTCATGAATTAGGCATCTTCTGGTTTATAGGCTTTGTGAAAGTGCTAAATCACTGCTCACATTCATTTTCTTTTTTAGGTAAAAACTAGTCAAAAAAAAATCCCCCGATGGAGATATCAGGGGCTGTTTTAATGTCAATAGTGTCCTCACCTTCAGGAAGTTCAGTGCTAAAAATTTCCTCTTTTCTGTCAGTCCTTTTGTTTCAGCCTTATGCCTTTGTTTTCTGTCATTTCCTCCTATCGTTTTCTGTCTTACTTGTCCATTCACTTGTATGTGTTCTGTAAAATCTTACATACTTTCTATTAGGATTGATAATTGAATATATGCATAAACTGCATTTTGACTCCTTGGAAATGCGGTGTGCCGAAGCAGTTTCAGATAATTTAGGCCAGTTTACATATTTTTTTAGTGTCCATAGTTATGTTTACATTTGTATTCAGTTTTGTCTTTTTAAACCCCTCTGATGATAAATTGAATAGAATGGTGACTGCCAGGGGCAATTCCTAAGATTATGTGTGTGAACACATTGATATTGATATGTATGTATTTAATTTTATTGATATATGTATTTTAGAATGTTTTTTTTTAACCCTTTGACTACCGCACCCTATCCACTAACTGCAAAAACTTAACCCTTTGATTCCCTCACCCTTTCCACCAGCTTCCTGCAGGAAGCTGGTGGAAAGGGTGAGAGAATTAAAGGGTTAAGTTTTTGCTTTGCTAGCATGGTTGGCAATACAGGATGCTGGTGGACAGTGTGCGGGAGTCAAAGGGTTAAGGGACAGTGTATGGTTTGAGTAGGTTATACTATAGCAATGATATGGCTCTGTGCAGTTGGCTGGGCTTTAAACAATTGGAATAAGAATGACTTAAAGGATAAAAGTTGGTTGTATCCCATCTCTGTTGTGTACAATATTTGTTATGTACAATATTTGATTGTGATGTGCTGCAGTCTTGTTTTTGACCTTTGCATGCTTTTGACCAAGCCCTTGAGCCTTCTTCAGGCTTGTGTGGTTTACAGATTGATTAGAAAATCCCCAAGTGTGGTTTTTTTCTTTTTTTTTTTCTTCTTCGCTCTCTCTCATTATGAAGTCTATTCCATTAATTATAAATGCATCTTCTAGGTTTACAGGGTTTGTGAAAGTGTTACATCACTGTTCACTTTCAGTTTCAGTTTTTGTGTAAAAAAAGTCCTGAAATAACTAGCATGAGATGTCTTCAGCTATTTTTTTGTTTTAGATTTGTGTGTACTTAATTCATGGAGTAGATATCTTTAGTATTTATAGATGTTACATAAGTGCTTCGGTGTTCACATCAGTTTATTTTTCACTAAATAATTATGAAATTATCTTGGATTATATATGTCTTTTGGTGAATTGTTCTTTGCTGTTAGTGACAGTTGAGTGAATTGTTCTTTGTTGTTGGTGACAGTTGAGTGAATTGTTCTTTGTTGTTGGTGACAGTTGAATGAATTGTTCTTTGTTGTTAGTGACAGTTGAGTGAATTGTTCTTTGTTGTTGGTGACAGTTGAATGAATTGTTCTTTGTTGTTGGTGACAGTTGAGTGAATTGTTCTTTGTTGTTGGTGACAGTTGAGTGAATTGTTCTTTGTTGTTGGTGACAGTTGAGTGAATTGTTCTTTGTTGTTGGTGACAGTTGAATGAATTGTTCTTTGTTGTTGGTGACAGTTGAGTGAATTGTTCTTTGTTGTTGGTGACAGTTGAGTGAATTGTTCTTTGTTGTTGGTGACAGTTGAGTGAATTGTTCTTTGTTGTTGGTGACAGTTGAGTGAATTGTTCTTTGTCGTTGGTGACAGTTGAGTGAATTGTTCTTTGTTGTTGGTGACAGTTGAGTGAATTGTTCTTTGTTGTTGGTGACAGTTGAATGAATTGTTCTTTGTTGTTGGTGACAGTTGAGTGAATTGTTCTTTGTTGTTGGTGACAGTTGAGTGAATTGTTCTTTGTTGTTGGTGACAGTTGAGTGAATTGTTCTTTGTTGTTGGTGACAGTTGAGTGAATTGTTCTTTGTCGTTGGTGACAGTTGAGTGAATTGTTCTTTGTTGTTGGTGACAGTTGAGTGAATTGTTCTTTGTTGTTGGTGACAGTTGAATGAATTGTTCTTTGTTGTTGGTGACAGTTGAGTGAATTGTTCTTTGTTGTTGGTGACAGTTGAGTGAATTGTTCTTTGTTGTTGGTGACAGTTGAGTGAATTGTTCTTTGTTGTTGGTGACAGTTGAGTGAATTGTTCTTTGTTGTTGGTGACAGTTGAGTGAATTGTTCTTTGTTGTTGGTGACAGTTGAGTGAATTGTTCTTTGTTGTTGGTGACAGTTGAGTGAATTGTTCTTTGTTGTTGGTGACAGTTGAGTGAATTGTTCTTTGTTGTTGGTGACAGTTGAGTGAATTGTTCTTTGTTGTTGGTGACAGTTGAGTGAATTGTTCTTTGTTGTTGGTGACAGTTGAAGAATTGTTCTTTGTTGTGGTGACAGTTGAGTGAATTGTTCTTTGTTGTTGGTGACAGTTGAGTGAATTGTTCTTTGCTGTTGGCGACAAGTCAGTCGTCACAGACAGAAAGTTTTAGCGTAGACTGGAGGAAAAATTGATCACAGTGCTTTTATTTTTTAACGCATGGGGCGGGGAGTATCATAAAATTAACATAATCAGTAACACTGTTGCATTTTTCAAAATCATTGTTGTTGATATGAAAGCAGGCATGACACTTGTGATGTGCTTGCAGGCACCTGACGTTCCAGGTGAAATGGGTGGCACACCTAAACACAAGAAAAAGGTGGAATTCTCACCAGATGCCAAGGAATCTAGTCCACCCCATGAAGTTAGGTAATGTGTCACTTCTTTTGGCCGGAATTCCAAAGTTACTTCTGTTTGTGATATGTTTTTCCCTCTCAGTGTCTATAATCTCTGTGCGTGTCATATCTGTTTTTCCTGTCTTTCCCACTCAGAATTGCAATCTGTTTTCAGTGCACCATGTATTTTCAAAGTGGTTGAAATTCGTGTTATGACATTCAGTTGTTCTGATTCTCTGTCTGTCTCTGTCTCTGTCTCTGTCTCTCACCCTATTTCTCTTTGTCTGTTTCTGTTAATTCTGTCCATTTTCTCTTGTTGATACGTGTTTGTATGCATGCACATGTGGATACGTGTGTATGCATACAAACATGCCCATACATATGCACATATTCCATCCTCTCATTCTCTCACCCTGACAAATACAAACATGTACGTTTATGTCACAGTGGCATATGCCCACACAGTCACACCTGGATTTTTGATGGAGATCTTAGTATTTTGTCAGGATGATTAGTATAGATAGCAGTTCTGTGTCATGGACCCTGGCATATTGCCATCAACTTAGTGTTTGTATTTTGAATTTATCTGGTTATGTTGATCTTGTATTAATTGGACTAGATGTATTAATGTTGTCTAGTTAAGTGATCACAATAATTTTTGGTCTAGTATAAGGTATACCTGTATACAGGGATCACCACAGTTTAATTGTTAAAATCTAAGAAGTTTCTGTGTACCAGATGCAGTCAAAATTCATGTGAATATGACCCAAATGCAACAAAATCCAGCAAATGTTTATCAAATGAAAATATCAAAAACAGAATTGAAATTGGTTGATCACCTAAGGAAACAAATCCTTTTATGGTATTTTCACATTAATCTATTTTTTTCTACGACAATAAAAGCCAAGAATCTCCCTTGCAAAATTCAGTTTTAATGTAATGGTTCTGTTCTTCAAATCTAAATGTGGCCATGATGCTAAGAGCGACTGTTACGAATGTGACATCAAGACAGACGATATCAAACTATTTGCATGCAATTTTGTAATTAGATCGCAGAATAATTGGATCAGGTATGTGTAAAGTTTCAAAGCCCTCTAACAATCACTTTTAAAGTTGTTAGCACATTTTCACCTTTCATTGGATGACCCTAATATTTTTCAAGGCAAATCTACGCATGCACGCACGCACACGCACACACGCACGCACGCACGCACGCACGCACGCAACGCACGCACGCACACACACACACACACACACACACACACTCACACACACACACACACACACACACACACACACACACACACACACACACACACACACACACACACACACACACATATGTATATGTATGTATGTATACATATATATATATACATATATATGTGTGTTTGTGTGTGTGTGTATGTATATACATATATATACATACATATAGATAGAGAGATGGACAGATAGATAGATAGAGAGAGATAGATAGATAGATAGACAGATAGATAAGATAGATAGATATATAGATAGATAGATAGATAGATATATGAACTCTCATGGAAAAATTGAGTCTTTTAAATGAATTCCTATGTTGAATACTGTAACATATATTTTATAATATTGATGGGAATAGATGTTGCAGCACAGGCGCTTTTTATATTACATGTATATAGTCATTGTTGTTGTTATGTGACGGTCACTGTTGTTACTATGTGACTGTTATTGTTGTTATTGTGTTTGACAGTTACACACATATTGTGGTTGGAGGGGTGGTGCAAAAGATTCCAATTGACAGCACAAGCACAGATGTAAGTGTGTGCACATTTGCCTTTTGCTTTGTTGTTTTCTTTCTGTATTTTCTTCATTCTCTTTCTTTTTTTTTCTCTCTCTTTCTCTCTCTTTCACTCACATTCTGTGTCTTTCTGTCTCTTTCTCGCTGTCTCTCTTTTAAAACTGAAAATGATTCAGATCAAGTGGAAAACTGTTTATGCAGTTGTGTATGTGTTTAACATTAAATTAGGGTCCGTGAGGATCTTTGACCCTTTTGCTGCCGATTCTTGATGATCGTGCTGACTTTGAAAGGAAATTGAATAAAAAATCCTAGTTCCAGTCACAAAATGGGATAAGCTTATAAAAGACGTAGGGGTTTCAAAGGGAATCCTGAAAGTTCATTGTGAAGCACTTGCAGGGATACCTTACCTAAATATAACATTGAAGTGTTGATGGACTATTCCATCCATCATTGGGTTGCGTAAACCTGAATAATTTTCGTCCATTTTCGAAGTGACAGTTGCATGGTAAGTATTCAGTTGTGCTTGAAAGGATAAATTTTTTTGTGACTTGACTATGTAAATGTTCTTTTACTACTTTGTTGGGGTTTTTTTTTCTTTTCTTTTCCGCTTTATCAGTTCGTGTAAAATAAATCTAATGTGAATCTGTTAACCAGATGTGGTTGGTTGATCAAATGTTCATCTGTCATTGTACCCTTTCTAACACAAAGCTGAAGTATTGTGTGTAATTCTTCTGAGAGAAAAAGTAACAAATCAGTATTTACAACAATCAAAATACATCATTTGTGTATACACATATATACTGTTTTTAAATCATGTAGTATTGTGTGTAATTCTTCTGAGAGAAAAAGTAACAAATCAGTCTTTACAACAATCGAAATACATCATTTGTGTATACACATATATACTGTTTTTAAATCATGTAGTTTTTTTTAATTCATATAGCAGTGTTCTTCTCAGATGTATGTACGTTCGTTGTTTGGCTTGATTTTGAACTTTTAAGTGATGTTTTTGTGTTTACTTATATGAAAGTTTGGTGTTTGAGTAGAAAGCTTGTTTCTGCTGAAAATTGAAAGCCACTCAGACTGACCCGCACTGCCTATATTTACCTCTGATGAAGTTCTGTCGCAGTGAATTAATTCTGGTTTTGTACTGATGGGTCAGAGTGCACATAAAAGATAAATATGTCCCTTAAAAAAACAGACAGGGAGGGAGGGAGAAAGCTTTGATATGTGCAACAGAGAAGAGATTTTTTGTTTGAAGAGACAACTCACTGTTGGGGATAGGTCTGTTGTTTAATTAATGCTACTGTCTGCCTGCTGCAGCACAGTGGAATAGAGGGTGTGTGTGTGTGCATACGTGCGTGTATGCATGCTCGCACTGTATGCTGTCTCAGAGCTGGTGCTAATAAATTTTTCCTTAGCTGTTACTGTATACTGGTAGTTTCAAGAGTAGTTTGTTACGCTGCACTTCAGACTTAAGTATCGATAAAATGAATGATAACAGTGTGATGTCTCAGTGTGGTTTATTTCAGTCTCCGCCGGTGAAACTGAGACAAAAATCCGGAAACAGACGTTTGGGTGAGTAGAGTTGACAGCAGACACTTAAAGACCTTGCTGCCCACATACTTTGTTTTGTAATATTGCCAGCAATGGGTTCCTGTGTCGTTTTGTATCTGTTAGTATAGCGGGTTTTCTGTCCCAGTCAGCATCCTGCTTACTAATCATCATCGTTGTCAGTTATGTAGATGGAAGTGTTTTTATCTAACTCCCTTTTATTGTTTTTTTTTCTGTTTATGTAATTGATATATTTTCCAGTTATGTAGCGTAGAGTTGTGTAAGTTTCCTTTTTTGTTTCTTGAAAAAAAAGGTGTTTGTTATGATCATACACAAGACAATATTGTCTCTGGGTTTTGAACGTTAACAAGCATTTTTCGGCGATTCCAATTTTTTTAAACCAAATTTGTTTTGCAGATGTTTTCATTTTGCTTGTTAGGTTATTTTAGGTTGAAGTATCAGCAAGAATTTGTCAGTTATTTGTGAAAGGTTATACTCAGTCTGGCCTCAAGGCTGAAATTTCCCCACTGACATGAGCCAGCTGGCTGGACCACCAGTCAGGAAAGTTGAGGTAGCATAACGAATTTTCAGGTTATCCAATGTTTTTAACCCTTTGACTCCCACACACTATCCACCAACTGCAAAAACTTAACCCTTTGATTCCCTCACCCTATCCACCAGCTTCCTGCAGGAAGCAGGTGAATAGGATGAGGGAATCAAAGGGTTACTTTTTTGCTTTTGTAGCATGGTTGACAATGCAGGATGCTGATGGACAGGGTGCAGGAGTCAAAGGGTTAAGAGAACTTTAGTAAAAATACTACTAAAATCTATGCAAATATCAGTATGCATCAGTATCAAAGGTGTGTTTGATTAATTGTTGTAAAGTAGAAGAACTTACAAATGGAAAATTTAAAAAATGGAAGTGCATATCAGATTTTTTTCCTGTAGTGAATCAGCAATATGGTGTGCATTAGCATAGTAATGTCAGTGTAAGATACACCACGAGAGAAGGCTGACAACCAGTGTAATCAATTTTTATCACAGCACATGACTGAGTGCTTAGTATCATCTTAAATTGGACGAGGTAGCCCAGACAGTGAGCCCAGCAGATGACACTGATCACTGTACGCATATCTGTTACCAAGATTAATAATTATGGTAGCAACAGCAGACTCACACTGGAAGGCTTTGATTTTTACCAAAAATGATCACATTAGGCTTGGAAGTTTTTTGCATGCTCTGGTCAGAAATTTAAAGGTTGCCATTGGCTACCTGGTTACCTGTAACTCTCAGCCATGGGCCTGCTGCTTGATTGGGAAATTGCAGTGTTTAACCCTTTGACTCCTGCACCCTATCCACCAACTGCAAAAACTTGGCCCCTTGATTGCATTACCCTATCCACCATCTTCCTTCAGGAAGCTGGTGGATAGGGTGAGGCAATCAAAGGGTTAGGTTTTTGCTTTGCTGACATGGTTGACAATGCAGGATGCTAGTGGACAGGGTGCAGGAGTCAAAGGATTAACCTTTTGACTCCCGCGCCCTCTCTATCATCTGCAAAAAACATAACTAACTTTTTGACTCTGTCACCCTATCCACCAGGTTCCTAGTGGATAGGGTGAGGGAGTCAAAGAGTTAAGTTTTTGCTTTGCTGGCATGGTTGACATTGCAGGATGCTGGTGGATGGGGTTCAGGAGTCAAAGGGTTAAGTTTCATGTCTGAGAACTGTATGTGTTTTCGGTTTTTTTCTTTGTTTTCAGTATGTTTTAGATTTAGAAGAGTCAGGTAAAAATACTGGAAATGGTATAACGATCAGATTACTAAAACTGTTTACTTTTATAATATTTGTTCAGATCGGCGAGTGTCATGTAAAGACCTGGGGAAGGGGGACTGCGAGGGCTGGTTGTATAAGAGGAAGGAGAAAGACCACAGGCTGTCTAAACACTGGAGCAAGCGCTGGTGTGTCCTGAAAAACTACAACCTCTACTACTACAAACACAAGGAGGTCTGTATGGAGACAAAGAGAAAGAAAATGGACGTGCGTGTGAGAGAGGGAGGGAGGGGGGAGAGAGAGAG
The DNA here is from genome assembly GCA_030674185.1 of Monoplex corrugatus. NCBI lineage: Eukaryota > Metazoa > Mollusca > Gastropoda > Littorinimorpha > Ranellidae > Monoplex > Monoplex corrugatus. Next base: position 9,224,326 of record JAPXFY010000017.1, on the reverse strand, counting down.
AGAGGTTGGGGGGGGGGGGGAGAGAATGTCAGTGGCTCACTGTCATGAAAAGTGGTCAGTAAATGTGACATGAGTAGCAACCAAAACAAAAGGAAGCAAAAATCAAACTTCGCATTTTCAAAAGAAAATTGCATGAAAAGTGTAGGGGATGATGCCCTGATTTCTGAAGTATAGGACACAGATTGTTAGCTCGTCCAAAAATAACATATGAATCAAGGAATAAATAAATGAGTCTGTCCGGATGACTTTGAGGCCATTTCATGAGTAGGTTATAGTTCTTCATGTACTGTCTGGATAATTTAATAATCTGTTGGAATGATTGTTGTGGCCATTTCATGAGTAGGTTATAGTTCTTTATGTACTGTCTGGATAATTTAATAATCTGTTGGAATGATTGTTGTGGCCATTTCATGAGTAGGTTATAGTTCTTCATGTACTGTCTGGATAATTTAATAATCTGTTGGAATGATTGTTGTGGCCATTCCATGAGTTGGTTATAGTTCTTCATGTACTGTCTGGATAATTTAATAATCTGTTGGAATGATTGTTGTGGCCATTCCATGAGTCGGTTATAGTTCTTCAAATACTGCAGATAATTTTATAGTTTGATTTTACATTTTCATGATTATGTGGTCAGGCTGTATCATGTCTCTTTTGTGTTCATGGGTTTTGTCATGGTTTATGATCTTCTTGCCTCTGTTTCATTCCTTCATCCAGATTTGTCTTGTGAATTGAATTTTTTGTTGTCTTTAAGCAAACATTTATCATGTGACCACTTTTCATCCTTTCAAACTGTCTCACTGCTGTGGACTCAAAAATCTGATGTCTCAAGTTCAATTCTAGCCCAAAATATAAAAACTGGCTTGCTCACTCGTTGCCTAGCTTAATGTTTTAGTAGTTCTGGTGGTGTCATCTTAGTGTTTTTATAGTGCCATTCCCTTCCACCACATTCCAAGACCTTGCCAGTGCACAGAGTTTTGCATTGGCTTAAAGAGACTGCAAGATAATTACTGTCAGATTTTGATGGGGTGCATATGGAACTTTTTGAGTGTGACAAATCCCTCTTGATCAAGTTCCAAACTCCTGCAAAAAGCTGGTGGATGGTGTGATGGTGTGAAAGGGTTAATGAATCTTGTCATTTATTCATATTTATAATTTGTGCAGGACTTGAGGGCAGAGGGTGTAATCTATCTACCAGCTTTCCAAGTGTCTCCAGCCATGGATCTGAAGACAAAGAAATTGTGAGTTATTAATAGTCTGTGAAATGTGTTTTGTTTTCATTGATTGTCTGGGAAATGTACAAGGTTTTAGCAGCCTTTTACATTGCTTGGGTACACTAATGTCTTATCATATCAGCAGCATGTTTCTTAGCATCAGCATTGATCTGAGTCAACTTACGATACTAAAAAACACATTCGTCCATTGCTGGGCATGTCAAAACTTATTTCTTGGTGGTCTGTTTTTGAAGAAGTCAGTCAACAGAAAAGCCATTGTGCAGCCACTGATCATTCTCATGCTATGACTTCACAGAGAAAGGAACTGATTATATCTGCTGGCCACACTTTAAGCCTCTATCACAATGTTGATAACACAGGAGTCGTGGATTTTACCCATGGGTGGGCCACTTGTTTTTTTATAACATAGGCTGGTCGACTCTTTTGATAGATCCAAGGACTTAGGGCTTTATCTGTCAAGTTTAATCACAGCCTGCGACATGGAAGTTGGCTTGTTCGCTGCCCATCTTAATGCTCCTAACAGTCTGGTGATGTCAGCGGTTTATTGGTACCATTCATTTTCCAGTTCAAGAAATTACCAGCACATAGAGCTTTTGCACAGGATCAAGGAGTTTGTCAGATAATCGCAGGTAGGTTTGGGGGAGCGCATATGCAGTTGTCTGAATGTTTTGAATCTGTCTTGAACAGACTCCAAACTGAGGGCATGTTTTGGGGTGTTTCAGTCACTGTAGTAGGATTTAGGTTTTGTACAGCAAGTGTTGCATGCTGCTGAAATTGTAGAAAGTCAAGCTGATAACTGTGCTGCCTGCTGAACAGGCAGGACTAACTGCACCAACAACGTGTACTCTTTGAAACTAGTAAACAGTTTCATCAGGTTAGATGTAGGTGCTAGGTGCTGTCAACCTCCTAGTTCCCTGGTTTTGATAAAATATTGATTGGCTTCTAGACTGAAACAAATGCTGCTGGCAGGCTTTAGGCTGAAAGGAACCATTGAGCAACAAATGATTATTTGAAAAAAGTGAAAAGAACGCAGAAGTCTAACAGATGATTAACGCTGCAGTGGTCTAAAAAATGAATCATCATCATGGCTTCATGTGATTATAGGGAAGGATTTTGTCTGGATTCTGATCTTTAAGATTTCATGATGGTAGCACTAGCTACATTACTGTCATGTTGTTCATGTCAGTTTAGTGAACTTGATTGAAGTCTTTTAGATAATTCTGCTCGATTATCTGTTAATTGTGGTTTTTGATTTGTACATAGAATATGGAAATGTTTGAATCTGATAAATTGTAAACCTTTGTTTCCAATCATAGCTTTTAGAGTAAGACCACAAATTATATAACATTTTCTGTTCAGGAGTATCTGTTAGTTGTAGTTTTTGATTTGAACGTAGAACAAGGAAATATTTGAATCTGATAAATTGTAAACCTTTATTTTCAATCATAGCTTTTAAAGTAAGACCACAAATTCTATAAAAAGTTTGGCTGAGTGGTTACATTCAAAATAGTTAATAATTATGTGAACAGTATAATTACTTATATTTAGAAAATATTACATAGGGAAATATTTGGAAGACTTATACACATTAAATGGGATATGTGTGTGATAGGCAGTTAAGATTATTTTGAAAAAAGTAAAGATTGTTGGGGTTTATTTTAGTTGGGTTTCTGTTTTATGATTTTGATTTCATAAGGGAAGCTGCTATTTTTTGCAAAGCCACACGTTGATGAGTACCGTTCATTATGTAGGAAATTGGACACTTAAATCTTTTGACACCGTCATCCTGTTCACCAGCTTCCTGCAGAAAGTTGATAGATAGGGATCATTTGGAAGACTTATATACATTAAATGGGATATGTGTGTGATAGGCACTTAAGATTATTCTGAAGACTTAAAGTTTGTTTGGGTTCATTTTAGTCAAAGGACTCAAAGGATTAATGTACATGTAATATGGGAGTAGGTGAAAGATGTGTTGTTGTGTTTTGTTCATCTACTCATGCGTTAGTTAGAAAATGCCCCGTTATGATTAAAAACAGTTGAGTTTCTTTTCATTTATGACATGAAAGGAAATTGCCTTTTTTTTCCACAACTACACTAATGCTTCTGATTGCATGCCATGCTATTTTTCACTCATGGTGCAGTGAGTATAGGTAAGAGAATTTTGAGTGACCCCGACATGTTTTCATTCTCTTGATGTTGTGAATTTTTTGCAGTTGTCGCATGCATGTTCATTATAATTAATAATGGCTTTGCCCATGGTGTTTTATCATAATCCCATGTTCAGAATAGTGATGATAGTAATGACTATGAGCACAGTGCCTCATCTTACAAAAGCCTTAAGTACTTCACAACAACATGAGAGACAAAAGCAGACACACATGATACAAAACACATGTTAGACCCTTAAATCTATGATAAAAAATAGAAAGAACCATAATACATACAATATTAAAAAAGCAGTAATAATGAATTGTGATATTTCCTTATGTCAATAAGTCCTGCAAGGATACTTTTTTGTGCAAAATGTAAAGGTTGACATTTATTTCCATACGTCAGTTTACTAGTCCTGCAAGGATATGTTTTTGGTGCAGAATGTAAATATTTTTCCATAACCTGAAGTCATAGGTGGTAGGGGCAGTATTATGAGGGCGGTGTGCTATTTCTTTGCTATTTTGTTTTCTCGAGCCAGACACGAACCTGTGCAGTCAGACTAGAAGGTTTGGGGCACCATGGCACCAGGTTTCAGTGCGTACGTTATGTAATCAGGAATGTTTTTATCCACAAGAAAAGTTTCAACTTGTGTTTCAATTGTTTTAACTCAATACAGCTCACACACCACAGAACTGTTCTGTGTGAGAAATCTCAATTCCTCAGACTTGTTTCTCTAACTTTTAATAGAAGGGACATAGACTTTGCTGTCTTGTTCATCTTCAGATGAAAAAGATCGCTATGTGAGATATTTTCAGCCTATTTTGTACAATATTTTTCCAGCAACCATGGCCATCACACCATTGATTCACTACTAGGCAAGTAATAGAAGATATATTTTTTGACACAGAAAGTGAGAAGTCTGACTAAAATTGGTGGAAGGGGAACAAGTGGTTTCCCAAAATACTAACTAAATTTACTTTAATTGAAATGGATATAAAAGTTGCTAAACTTGATAAAAAAAAAATTTAAAAAAAATTATATGTTGTTACCTATACCTTTTGCTCGTGTATGAATATACATGGTTGCCTGCATTTTGCTGTCTGTCCTTATGGGCGTTTTGGGTGTGTGAGCCTGTGTGCATGTGTATGCGTGCCTGCATGCGTGTGTGCGTGGGCATGTGACTGGTCTGTGTGTGTGTGTGTGTTGTTGGTGTGTGTGTGTGTGTGTGTGTGTGTGTGTGTGTGTTTGATCTTTATGCGCTTGTTTGTAAAGCAACCAGTAGCCTAAGCCTAGGTAATTAAGACAGGCACTATCGAAATTGCCCTCATTATTATTATTAGCAGTAATTATGTTATTAAACCATCTATTTTGACTGGTTATTAATGTTTTATTGAGGCTGTCAAAATTATTAAAAATTCATAGAGGATGTTTTTAAATTATTAAAATTTATACCGGATGTAAAACTACCAATTTTTCATGAGATTTCCTGGAATTCGCAGTAATAATTCATAAGTTGTTACAAATTTAATGAATCATCCCCCCATTACAAGTCTTATAGCCAGAAACAGGCAGGCCAGTGGAGATCAACCAGAGTGTAAACCTTTCGGAGCTGATTGGGTTAAAAGAACTGCATCTGACATAATGTACACAGCATTTTAAATGCGACTTTTTGCATTACCCTCACCTTTTGAAAAATCATAAAGCCAATCCTTTCTGTCCTCTACCCGTACACAACCCTACCCAACTTTTTCATTCGCCTTCTTCTGTTAATGAAGAAAAAATAATTGAGATACTGTTTGAGTGTGTTCATGCAAGTGAGGGAGAAAGTGTATGTGTTTTTGATAGAGGCAGCTCTGTGGTCATGTTTTATCCCACCAACAACACCCTCCACTTAATTGTCTTTTATAGTGTCACATATTTATTCTACCTTTCAAGAAACACAGATCTAGAATGACAACAGCATTTCAGATAGTGGCTATATTTTAATCGTGCCGTGTGCTGCTACACGCTTAAAGCTTTCTGGCTTTGATGGGCAGAATAGGTGGCTGATATTGCTTGAATTTTTTTTCCAGTTCATTTGTTTGCGGTCATTTTTTTTATGCCAATATGGGTGTGCTGTTCAAGAGATGGTGAAACCTTCTTTTCTTACTTTTTTGCTTTTCAAGAATTGGCTTAAATTCAGTGTTGTGCAGGTCTGATTCTGACTGGTTTTGAAGGATGGGCTTAGTTTGAAAATGCTTTGTGGTGTATGCCGTTATCTGAATATTATACAGATGTGTACTTTTTGTTGGTGTTGTTGTTGTTTTTTTCTTCTTATGTTTGCGGGATGGTTGGACGTGTTGATAGAGACATGAATTCAAGGTCTGATTCGTTCTGTCTGTGTTACATTGCTTGTAACTGACTCATGGGCCAGAATGTGGTTTATATTTTGAGACATGTTCTGCAGAATATTGACTCTTCACATGCACTGATTGTGTGTAGACATGAAAGAAAATGTACGTGTGATTTTAATTTGTATTGATTCTTTTCATATCAGTTTCAGGTTAGGTTATCAGTCGTTTGAATTGTAGTTATTTGTTGATGATGTTAGGTTTATTGATCTGTTGTATTACGTGTGTACTCAAGATTATGGAGATTCTTTCCTGGTTCTCTCCATTTCACACACACAAGCAAAATCAGAGTTTTAACTGAGGAGAGTCTGAAGCATTGTATGTTTGGTAGATTTCTGATCCTTTCTCAAAACCTTCAGGCAATATAGGCGCCGTTCTTTGTCTTTTGCTGATCAGTATGGTATCCCAGTGATGTGATGTGAGCATGCTGTCAGCATCGTTTCAGTTGTCATGGCAGGACACTGGCCTGATCACTTAACCCTTTGACTCCCGCACCCTATCCACCAAATGCAAAAACTTAACCCTTTGATTCCCTCACCCTTTCCACCAGCTTCCTGCAGGAAGCTGGTGGAAAGGGTGAGGGAATCAAAGGGTTAAGTTTTTGCTTTGCTAGCATGGTTGGCAATACAGAATGCTGGTGGACAGGGTGCGGGAGTCAAAGGGTTAAAGTCAAAGAACAGCAGTCAGTCCACCTGAACAAGATCCCCAGAAGGGACAGAAAGTCTAGTAGGTGTACAACAACAGGATTGTGTGGATAGAAGGTTTTTGTTGTATATTTGATGAACTCCATGTTGTGGTGATTTTATACATGCAGTTTGCAATGTCACTTTGAGTGCAGTGCTAACTGTCCACGTTATCTCTATCATTTCTGCTTTTGTTCCAGGTCTTTCGTCATAATTCACAATTTTTTGGGGCATACTTTTTTTTCATCTTTAGATCATTTGCCTGTTTGTCAAGACACAGGTTGAGTTTTTGGCACATGTTTTGGTTTTTCATCTTTAGATCTGTTGTCTGTTCGTCAGGACACAAGTTGATATTTATTAAGTTTCCATATTGATGATATTATGTATCAACTATCCACATTGTTCTTTGTATTTTTGGCATCACTTCTGTGCAGGTCAGATATCAGTGTACGATAAAAAATGAGTTATTTGTATTTTTAGCAAGACTTCCCTTCAGGTCAGATGCCCACATAGGATAAGAGTATGGGTTCTTCGGGGTGGATGGCCGTGTGGATAAAGCTCTCATCTGGGTTGCGAGAAACCCAAGTTCAATTCCAAGTCAGGAATTTTCTTTCCCCTCCTCCAGATATTCACTGGTGGTCTGGGACTAGTCTTTCAGATGAGACAATAAATAGAGGCCCTGTGTGCAGCATGCACTTTGAGCATGTAGAGGACCCTCAGCAAGAAAAGAATTGTCCTTGGCAAAATTGTGTAGAAAAGTCCACTTTCAAAAGTCAGTGAAAATGTATGCATAACAGGACAAATGCAGAAAAAAAAAAAAAAGGACTGGTGCTGTTTTATAGTGACAGGGTTTTCTTGGCATGAACAGCTTGCATTTCATGTGGGGAAGATTTTCATTCTGTCAAGAAACTGAAAGAAAAAGTGGGCGACGCAGCAGTATGACAATGTTTTTTTCCTAGGGTAGATCAGCCGACTGTTTATGCTGTACAAATAGAATTATTGTTATTAGTATTGTTGTTGTTGTTGTTATTGTTATCATCATTACCATCATCATAATCATCATCATCATCATCATTATCATCATCAACCACACCACCACCAACCACCACCACTATCGTCGTCGTCATCATCATCATCATCATCATATTATTATTGTTATTATTATTATTATTATTGTATTATTGTCATCATCATTATTTTCGTGTCTTTCCCTTGTTTCGTTTTCTCCAGTGGGTGCCGATTTCTCACAGAATTCCGTGTAAAATCAATACATTATGCTACAAGGTTTGGCACCTACTTATCTTGGTGACCACCTCCCATGTATATCCCTGCCTGATCTGTCCATTCTGCTTCTGACACTGCGTGTTTGCAGATTCCTACATACAGACGTTCCACAGTTGGTCACCGCTCATTTTCTGTGTTTGGTCCGTACATCTGAAATGAACTTCCACAGTTTCTTCAACAGTCGCATTCTGTCTTCCTTCAAGTGGAACTTGAAGACAACTATTTGTTCAGCAGCGATTTTTCCCTCTATGTGCCCACAAAGAAGACAAACAAGACAGTCTTGAAGGAGGCAGACAAAAGAAGATCATTAAGAAAGAAAATTAGGAAAAGACAAGCAACATTTTTAGGACATTTTCTGAGGAAAGGGGAATTTGAATGCCTGGTCACAACAGAAAAGCTGGAGGGAAAGAGAACACCAGGTAGACCCAGGGAGAAAATATTGGACGGACTTGCTGAACACAGAGAGGGTGGGAGACGTACTTGCAGACGACAAGGGATAGATTCGTTGTGAGGGCCGTGATCACCAACGCCATGCAGCAGGGCAGATGATGATGGATGATGATGATGATGATGATGATGATGATGATGTGTCCACACCTTTGTCCCACTCCCCTCCTGTCCTTCCCCTCCCAGTTTGCACGTGCTTAACCCTTTCACCGCCGATGTCGCCTTTTGGTGACCGTCTGACACACCGCCAACAGACTTTACTGTTGCGTAATCCCAAACTCCAATCATTCTTCTTTCTTTAAAAACAAAACAAAAAACAGAGCAATTCGGTTGAGAAATAAGAAAGTTACAGTCATTTGAAGTCGGTATGTGCATTTTTCTTGTTTTTTTTTTTAAAACAGCTGGCACTGAGGACTTTAACTTTCTAAAATCACTGGCATTGAAGGGGTTTAATGCCTGTGAGCTTTTGTCATTGTGCGTGAATGTTTTAGTGAATGATGAGAGTGTACTCTTTGATTTGGTTTGTATATCCAGATTTGGCATCTTATAGCTATCGTTATTATTGATAGTATTAACATCATTATCATTATCATTATTTATTTCATTTCCATTTGAACAAATAAATTAATCTCCAATCCAGTCCAGACCCAGAAAGCAGTCATGTTTTAACCATTCACGCTGGAGTATTAGTTTCTCATTTATGTTTGTTTTTATGAAACATTTTCATTTCAGATAGTTTCCTTGGTTTAACTGTTTAAGTAATGTAGACACTTTAGTTTTAGTGTAAGTGACAAAGTGATTGTGGTGATGCCAGTTTGAAACAGAGAGTGGTGATGGTTTTTGTTTGCAGCCCTTTCAAAGTGCACAATGCAGGGACCACTTTCTACTTTGCATCTGAGCGACAGGACGATATGAGCAAGTAAGAAAGATTCTTTTTTTTTCTACCTACTGTTATTGTGTGGATACCTAGGCTAACTTCCTTTAGCGTTGGACTAGATCCATATTGTGGTAATATTTTGCTACAAATAGCTGAAGAAGTGCTCTTTTTTCAAAGGGAGAGCTACAGAAAGAATGAAAGAAATAAAGTTGTCGACAGCTGTGGTGCATATTGTACTGTATAGCATGATATTGTGTCTGTATCAGTTAGACTGATCATAGTTTACTTTTTTATAGTGTGATATTTCATATTTCATAGTCAAAAGACTCCCTTTCCCTACCCATCTCATTTCAAGACCTTTCCTGTCCATAGGATTTTAGCGGGGTGAAGGAGTCTGCTAGATTATCAATGGTATTGATTACTGTAATAAATCCCTCTTGATCAAATACTAATTCAAATTCAAATTCAGCACTGTTGAGCTCCCTTCATTCCTTAGACTTCTTAGGCATAAAAAAAAAACGTCAACAATACATGAAGGTAATTTTTTTCCCTTGTGCACATGTAGGTGAATGAACAAGATGATTTTTACATTTTGTACATGTAGATGAATGAACAACATGATTTTGTCTTTCTGTATGTGTAGGTGGATGAATAAGATGATTTTTACCTTCTGTACTTGTAGGTGGATGAGAAAGATGATTTTTTCCTTCTGTACATGTAGGTGGATGAACAAGGTGATTTTTACCTTCTGTACATGTAGGTGGATGAACAAGGTGATTTTTACCTTCTGTACATGTAGGTGGATGAACAAGATGATTTTTACCTTCTGTACATGTAGGTGGATGAACAAGGTGATTTTTACCTTCTGTACATGTAGGTGGATGAACAAGATGATTTTTTACCTTCTGTACATGTAGGTGGATGAACAAGATGATTTTTACCTTCTGTACATGTAGGTGGATGAACAAGATGATTTTTACCTTCTGTACATGTAGGTGGATGAACAAAGTGATTTTTACCTTCTGTACATGTAGGTGGATGAACAAGATGATTTTTACCTTCTGTACATGTAGGTGGATGAACAAGATGATTTTTACCTTCTGTACATGTAGGTGGATGAACAAAGTGATTTTTACCTTCTGTACATGTAGGTGGATGAACAAGATGATTTTTACCTTCTGTACATGTAGGTGGATGAACAAGATGATTTTTACCTTCTGTACATGTAGGTGGATGAACAAGATGATTTTTACCTTCTGTACATGTAGGTGGATGAAACAGATGGGGCTGGCAGCCATCAGTTTTGACACCAGCCATGTGGTTACAACCGGCGGTTTTATCAAACCAGAACCTCGTTCCAACCATCTGGGAGTGGCCAGTGAGTGGTCGTCTGCTGTCGTTACCATATACAATGTCAAAATGTAGTGTTAATGTGTGTGTATGTGTAGTGTAGTTGTCTGCTGTCGTTATCATATACAATGTCAAAATGTAGTGTCAGTGTGTGTGTGTGTGTGTAGTGTAGTTGTCTGCTGTCGTTATCATATACAATGTCAAAATGTAGTGTCAGTGTGTGTATTGTAGTGTAGTTGTCTGCTGTCGTTATCATATACAATGTCAAAATGTAGTGTCAGTGTGTGTATGTGTAGTGTAGTTGTCTGCTGTCGTTATCATATACAATGTCAAAATGTAGTGTTAATGTGTGTGTGTGTGTGTGTAGTGTAGTTGTCTGCTGTCGTTATCATATACAATGTCAAAATGTAGTGTTAATGTGTGTGTGTGTGTGTGTGTAGTGTAGTTGTCTGCTGTCGTTATCATATACAATGTCAAAATGTAGTGTCAGTGTGTGTGTATGTGTAGTGTAGTTGTCTGCTGTCGTTATCATATACAATGTCAAAATGTAGTGTTAATGTGTGTGTGTGTAGTGTAGTTGTCTGCTGTCGTTATCATATACAGTGTCAAAATGTAGTGTTAATGTGTGTGTGTAGTGTAGTTGTCTGCTGTCGTTATCATATACAATGTCAAAATGTAGTGTTCAGTGTGTGTGTGTGTGTAGTGTAGTTGTCTGCTGTCTTATCATATACAATGTCAAAATGTAGTGTTAATGTGTGTGTGTGTGTGTGTGTGATAAGTGAGTGTTTAGATTGCTGCTGTTGTTATCATATACAATGTCAAAATGTAGTGTCAGTGTGTGTGTGTGTGTGTAATGTAGTTGTCTGCTGTTGTTATCATATACAATGTCAAAATGTAGTGTCAGTGTGTGTGTGTGTGTGTGTAGTGTAGTTGTCTGCTGTTGTTATCATATACAATGTCAAAATGTAGTGTCAGTGTGTGTGTGTGTGTGTGTAGTGTAGTTGTCTGCTGTTGTTATCATATACAATGTCAAAATGTAGTGTTAATGTGTGTGTGTGTGTGTGTGTAGTGTAGTTGTCTGCTGTTGTTATCATATACAATGTCAAAATGTAGTGTCAGTGTGTGTGTGTGTGTGTAGTGTAGTTGTCTGCTGTTGTTATCATATACAATGTCAAAATGTAGTGTTAATGTGTGTGTGTGTGTGTGTGTAGTGTAGTTGTCTGCTGTTGTTATCATATACAATGTCAAAATGTAGTGTCAGTGTGTGTGTGTGTGTGTAGTGTAGTTGTCTGCTGTTGTTATCATATACAATGTCAAAATGTAGTGTTAATGTCTGTGTGTGTGTAGTGTAGTTGTCGGCTGTCGTTATCATATACAATGTCAAAATGTAGTGTCAGTGTGTGTAGTGTAGTTGTCTGCTGTCGTTATCATATACAATGTCAAAATGTAGTGTTAATGTGTGTGTGTGTAGTGTAGTTGTCTGCTGTCGTTATCATATACAATGTCAAAATGTAGTGTTAATGTGTGTGTGTGTTGTAGTGTAGTTGTCTGCTGTCGTTATCATATACAATGTCAAAATGTAGTGTTAATGTGTGTGTGTAGTGTAGTTGTCTGCTGTCGTTATCATATACAATGTCAAAATGTAGTGTCAGTGTGTGTATGTATAGTGTGGTTGTCTGCTGTCATTATCATATACAATGTCAAAATGTAGTGTCAGTGTGTGTGTAGTGTAGTTGTCTGCTGTCGTTATCATATACAATGTCAAAATATAGTGTCAGTGTATGTGTGTATTGTGTAGTCGTCTGCTGTCATTACCATATCATCATCATCATCATCATCATGTGTCCTGCCACATGGCGTTGGCGATCATGACCTCCATATGTATCTATTCCTTGTTTGCCGCAAGTGCATCGTCCACCCTCTCTGTCCTCAGCCATCCTGCAAGTCTGTTTGATATTTTGTCCCTGGGTCTATCTGGTGCTCTTTTTCCCTTCAGCTTTCCTGTTGTGATCAGGTGCTCTAATTCCCCTTTTGTCATAAACTGGCTTATAAATGTTGCCTGTCTTTTCCTATCGTTATGTTTTATCATACAGTGTGAAACTGTTCTTTTCAGGTTTTATCTCACAGATTGACTGATTTTGTTCGTTGACTGATTTGTTCGTTGACTGATTTGTTCGTTGACTAATTTGTTTGTTGACTGATTTGTTCGTTGACTGATTTGTTCGTTGACTGATTTGTTCGTATGTATATGTCCACTGAGTACAGCAATGACTATGTAGAAGACTTTCAGTAACATGGATTGTCCAACCCCCTACTCAGTCTGTAGTCTGTGTGTGTGTGTGTGTGTGTGTGCGTGCGTGCGTGTGTGCATGAATGCGCGCACGTGTGTGTGTGCATGTGTGTGTGTGTGTGCTTATGTGCATATGTGTGTGTGTGTGTGTGCGCGCGCGCGTGTTTGTGTGTATGTGTGTGTGTGCGCGTGCGTATGTGTGCGTGCGTATGTGTGCATGCATTAGTGTGTGTGTGTGTGTGTGTGTGTGTGTGCGCGTGTGTGTGCATGTGTGTGTGTGTGTGTGTGAGATGTTTTTTTTGTTTGTTTTTTGTTTTGGTTGTTTTGGGCTGATTTTTTTTTTGTCTGATTGTATAAAAGAGCTCAGATGCAAGACAAAGTCTTCTGTAAAACATAACATATAAACACAGGAATCAGATGTCTTATTCACTGGACTTTGTCAGACGAGGGTTCTGAAGTCGTATGCTAATGAGAGGTCATGATGGGAGTGTGACTTGGGAAGTGTTGATTGCATCTGTTAAGCGATTGATGGTAATCATTGCCACTGAAACTGAAAGCCAGTGAGATCCAGTCACTTCACCACCATCATAGGTATCGACATATGTGTGACGTCAGTGCTCTATACACAAAAGTCAGTCACTTTACCACCATCATAGGTATCGACATATGTGTGACGTCAGTGCTCTATACACAAAAATCAGTCACTTTACCACCATCATAGGTATCGACATATGTGTGACGTCAGTGCTCTATACACAAAAATCAGTCACTTTACCACCATCATAGGTATCGACATATGTATGACGTCAGTGCTCTATACACAAAAGTCAGTCACTTCACCACCATCATAGGTATCGACATATGTGTGACGTCAGTGCTCTATACACAAAAGTCAGTCACTTTACCACCATCATAGGTATCGACATATGTGTGACGTCAGTGCTCTATACACAAAAGTCAGTCACTTCACCACCATCATAGGTATCGACATATGTGTGACGTCAGTGCTCTATACACAAAAGTCAGTCACTTTACCACCAACCGGGATATCAAATATTTGTATAACATCAGTGCTGTACACGTACACAAGAATCAGATGCATAACTCCTTGTTTGTCCTAGATGCCTACTACAGTGAAAGCGACGAAGAGGTGGAAGAGGGATCATCGCTCCACGGCAGTGTCCTCTCCCTGAACAGCGTGTCCTCACTGGGAAGTGCCACGGCCTCCCAGCCATCCCCTCCCATCTTCAAGCGGGCAGTCCACTCTGTCAGCAGTGACCCTGGGGTCCTGGGAGATGGTCTTACTCCACATACTAGTCAGCAGGGGCAAGCGACAGGAGCAACAGGAGGGTTGAAAGGTGAGGGTGTGATTTCAGTCCTTTTCTGTCGCTGTAGGTTGGAGGAAGGTGTTGACCCACTGTGGACAATGTGTAGGTTGTGTCCGAACTTCAGATCACCAGAATTTATTGTTTCCCAGTGGGGAAAGTGTTGTTGGAATTTTATGCTAGTGAATTTTTAGGTGAGTATCACAAGATTGTTTTTGGAGGATGTGAAATTGTCTCTGGGCAGATTCGCCATGGATGTTACCAAAGGGTAAGTTTCAGGAAGTAGCGCAGTGGGAAGGTCACTGTCATTGAACTCTGGTTCAGTTAAATTATACTTTATCCTGAGGGAAGTTAAAAAATTATACTTTGTCCTGAGGGAAGTTAAAAAATTATACTTAATCCTGAGGGAAGTTCGAAAATTATACTTTATCCTGAGGGATGTTTGAAAATTGAAGGTTGACAACCAAAACCAAGTATCTCAATTTTCTGATAGTTTACAGGAGACGATTTTTAACTGGGTTTTTGGGGAGAGGCTATATCTACATTTTGAGATACTTGTTTTTGGTTTATCGATAACCGATCAAAAAATCAATGTCATGGCGAAAACAAAATCCGCCTAGTAAAAGATAACATCAAAAGCAACAGTTCAGTATAAAATAGTGAAAATTGACAAAAAAGTGAGATACTGGGTTCTGGCTGTCAACCCTCGAAATTATACTTTACCCTGAGGGAAGTAAAAAAAAACAATTATTGTGAGGGAAGTAAAAAAATTATACTTTGTCCTGAGGGAAGTTCGAAAATTGTACTTTATCCTGAGGGAAGTTAAAAAATTATCCTTTATTTTGAGAGAAGTTGGAAATTCTGGGACTTCAAAGTTCAGTCATATCATATACTTTTTGTGTGCGGACATCAGCTTCTTTATTTGTGTGTGTGTGTGTGTGTGTGTGTGTGTGTGTGTGTGTGTGTGTGTGTGTGTGTGTGTGTGTGTGTGTGTGTGTGTGGTGTGTGTGTGTGTGTGTGTGTGTGTGTTGTGTGTTGTGTGTGTGTGTGTGTGTGTATGTGTGTGTGTATGTGTGTTGTGTGTGGTGTGTGTATGTGTGTATGTCTGTGTCTTGTCTGTGTCTTGTCTGTGTGTGTCTGTCTGTGTGTCTGTCTGTGACTGTGTGTCTGTGTGTGACTGTGTGTGTGACTGTGTGTGTGTGACTGTGTGTGTCTGTGTGACTGTGTGTGTCTGTGTGACTGTGTGTCTGTGTGACTGTGTGTGTGTGACTTTGCCGTATTTCTGTGTAATTTACATGTAATATCTGTAATGTCAATGCACATTGAGCACAGAAGAGTTTAGAGAATAGCACAACACAAGAAGTATTTATTGTTATTATTTCTTTTTAATTAATTTTATTATTAGTATTTAGTTGATTTTAAAATGATAAACCTTTCTTTTTCAGGTGAAAAACCAGGAGGTTCAAGAGTTTGATCTGCTGTATTTTTTTATGCCAACAGCCACTGAACTGTGATGGTTTGTGTTCCATCATCATGACGTTCCAACCTGAGCAGTGCAAGCAGATGAGCCATAATGCAGAAGAGGATTGGACAGATCATTGTGGGCTTTATCCAGAAGTCTGATTGTATACCACAGTCGTTGCTCTCCATTATGCATCATTAGATATACACTATAACTATCTTAAAACTATAATAAAGAAAAATAATTATGATGATAGTAATGACGATGGTGATTCTGATGACCTTAATGAATGTCTAAATAACTTTTTAAAGCATAGAGTGCTTTGGCAAATATGCATGTAAGTTATAAACGTTTGTTACTGATAAATTAGATTACTTTCCATACAGTGTAAAATGTAGAATTTTTGCCAAAGCTTCAAAATGATGTAATATAATCAGAAACTTCTCTCACAAGAGATGGTAGTATCCATTCAGTGTGGACTGTTCGATGGCTACTACCCTGTCCCACAACATCAATGCAGGAGTCCTAGCATACTGAGTTTGTTCAAGAGGGATTCATCATGCTTGGACAATTCCATATGCGCTCCACCCAGATTTGCTAGCGATAATCTGGCAGACTCCATGAGCAGCCGAGAAAGGGAAAATCGGGGTTAATGAAACAAAACATGAATTGAAAATATAAATGTTGTTTCCTGACTCTGTCGTTTGCAATGTTTGCTGCATTCTTCTCCTTCTCACTAGTTAGTAAAGCCTGAAAATACTTTATTACTCATGGAAAGCGGCGGTAAGTCCCCTCAGGTCTGTCTTACAACTAGTGTGAATGCAAGGCACCAAGACTGCAGAGTGTGATTCAATTTGGGGGTCACAAATATTCAGAGCAAGGCTTCCAGATCATTGCAGGTAGCAGCTTCAGTCATCATTCATGCTGACTCTGAGGGCTGACTGTGTGTATATACAGGGTCAGTCTGTCTTGGTTCTGTCCACTCTGAGGGCTGGCTGTGTGTGTATATACAGGGTCAGTCTGTCTTGGATCTGTCCACTCTGAGGGCTGGCTGTGTGTATATACAGGGTCAGTCTGTCTTGGATCTGTCCACTCTGAGGGCTGGCTGTGTGTATATACAGGATCAGTCTGTCTTGGATCTGTCCACTCTGAGGGCTGACTGTGTGTATATACAGGGTCAGTCTGTCTTGGATCTGTCCACTCTGAGGGCTGACTGTGTGTATATACAGGGTCAGTCTGTCTTGGATCTGTCCACTCTGAGGGCTGACTGTGTGTATATACAGGGTCAGTCTGTCTTGGATCTGTCCACTCTGAGGGCTGGCTGTGTGTGTATATACAGGGTCTGTCTGTCTTGGATCTGTCCACTCTGAGGGCTGGCTGTGTGTATACAGGGTCAGTCTGTCTTGGATCTGTCCACTCTGAGGGCTGGCTGTGTGTATATACAGGGTCAGTCTGTCTTGGATCTGTCCACTCTGAGGGCTGGCTGTGTGTGTATATACAGGATCAGTCTGTCTTGGATCTGTCCTACAGCTAGTCCTAGTGAATGAGAACAAGACTGCAGCAGTAAGAGCGAGTTGGTAAAGTATATTGTATTAAACATGATGTGAACTGATAAAGTGGCGTCTGTGCTGTTTCACTGCTCGGAGACTTGACTCATACTTGATGAAAAGACTTTTAAGTTGTTGAAAGAACATACTTTTATTCTGTCCTCAGTATCATTGAATGATAACACAGTAGTTCGAGTGGTTGATGGTACCCACAGAAGAGTAAAAACGTGAAGAATCTACTATTCACTATCAGGCTGTTTTATGTGCAGTCCGTGATTGTGCTCTTAGTGACATGAATGCGAAGATGTTAAAATGTTTTTTGCCTTTTTGGGGGGGTCGGGATATTCATTCATTCCATTTTTGGATGGGGGGGGGGGGCAAAGAAGGGGACGATGACGCTTATTTGGTTCTTTTCTGTTTTTTGTCAGAGAGAGTCTTGTTGAATGGCATATGTGGATTATGTTTGTGTGGGTAATTTACTTTTAGACATACAATATTTTGTAAATATCGTTCGTTCCTTGATTTAATGTCTTTTCACTATGAGTAACTTTTGTAAATATGCTGGTTTGTAAGTGATGATTATGTGTCTTTAGTATGTATTTAAGTTTGCTGCTTTTTTATCGGACTCGCCTCTTTAACAGAATAATTTCTTACATGTTTTTGTGCCTGTACTGTTAAGAGAAAGTATTGTTTATATTGATTATTTCCTGAGATGTATGTATATATTTGATCAGTCATTGTTTAAGTTTTGAACCTTACACCAGATCGTCACCCCCACCCCTTACCCTGTAAGTGTAAACGTACTGTCCAAACTAGTCCAACTTCCATTCTCTCTTCATTAAGTTGGAGGAGGACATGTGTGTGTTTTGCATGTGTGACTTAGAATGGTTGATTTAAATCAGTACTTGGCATTTGTATGTGAAGTTGATGAATGTGGAAGGCAGATATTTCTCCATTGTTTGTATATAGATATTTTCTTTATTCAAATCAGTCCTCAACCCTCATGAAGAAGTCATAAATGCTGAACTATACTGTTCGTTTATCTTATGAAGGTTTATCATTACACATGTTTGGATGGTTTCACCCTGATTGCTGGGTGAAAATAATCCTCCCTTCCCAAGTGCCTCTGACTGTAAAAGATGTTATGTCCTTTTCCTGTAAAGAGAGTAATTGTAGGTATGTGCCCTCAGCTCCGAGAAAGGGAAAGTAGAATCAGCTTTCCGTTGCAGTGGAGTCGACCCTTCTTTTCCACTCTAGTGGCTGAGGACAAGGGACACAACTCCCTTGCTTGGAGCTTAGGGTAAGAGGACAGTCCTACTTTCCTTCTCTTGAGGTGGAGGACAAGGGAGACAATCCTACTTCCCCTTTCTTTGGGCTGAGGACAAGGAAGACAACCGTGCTTTCCCTTTCTCAGGGCTAAGGATACCTACCTTAATTTATGCTCTTGATTATGCAGCCTTTGGTAGTCATTTTCTTTTCACAGTCTGTTGAGGTTTAGTATCCCTTTGTCATATATGTTGACATGTTACATCTTTACATAGTATATCTCTGCCTCTGATGTAGAGACACTTCTGTCCAGTCTTTGTGGCATAGGGACGCTGTTGAGCAAGGAGGTTGTCAGGTCTTGAACATCACCTCCCATAACTGGACAGTGCATTACAGAAGTGTATTCTTAGTGTCTTTGCTATTATAAAAAGTTCTGGTTGGTTGCTATGATAGAGCTGTGGACTCAAGATCTGATATCTCGAGTTCAACCCCAGCCTACAACATTAAACACTGGTCTGTTGGCTGCCCATCTTATGTTTCCATCATTCTGGTGGTGTCAACTTTGTGTTTCACAGGTCCACTGGCCTGTTTGCTGCCCATCTTACGTTTACATCATTCTGGTGGTGTCAACTTAGTGTTTCAAGGTCCACTGGCCTGTTTGGGTGCCCTCTTAACGTTTCCATCATTCTGGTGGTGTCAACTTTTGTGTTTCATAGGTCCACTGGCCTGTTTGCTGCCCATCTTAACGTTTCCATCATTCTGGTGGTGTCAACTTTGTGTTTCAAGGTCCACT
The DNA here is from genome assembly GCA_030674185.1 of Monoplex corrugatus. NCBI lineage: Eukaryota > Metazoa > Mollusca > Gastropoda > Littorinimorpha > Ranellidae > Monoplex > Monoplex corrugatus. The sequence continues at coordinate 9,205,223 of JAPXFY010000017.1, read as the reverse complement.
GGCCTGTTGGCTGCCCGTCTTAACGTTTCCATCATTCTGGTGGTGTCAACTTTGTGTTTCACAGGTCCACTGGCCTGTTGGCTGCCCATCTTAACGTTTCCATCATTCTGGTGGTGTCAACTTTGTGTTTCACAGGTCCACTGGCCTGTTTGCTGCCCATCTTAACGTTTCCATCATTCTGGTGGTGTCACTTAGTGTTTCATAGGTCCACTGGCCTGTTTGCTGCCCATCTTAACGTTTCCATCATTCTGGTGGTGTCACTTAGTGTTTCATAGGTCCACTGGCCTGTTTGCTGCCCATCTTAACGTTTCCATCATTCTGGTGGTGTCAACTTAGTGTTTCATAGGTCCACTGGCCTGTTTGCTGCCCATCTTAAGTTCCATCATTCTGGTGGTGTCAACTTAGTGTTTCATAGGTCCACTGGCCTGTTTGCTGCCCATCTTAACGTTTCCATCATTTGGTGGTGTCAACTATGTTTCATGGTCCACTGGCTGTTTGCTGCCATCTTAACGTTTCCATCATTCTGGTGGTGTCAGCTTTGTGTTTCAAGGTCCACTGGCCTGTTTGCTGCCCATCTTAACGTTTCCATCATTCTGGTGGTGTCAGCTTAGTGTTTCATAGGTCCACTGGCCTGTTTGCTGCCCATCTTAACGTTTCCATCATTCTGGTGGTGTATTGTGTCATAGGTCACATGCTTGCTGCCCTCTTATGTTTCATCAGGGGTCACTTAGTGTTTCATGGTCACTGCCTGTTTGCTGCCCATCTTAACGTTTCATCATTCTGGTGGTGTCACAATGTTTCATAGGTCCATGGCCTGTTTGTGCCATCTTAACGTTTCCATCATTTGTGGTGTCAACTTAGTGTTTCATAGGTCCACTGGCCTGTTTGCTGCCCATCTTAATGGTTCCATCATTTGGTGGTGTCAGCTTAGTGTTTCAAAAGTCCCTCCACCCCTCTGTCCCAATTTCAAGACCTTGTCGGCGCATAGGGTTTTGTGCAGGCTTAGGGAGTCTGCCAGATAATTGCTGGCAGGTATGGGTAGAGCACATATGGCATTGTCCGAGTGCGATGAATCCCTCTTGAACAAACTTACAAACTCCAAAAGTTAACAGTCTTCAGCATATGTAGAGCCACTGTACTGCCAGGCATGGAACCACCGCACTGTCAAAAAGTAACCACTCTCAGCAAGGCTGTCTCAGCTGTGTGTAGTTAGTATAGTGGAACTACACCAGTTTTGGATGTGTTGGTCTGCTGAAAAAAGGAATCAAAGTTACATGGGGTTTGATGAAGTATCACGAGTTCATGGGGCACAGTCACCCAGTATGTGTATATTTTGCGAGGAAAAGAAATTACACAATTTGACCATTCCTGTCCCTAAAGTCAGTTTCAAGAGAGTTCCATGGAATTGTTTGTTTCCTTTGCTGATTCCAAAAACAACAGATGCAGATGTGTACAAGGTATCATGTAATGGATACTAGCATTTTCATATCCTTGCTCTCAAAATTTGTTGCAACTGTCATTCAGTCCATACTAAAGTTGTTGGTCAGTAAATGTCCATATCAGTTTCGGTGTTGTAATCTGCTTCAGGTGTGCCTGCTAGAAACTGGCCGTATTGACCGTTGTCTGTCACTGCCCTTTTGGACTCTGGTCTTATTTTGTTTGTCCATTTTTCCATCTTTGGTGAATCAGCTTCCTGATTATTGAAATTCCACAGTTTGATGAAGTTGTTGCCATTTTAATTGTGATGTCCAATTTCTTAGGTGTTACCCAACTGACATAACCTTCGTCTAGCTGGTGCTGATCTTCATGCCATAGTTTTCACATCAACTTGTTTGCTGACTAAAGGCTTTTATGTTTACTTGTCTCTACAACATACTGCTCGAAAATTTTCTCCCCAGTTAGTTAGCAAAGGTTAGGTCTGTAATTCAGTCTTTGCTATATAGCTGTAAAGCAAATTTTTGTATTGTAATGCAGGGTGGGTCATCAGTCTTTTAACCTGCTTAGGGCGATGTGCCATGACCGTGGCTTTACCATCCAAGCACAGTGAGCCATGATTGGGGCTCCATTCATATCTCCCACTGAATATTGTCCAATCTTTGAAGTGAATACAAATTGACCAATCAGAAGGCTTCTTTTGCTTGCTCTCTGCCTTCTTCCTTTCACATGGTCGCCATTTTGCTGTTCAGTTGATTTCTACAACTTTTTGCTTGAAAATGAGTGAGATTGGGACTGACCCTGAGGTTGGCAAGTTGAGATTCTTGTTGACAATGACTCTGGCAATGATTATGAGGTAATTATGGCTTTGGTTTTGGTTTTAAATGAATGAGAGGTTTGACTACATGATGAAGGATATTTTTAGCTTATCAGTCATTGGTGGACTGTGGGTTGTTGTTCAGTTTGGTTTGTTTACATTGTACATGTTTACATTGTACTTCTCATCGCACGTGCGCGGACATGTTTATTATTCTAACACTCTGTAATTTCACTTTCTCCTGCGAACAGGCATTTATTTTACTTAAATTGTGCAGTTTGAGATTTCTTCTTTCTAAGTAGATGTATACTTTTCTAGGAAATGTTTACATGAGAGCAGCAATAAAAACAATGAATATGTTGACAAGTTGGCTCCCTTAAGTTTACGCCATTGTCTTACTGTAACTTTAATTATGTATGTGCCAAGGGGGTTAAACAAATTTAGACATAATACCAGTAAGTCACTACTGCACACATACACAAAATTTGAAGAGTTGTTATCCTGAAACTAGACAAATATCGACACACACAGATCTGTAGACTTGAACTGGAAGAACTCTTGTAAAAAAATGGAAGCATGACCTCTTTGAAATATAAAGTTGTAAAGAAACAGAAGTATAACACCTTTAAAATGTATGTAAATGTTCAGTGTTGTGCTCAGTGTAATCTCTTGTCTTAGTCAGTGTGGTTCCCTTATAACTGCTAAAATTCCATGTCATGGTGAATTTTGTTCATGGCGTCGTCATCGATATCTGTGCTCAGAATTGATTCAGTTTTGTTGTCTGCTGTTATTCTTTCTGCTTTCAAAAGTGGGCCTCACAAATTTTATATTGAGATGAGCTGGACTTGTCATGAGGTACTTAGGTCAAAGTCACTACCAGAGATCATGCCCTGTGATCTAGAAATACAGATCAGTGATTGCTGTCAGCTGCAAATCATTTTGTTTTCACTTTTGTAGATTATTGTGTGCTACTTGTTTTTTGTTGACTCAAGTTTTCATTCATGAATGGTGCGTGTTGATGTAAATATTTTATACCTGTGTGTTAGTTTTATTCTGTGCCGATTTCCAATTATTTTCATGACTAATTATGATTTCAAGTGATCACATTTGCATTTATGAGTGTTATTTTGTGTACAGTGGAATTTATGTTGTACTTTTATATTTTGCAGACAGTGGAATTGATTTTGTTGTACTATTTTATGTAAAATCAACAAGCATTCTCTGATATGGATTGTTTGTGATGTACAAATGGAATTATTATTATACAGGGGGGTGCAAAAGTAGGTATACAGTTATGAAAAAAGAAAACATGTACAATACTCATTGCATTTAGTATACAAACAATTGAATATTGCATATAATGCAATAACAAGCAGAGCCTTAATCCCTCAGATACTCAAACTGCTTGCCGTCGGTATTCACACACTCCTCTAATCGAGAGCGGAATTAAGCATTATAATAATGATGTGATACTGTATACCTACTTTTGCACCCCCCTGTATAATTAAATTGCTAGCTGTAGTCTTCATGTTATTTGCCAATTGATTTTGTTTTTTTTTTGGATTTGGACTTTCTGGTATAGTCAGAGGGTTTCATTGTTCTTTCTTTTTTGTACTCCCACCCCAAGCATGCTTTTAAGCTGTGGATATTATTTTCTCGCCTGTTAAGAAGTTGCAAGAAGAGGAAGTTAATCTTTTTTTGGAAGACGATTGCTGCAACTGTTGACTGTGCAGATTCACATGATTTCTGAAGGAGTGGCTGATTGGCCGGCCTGTCTGTGTATAGCGAGCACAGATCAGTGAGACTATATGACAGATTGTGGAGTCTTGATTTTGTTCTAGAAAGGGTAAAAAATGGAAAGCTGCATTTTTCTCAGGTTTATTCTTGAAGCAATACAGAACAAGTTAGGTATTATAGTTCATCACGTGATCTTTACATAGGTAATACTTACATGAGTTGTTTAGGTAAGGGAAATGATTGAAAAAGGAGAAATCTGTGGCAAAGTTTGCCATGAATATTTCATTACACATAATTTAGTCTGATACAGTCGTTTATAATGTTCATCAATTAGCACATTTTGTTGACAACGTCAGTTATTGAGCAGACCATTACTTCCCCCCTCTGTCAACTCTTCTTGATAATGCATGGTACTGGTACACTAGTGGACAGGCTAACATAGTGGTCACACCAGCTGCTCTTAACTAAATAGCTGAGGCAGCTTATAGTTTGTTCACCAGTGATTTACCACACTTGGACAGTTCCTTGTGTGCTCAGCCCAAATCCTCGCTACCTGGCTGATCTTCTCTCTGTGTACACTCCTTCTAGAAATCTCTGCTCCATTGCTGATACCAGATTGCTCCGTGTTCCACGTGTGCGCACAAAAACATTTGGACATCGCTCTTTCTCCTTCGCAGCCCCCACTATCTGGAACTCTCTTCCCTTTGAAATCCGACACCTAAAATCGACTTCTTCTTTCAAAACAGCTCTAAAAACTCACCTCTTTCAAAAATATTATCAGTAAGTTCAACCTCATTTCCCCCCAGCCTTATAGTAGAAAAGGTGTGTTAGTGTGTGTGTATGTTATAGTAGGTAGGTGGGGGTGGGGGTGGGTGATTATAGAGCCCAATGTGCCTCACAGTACTTTGGGGTATAGCCGTGGGGGTTGTGGGGTGCATTTGGACTTGCGTGAGAAACCGTGTATGATTGTAGCGTATGTAGTATTTTTATGGATTTATTCTATTACTTTGTATTGTGTATTTAGTGTATGTACGTGAGGTCCGAGAGATTGAAATATTGTGAGTGAATGATTGTAAAGCGTCATAAGCTCCGCCGTAGGCAGAGATGTGCGCTTATAAATGGTCTCTTATTATTATTATTATTATTATCTTCTGCCAATTATCTGGCAGACTCCTTGTGTATGTGCAAAACCCTATATGCTGGCAAGGTCTTCAAATGGGCAATGGAAGAGAAGTTTCAGTTTCAGAAGATGTCTTCACCACACTCGGAATGAATTCCGTATGCACTATTGTCACAGGTGCCATGTAATGGAAGAAAATCCAGAATGATCACAGCACAAAAGCCTTAAGCCTGCACATAAACCCAAGAGCTGGCCAGGTCCTGAGGTCCTACCTAGATAGTTCCATAACCCTGAGATGCATAGGGAAGCAAAGTGGCAGAGACCTCAACTTCTCCTGGGGCCAGCATTAAGAGGCCAGCGCCCATCCCCTCTCCCTCGATTCAAATTTATGTTTACATTTTTTTCTAAACCAAGACTTCAGAAAAGCAGATTGTTCTTCAAGGGGTGGGACATGGGAAATCAACCTATCCCTTCAATGTTTTATACCAAGGCAGCCGGGCAATGCCCTGCTCTTCACAGTTTTCAACTGCTGTGGAATCTTTAGCGTGCGCAGCCAGGAGGCACACAGGTCTGACTTGTTTTTCATCCCCTTCCAAAGGACTACATGTTCAGTTCGATTTTCCGGTCAAACTTAGGACCCTACCATTAAGGCAGTCATACCTAGGCCTCTATGGGGAGCGAACCCTGGAAATTTGAGTTTAGTTATTGGCAGGCAAACGTCTGATCCATTCTACCATTCTTCTCCCTGAACGTGTGAAACACTAAGCTGACACCATCAGAATGATTGGAACAATAAGACAGGCAGCAAACAGGCCAGTTTTTATGCAGCAGACTGTGACTGAACTCGTCAGATTCAGAGTCCACAACTCTGTCAGCAGAGCCAGCCAGACCACCTGAGCTACGTACCATCAAGCACGGTTGCCAGCTGAATGGGTAACCTGTTGCATACCTGGGTTTGAACACATAACTCCCATCCATTCTGCTGTAAATGTGCAGCTGCCCTACTTGGGATGGGGAAGATAAAGCATCAAAGGCAAGAGCAACACCCATGTAAGGCTGGTCCCAAGAGAGGGATGGTCTTAATCACCTTACTCCTGAACAGCGACTTACATGATGCGAGAACCTTCACCTACCAGCAACAATTGGGGAAGGGGGTTGTTCATAGGTGGCAATTCCCACACGTATATACGAATTTGCTTTTTCATGGGTATGGTCGTTTTTCGCACCCCACCATTAAGGCAGTCATACCATGTTTTCAGGGGTGTGCATGCTGGATGTTTTTCCAAGAACCACCGAATACTGACTTGGCTTACAGGATCTTACATATTTGTCTTCTGTGCATGTATATGCACATAGGGTGTTAAAGCAATATTAGATCTGCACATAAATTGACCTGGGAAACAGGAAAACTATCCACCCTTTACCCATCAGTTCAAACCCAGACCTTTCAGTTAGAAGACCTCAAACACCTGACTATCTCCAGCAACAGCTGAATCGCTTTTAGACTTTAACTAATTGACTAGATTCAAATCTTTAAACAAAGTATTAAAGAAAAAAGAAAGAAAATGGCAAGAGCAATTTTTCACTGTCAAAAAGAAATTAAAAAAAGAGAAAATTGCAAGGGCAATTTTCTCCTGTGATTTGGTAGACGATTTTAAAGGAATTTATTATTGTTTGGGTGTACATATGTATATATGCATTTCAGTGCATGCAGTAAAAATGCCACTGCTGCTTGTAAATTCGTGTATATTGTATTTTAGTGCATGGTTTTGTTGTTTTGTGTTGTGTACATGTAATGTATTAAACCAGGGGATGGGACATTTTGAACTAGTGAAGTGGCTGAAATGTTACTTTTTGTCACATTTCATTTTCTCAACTAAACGTTTCGTTTACTGCTTGTAAAAAGTTGTTTGTCTTTGTTTCATTTTGTGTGTTGGTTGTTTTGTTGTTGATATTTTTAATTTCTTAATCCATTTTTTCATTCCATTTATCTATATATCTTTATATTATGGCATTTCTGTAAACCACAACAGCAGAAAGTGCACATTAACTTTCCTTCTTTTCACTGCCAACCCTCCTGAAAAGCAGTTTAGCACATCTTAAAAATCATTTACATTATTTACAGCAACAAACTGACAAAACATTTTTTTGAGATTAAAATTTACAAATCTGGGTTGAACAACATCTTTTTCCACATACAAAAAAAAACTGAGTTCAGCTTATTTAACGTGTAAAGTTTGTATGACACCAGAAATGTATTATGTATTAAGACATATTTGGGAGCATCGTATTGTTTGTAGTATGTTTCTGTATGTGGGCACTTTTATGCTACATTGGTGCTCTTCCTGGTTATATTGATTTTCTGTTAGATTGGATTGGCACCAAGATATTTGTATCTTTTACCATTATTCATTTCTTGTCACAACAGATTTACTGTGTGAAATTTGGGCTGCTCTGATAGGGTAGAGAGAGTCATCACATTGCATCACCACCCTTCTTCTTCTTCTTTTTTTTTTCTTTTTTAAATCCCTGAGTACTTTTGCTTACCTTTGAAAATGTTTGTTTCCCCAACAGAATTTTGTCAGGTGCAGTTCCTTTATTGTTGTGGGTTCTTTTACAAAGTGCTGAGTGTATGCTTCACAGCACCTCCGTATATCATCTCAATCACAAGACTAGGGCCCAGACCTCAATTCAAAGTTTTGTGTTGAGGGACTTCTAGCTTACACTTTACAGATAGCAGGTGCTCCACCCATTGTCACCGTATGAATGTTAAGACGTATTTGCTAAATCTACCCATCGTGTCGTCATAATGTCACTGTTTGCTGTGTCATCATGTCACCGTTTCCTGTCATGTCAGTTTCATGTGTAATCATGTCACTGTTTCCTGTGTCATCATGTCATTGTTTATGTGTGAAAGGTCAGACTTGTTTGCTGTATCTCTTCAAGTGTCATCTTAATGTCACTGCTTCCAGTGTGAAAGTCCCCATGTGGCGTCATGCCACTGCAGTGTCTGCTGTATAAACGAAAACTCCCATGTGTTGTCAGTGTCCGTTTACTGTATGAAAGTCCCTCCTGTTGTCATAATGTTATGCTGCATGAAAGTCCCTATGCATTGTCGTCATGTCACTGTCTACTGTATCAAACTCCTCTCTCTCTCTCTCTCTCTCTGTCACCATAATGGACTAGTCTGTAAGATATATCGGTAACTTACCACATGCTGTGTAGAATGAGGCACATTTTACTCAGAAATAATGTTAACAATGGTTGGCCAACAGGTATAATTTTTCATTGTTTGATATTTTTCGCAAGTGTGGTAAGTTAAGTTTTTCCACGTCATTGGATTAAAAGAAGCAGACCGAATCATGCACAGAGTAAATGCTTGCTAAATTGAAGCAGCTTATCCATGCTTCCAGCAACGCATGGATTAAATCGGATACAGATAAAACATGCTCATACATATGTCAAGCAATAAATTGTGACAAAACTGTCCTGTTCTGAAATGTCGTGCTGTTTGATTGTACTGAAGTGCATTGATTGTATTGAAGTGCATTGATTGTATTGAAGTGCATTGATTGTATTGAAGTGCACAGTGCTTTTCTTGACTTGCTGAAATCATTGGGACTTGTGGCACTTCCAGTGAAGTTTTCTGAAAGTGTCATTGATGCACAACTACATTTCTTGGTAGCGCAAGATTGAACAAAGGTCTTGAAGAATTTAGTATGCAAGTTGATGATAACTGCACCTGAACTGTTCAAATTTATGTAAAGGAAATATTTGATACTTCCTTTTATGAAGTATGTGGGGCATGGAGGGTCTTTTGTCTTTTGTCTTTGTATCTTTTTAGTTCTAACAGGATGCATTTTGCATATCTGACTGTTTAAAGCCAAGCAACAATGTACTTACTACTCGGCCACAGTTTTTGAAGCTTCAAAATGACTTTAACACTTTGGCTCCCGCACCCTATCCACCAACTGCAAAAACTTAACCCTTTGACTCCCTGTGGATAGGGTGAGGGAATCACAGGGTTAAGTTTTTGCTTTGCTGAAATGGTTGCCATTGCAGGATGCTGGTGAACAGGGTGCGGGAGTCAAAGGGTTAAACAAACAGTTAAATCACCAGTGAAGTGAACATTTAGTAAAAATTCCAGCTTCCACCGGAAAGAAGTTTGTTTCTGTCAAGGTGTTTGTGCTTATAAATGAAAGTGGAAGGAGCTGGTTTTCATTCTCTGACCTATTGACTTAACCCTTTGACTCCCTCACCCTATCCACCAATTGCAAAAACTTAACCCTTTGATTCCATCACCCTATCCACCAGCTTCCTGCAGGAAGCTGGTGGATAGGGTGAGGGAATCAAAGGGTTAAGTTTTTGTTTTGCTGGCATGGTTGGTGATGCAGGATGCTGGTGGGCAGTGTGCGGGAGTCAAAGGGTTAAACAGATTTGTTGCTTTATGTTAACTGGGGAAAAAAAATTATCGTGCGGTAGTCAAGTGGGTTAATGTTGGACCTCAATTCACAAAGTCTTGGGTTCAATCCTGCCTGGATACCTTCATCTGGTGGGTAAAGGACAGATTTTCCTGATCCTCCAAGTTAACCCTTTGACTGCTGCACCCTGTCCACCAGCATCCTGCATTGTCAACCATGCTAGCAAAGCAAAAGCTGAACCCTCTGACTATCACCCTATCCACCAGCTTCCTGTAGGAAGTTGGTGGATAGGGCATTGGAGTCAAAGGATTAACATTTGTACGGGCCTGTTAGTTCCTAAACCTTTACTAAAGATGCACACTGTGGAACAACATAGTGGAGTGTGGTTAGCGTGCCTAACAGCTTGAGTTCTTTGTGCTCCACTACAAGTCTTGTCATGTGTAATGCACAATGAATCCAAGTTTGGAGAACAGCACTATTTAAGCATGATTTGTAATCATAATAGTATATATATGATCTGCTCCCACAAAATAGTCAAAAGTTGCGCAAGGAGCTCAATTCACTTTTAGGACATACGATCTCAATTTTAAGCTTTTCTTGTTTGCAATACCAAGAGCTATTTTTCTATCATGTGTGTTAAGCTAAGTCAGTAAAAATGCAGTTTAAGTTCCCCCCCCCCCCCAAATTTTCTCAGAAAAAAATGTATGCACATTGTTTTGCCTGCACTGTGCAGGTAAATACATTGTCACAGCTTGCATCCTCCATCTTTGTTGGGCATGCATGCTGGGTGTTATCATGTTTCCATAAACCACCAGACAGACATGTCTCAAAGGATCTTTAACATGCATAGTTGATAATCTGCATGCAATGCACACAAAGAAGGTTTGGCCACTAACGGGTCTGCACACATGTTGATCTAGCAGGTTGGAAAAATTTCCATCATTTTACCACCAGGCAGGAGGTACCCAGGCAGGATTGAACCCAGACCTTCTGACTGGAAGTCTGTCATACCCACTTAGACTACCCTAACGCACCCATTGAATGTTCTTAAAAAAATGTTGATTTTTATGTGTTAGGTTATAGACCTACTGTTTGGAAGTCTGTCCTACCAACTTAGACTAACGCACCAATCGAATGTTCTTAAAACAAAAAAACTTGATTTTTATGTGTCGGGTATTGAGACTATAGACCTGACAGGAAGTCTGTCATACCCACTTACCCCTTTGATTCCTAGACCCCATCTATCCATTGCAAAAACTTAACCCTTTGAATCCCTCACCCTATCCGCCAGATTCTTGCAGGAAGCTGGTGGATAGGGTGAGGGAATCAAAGGGTTAATTTTTGCTTTGCTAGCAAGGTTAACAATACAGGATGCTGGTGAACAGGGTGCGGGAGTCAAAGGGTTAGACTAGCCTAACGCACCCATTGAATGTTCTTTAAAAAAAAAAAACTTTCATTTTTATGCATTAGGATATTGAGATTACCACTGAAAATTTTTTTTTGTTTTTTGGACGTTTCTGACAAAACTTCAGCAATTAAGTATACTCTGCATCTGAGTAACAAAACAGTGAGTAATGAGCATGGTTGTCAAATTTAACTCTTCAAATGGACTCAGAAACCCAGCAAGAATATCTGTTCATTTTCTGTTCAGCCAACTTTGAAGGCCATTATCACAAAATGGTTCCCCAGTTACAAACTTAAAGCAGCTGTTAGGGAAAAAAAGCTGTAACTTACCTATCAAATGAAAGCTAAGAAACTGCAGCATTCAGTGATGTCAAATTCCCCAACAGTCAAATTCGACTAATCAACCTTTTTTTGTCAAAGTGGGTCAAATATTATGTAAATGATGTGTGTTAATTCACAAAATGAAACTAATGCAAGTTTTGGACATTTGCTATTTTCAGGTAATCAAGTTATCACTGGATCTACATTCTAACTCTTCTGTGAAATAGGTTAAGTAGTACTTGGAACAAAACAACAGACTAGATTAGATAACTGTCTTTCTCTTTACAAGTTCTTTGATTTTAGAGTAAATAACAGAATTTTTCTGTTAAAACAACACTGTCAACTTTTAAATGAAAGTATAATGTCCAAAACCACCGCTGAAATAAGATACAGAAATAAAAGCATACATTCAAATTCTGCAATTATATTTTTTCATGAAATGTGCAGACACTAAAATAAGACCGACATTCTTTGGTTAGTAGCATAAAACTAGCATTTTGGGTTGAGGAAGATCTGTACGTATCAGATCTAAACATTGAAATTCATCTAAACTGAAATGCACATGTAAATGACTAGCATCCAGAATTCATTGCTCCAACAAAATTTAATTAAAGTGTGAGAGAAGAAAAAAAAATCTCTCAAAATATTTTACACTTTCTAAATATGTAATATAGTTCATACATAAACAGAGAATTATTTACTGCATAACAAAACAAAAACAAAACTGCTACAAATGATAAGCAAATCTTGAAAAATAAATGCTCCCAAACAAATGACAGGCAAGTCGGGAAAAAAACCCACTACAACAAATGGCTGGCGAGTCTTTGGAAAAAAAAACCCAGAACAAACAAATGACAGGAAAGTCTTTGAGGAAAAACCCACTACAACAAATGGCTGGCGAGTCTTTGGAAAAAAAAACCCCACTACAAACAAATGACAGGAAAGTCTTTGAGGAAAAACCCACTACAACAAATGGCTGGCGAGTCTTTGGGAAAACCCCCCACTACAAACAAATAACAGGAAAGTCTTTGAGGAAAAACCCACAACAAATGACTGGCAAGTCTTTGGAAAAAAAACAACACTACAAACAAATGACAGGAAAGTCTTTGAGGAAAAACCAACAACAAATGGCTGGCGAGTCTTTGGAAGAAAAACCACACTACAAACAAATGTCAGGAAAGTCTTTTGGAAAGAAAACCCACTACAAACAAATGGCAGACAAGTCTGTGGGAAAAAACAACAACGAGCAAATAGCTGGCAAATCTTTGGAAAAAAACACTACTACCAATGTAGGCTACGACATGCAAGTCTTGAAAAGAAAACGCCACTGCAAACGAATGGCACATATTGAAAAAATGAAGCCCCTGCTACAAATGATAGACAAATCTTAAAGAAAAAAAAACACACACACACAAAAAAAAACACTTGCTACAAACAAATCCTGGGCAAGTCTTAAAAGGAAAAAAAAACAACCCCTGCTGCAAACAAATAGCATGCAGAAATCTGAAAAATCTGCGGAAAAAAAATCTAACAGAAAACTGTCCAAAAGTTGAAAAGTTTGGAACACACAGATGGAGGTGAAAATATTTCATATAAAAGCATGTTTCTTGTTTTGAAGTGACAGAGGTTATCTGCCTTCTTATTGATAAGGAAACACCACTGTCAGACAATTTATTCTAAGCACCGCTAACGTGAACTTTTTCAATGCTATATCTATGTTTAACATTAACTCCCTTAGAGCTCAGAACCTCCACAATAACACTGGGTACAAATCTCAATACAAGTGCATGTGACAACCTTTTACAATTATCTGTCATGGATCAGGGCTTAAAACAGGAGGAGGAAAAAACCACTGAAACTAGGGGGGTCCGGGGGCAAATCAGGGGCCATAACTTGCGCGCCATTGCTATGAACGCTCGCAAGCTGATCATGGATGCCTTGCTCCTTTCGGGGTTTTTGTTTTGTTTTGCTGTTGTTTTTAGACAAACCGAAATTGCGGAATTCCGCCCAGACGCGGAACGTTTTAAGCCCTGATGGATATCCTTGGTAATTTTTTGCCAAATACATAAAAACACTATAGTGCCCCAACTACATGATTAAAGTCCACCATAAAGTACTCCAATTTCCACCATAAAGTACTCCAATTAACAGATAGAGATGTGTTGGTATGTATTCCACTATCCATCTATAAACAGTAAGATTTTCAAGCAATACAAACCGTCAAAGAAATAAACTAGTTCCAAGATTTTCTATGATATTTCAGGAATTCTTCCACCCACCCCCCTCCATCATGAAATCAACCAAACTCAAGAGCTTGGAGTTTGTTCAAAAGGGATTCATCACATTCGGACAATTCTATACGCGCTCCTCTAAACCTGAAGGTACAACTCAAAAGAGGTACAAGCAACACCTGGAATGATGCTGCCATAAAGTACAGGGCACATATCCCACTGACTCTAAAGCATGCCCAGCTCTTGGCACAAGTCAGATGGTGAGAACAATTTCCCACAATGATTTGAGCCAGACAAGATTCAAACACATGATCTCCCAGTCATTGGTCAACTGCACAAACCACTTGCTCACATCAGCTGCTTTGTTTAGATTACAGAATACACATTTTTATAACACAGAAATGCGTGCTTACGAGGGTTGTTCAATTTAAGATGTCACCACCCCCTTAAAAAACGTACCTCTCATCTCAGCAACTTGAAACTTTTACATCCCCTCGAAGTATTCTCCGTTGGCTAGGATGCAAAGTTCAAGCCTCCTACGCCAATTCTCAAGCGCCCTCTGATAGTCGGTTTTAGGCAGACCAGACAACTCTGATCTTACGGCTTTGGCGAGGTCTTGTACCCGGTCAAACTTACGCCCAGCGAGCTTTTCCTTCAGAACAGGGAACAGCCAGAAGTCGCATGGGGCCAAGTCAGGGCTGTAGGGTGGGTGGTCCAAAACTTGGATCCCTTGCTCGCTCAGGAAGGTTGTGGTGACCTTCGCCTTATGGGCACTGGCATTGTCATGCAGAAGAAGGGTCCTCTGGGTGCCGACGGTTGGGCGCTGCTCATGGATTTTTCCTACAACTTTGGGGAGCACAACTTGGGTATAGTAGGAGGCAGTGATTGTTGATTTCTCAGGCAAAATGTCAATTGCCACAAGGCCTTGCGTGTTGAAAAAAATAGAAAACAGTCGCTTGCGACTCTGGAATCCTGGGCGAAGAACAACTGGTCGGTCTCCGTCAGGGCCAACCCACATGCGGTTGCAGCGTTTGTTGGGGATGCCGTAGAATGTGAGCCAACTCTCATCTCCCGTCACTAAGTCACACAGTCGTTTTGGCCCGTTGGGCTCAAACTCATCGAACAGTTTGCGTGAACATGCCACCCGCTGCTGCTTCTGATCATCACTTAAGAGATGTGGCACCCATCTTGCAGCCAGTTTTCTCATGTGAAGGTCTTTGTGCAGAATGTTGTTAATGGTGCCAATTGAAAGCTCACATGCCTCGCTTAATTCCCGCACAGTCGAATGTGGATCCTCCTCTATCAGTCTTTTCACATATGCAATGTTTTGTTCGTTCCGAGCTGGTAAAGCTCGCTCTGCACGATTACCCCAATCAGATGGCACTCTACCTGCTCCTAATTGTTTGACCCACCTGCAAACTGTGCGGTAAGACACACAATCCGTTCCGTAAACAGCTTGCAAATCTGCGTGTATCTTCCTACAATCGTCACCAAGTTGTAGCCTTGTGAAAGTGTAGAAACGAAATTGCTCATTGGTGACGTCCATTTTTTTCAGGCTCAGCTATTTGAAACACATTTGTAATTACGTCATACTCCGAGTTGCGTCATGATGTCAACTTTATTTTCTGCATGCTAATCAGGTAAACTTTAAAGTTGTGTTTGGTATAAACATTTTTCTGTGCGTTGCTTCGTTTTCAAACGGCAAGCCTAGTGTCATCTTAAATTGAACAACCCTCGTAAAATTGAACAGCACACTTCTGAAACAATCTCAATTACCCCTTTTTCTAAAGGGGGGGGGGGGGGGGGGGGGGAGGGGGGAGGGGGAGCCACAGCGGTTAACATAATGCAAGGATATTATCTGCCAAAATGGTGTATCTGTCTTCTCTGTTTCTTTTTTGATACATCATTCTGGCAGGTTCACATGAAACATCCTTGCATTTCAATGAGATTCATGCAAAAAAGCTCTTTTGAAGTTGATACGTGTCAAATACTTCTGACCAGTGCACAATAAACCGATAAGTATATAAAATAAGTCTGCTTAACCCTTTGACACCTGCAGCCTATCCTCCAGCTGCAAAAACTTAACCTTCGGACTCCCTCACCCAATCCACGAGTTTTTGGTTTGCCTGCATGGTTGGCAATGCAGAATGCTGGTGGACAGGGTGCAGGAGTCAAAGGGTTAAGGTGCGAGAGGAGATCACAAATACTGTTGGAACAGACTATTCTTTCAATCTGAACTCCTCCTGTCTTCTATGTACATTACTGCACTAACCGTACAATACAATACAAAGCATCAAAAGACACAAATTCTTGGTGTTATACCACAAGATTCAGAAAAAGCGTCACAGATGATGTTCAACAGTCCAAATACTTGTACCAAGGTTAATTCAGGCCCATCTTAAAATGGTGAAAGAATGAAGTTAGAAGTCACACCACTGGTACAGTTCAGATAGATCTGAGCATAAGTTACAAATCAAATATGTTGCAAAATATCAAATGATTAAAGGATATGTCCAATATTCTACCCATAAATCTGTCAAAATATATGCACAGAATGTTACTTTCATGAGGACAATTATACAAAACAATCATAAGATGCATAATCCTAAAACAACAGACTATCACTTTATCTCGTTTTTATACAGGTAATTGCTTAAAGTTATTTCTCTTTTTTCAAAGAAAAATTTTCAGCCTTCTTGTACTTTTTCAAATGGCCACAGCACAGTTTTGCTCCCTGTAATATTAACTTAAAGCTCAATCAGATTAACTCAATGCAACTTGTATACAAATTCTAAATAAGAATAATTCAATACATTGCTGAAACTAACACTATAAAGCATAAAAACAAACAATTCTGCAATCATAATGCATACAATACAAATTGTGTATATGTGAAACTTCAAGTCTCAATTTAGGCATTTTGCATTTCTGTTTAGTAGATCTACAACACACTACAAGTAATCTGACAGATACGAGTAAGCAAACTGTCTCATCACAAAATGTTCATGAGTATTCATCTACTGTAAAACTACAATATAGCTACCAAGTAGTGCATTACAACAATGTTTTTTTTAAATGATTATTGAAACAGGACAAAAAGTGTCCTGTAATTGTCCATGTTTGCCATAGCAACAAGAGTTCAGAATAAAATGATTCTGAAATTGTCTCAGCACCACCAAAAAAGTGTTCAAATAGTCATTTGTCAGGCATAATTTATCACAAAAAAACAAACAAAAAACAACTGAAAGTGCTACCTTGTAACTTTCCGCGGTTGTACAACAACAATGATCTGATTAAATCAATATCAACACTGTTTTAGCCCCATTTCAAATGTTCAAACATTATCATTCATTTAATTACTGGTACAAACAAGCAGAAACTACATCATTTAAGTACTAACTAGTACAAATAAACAAAAACTATCCCTAAAAATCGTTGTAACTTTTACTGTACAGCAACAGTATTTTGATCAAAATTAACTTACCAGTCTTACTACCATCTTACCACTGTCATATCACCATCTTATCACTATCTTACCACCATCTTACCACTATCTTACTACCATCTTACCACTATCTTACCACCATCTTACCACTATCTTACATCTTATCACTGTCTTACTGCCATCTCACCACATCTTATCACTGTCTTACCACCATCTTATCACTATCTTGCCAGCATCTTACCATCATCAAAGTATATTCCAACATAACTGATTTCACTCACAACACCAAACATCTGTGTCTTTCTCTTCATACCTCAACCTCTCTTTATACTGCCCCATTTTATAGCAAGCATGGCTTGGTCACCACCATGACACACTCAGACCACCCTTTAAAACACCATGGAAGGAGGCTGTCATGGAGGTCACGAGAGGAAGCTGGATGGCAAATATCAAAGACTGGACCGATCTCAGTACGCCTAAACCGTTTGCTGCTGGATGGAGAATCCTCTCTGCTACTGCATCTCCCTCCCACTCTCCCCTCGGCTTCCCTCTCCACCTGCCAATGATCATGCTGGTTGTGGGATTACAGAAAAAGGACCACCATCTTCTGTCTGGAGAGCAAGCAAGTGGTCCAGACAAGACTCTGCACTCAACACATGAACCCCAAGGTCAAAGTGACGCCTTCATCAACTTTGGCCTGCAGTCAGGAAGACCACACACTTAAAACAAATATTGCAGCCATGTCACTTCTATCAGGTTATCAGGTGGAGGAACATGAGATGAGATGTGGTTGACAACATCTCTACTGATCATCAAGTTCCAACTTAGTCAGCATGCAGGGAAAAATGGCCACATTCTTTGCCAGATATAGCCTGACCATATAGACAGTAAATGAAAGAAGATTCTATGTGCCATTTCAATGGCATTACTCTCAAGTCATTTGGGCTTGAAAACCATACCCAGGTTCACTCCATAGCAATTCCATACCATGGAGTTCATAGGTCATCAACTGACAATATCAAGTCACTGTGAAGCCATCCAGCAGATAAAAATACACAGGTCCTGGGTCTCTTCACAGCAGTCCAGAATTGCCTATTCTGATCTAACAAGCATCAGTCATCACCAAGTCCCTTACTGATGACATTATCTTTAAAACAACCCTCATCTGAAAAACCAAAAAGTCGACTCCTAACTTCTGTAAAAGATGTCAAAGTCATAAATACAAACACTGGTACAGGTATGAGCGTTGTTCAAGGCATTTGTTAAAAAAAAAAAAAAAAAAAGCAGGTTACACTGTTTCTTTTTAATGATGACAGTGTTGTCCATCAACAATAAATACTTTCTCTAAGTGTCCAATGGATACTTCTAATTTATAGCTTGATCAGCTGTGTACATTCTGTGAAATAAAAAGTTCATACATCCAATCCAGTTTTCCTAAGACACCACATTGCTGAAAAAAGGTGGTTACGCTTTTGCGCAAACACTACCAGCAATATCACATTTCTTTCCCAACAACATGATGAGACAGAAGTGAACAAAATGAAAACCACATTGTATGTATTTCACATAAATACATGTATGCACATATATCACCGTGGTATAGTGGTTAACACAACAGAATATCGACTGGCAGATTGTTGGTTCAAATCCCCGTCAGTCTCTTCAAAAATCACTGTGATTTTTTGGCCCCAACTGGCTCCTATCCAGGGTTAAGCATGCTATGGGCTCATTGGGAAGACAGTCTTATCCACTTCACAGATGCGTCACTGAGGGTGCTGTTCAAAGTTTCTGACCAACACCACAGATGTTGGTATCTCTCAGGCCTGGTTGACGCCAGCTATGTTATGAAAGTAACCGTAGAGTACAGCCCTGTCACACAGTCTCAATTCTAGACAGAAATCCACAGTATCATAATTATAATCTTAATCATCATCATCATCGCACTGCAAATACTGTGCCAGCTTCTATGGCCACTAAGGAAGCGTATAAAATGGAAAAAAATAAGGTGATTTCAAAGGAAATATCCCAAAGTGTGATGATCCTATAAAAAAAGAACTGTATTTGGTAGATAGTGTACTACAGAAAGACAGAAGACACATGCATATCACAGTTGGCATGAGAGCAGCTGACAGCTGGTCTAATCAATGACTATTACACAACGTGACAAATATCTTGTTAGCTTGGAAAAACGAGGCTGCCAGGGGCAAATTTCTTCACAAGTTGAATATCATCCATCTGCCAAGCAGCAAATGTTCCCTAAGAAAAAATAGCCGATGCAGAGCTTGATGGAGAAAAATGCACAGGCAGAATGCAAATCATTCAAAAATGTTATCTACAGCACTGTGACTGATAGTGATACCCTAGGTTCTGTAAAATGTCCTAAGTTTTGTAAACTGTAAAGACCAGGTTGACAAAAATAAAGAGATCAGTAAGTTCACTGATGAACTCTGTGCTACTCACAAGGAACACCTCAGTGACAAGACCTGTGAGGAGAAGCAAAGATACCAACACAGTAGCTTATCCAACAAAAATTGCAGTAAATGAAGAACCAATGGTGACGGACAAAAGCTACAAAACTCTAGGATGCAGCTAATGCCAACAATACAAAATCATTATATGATGGCCTATGCACAGAGTGCTGCCCAAAGGCTTCTGGCTCAGCAACAATTCGTACCTTTGACCACTCCATTCTGCTGGCAGGCAAAACTGACATGCTGGGACGAGTACTTTCACATACTGCTTAACAGGGAATTGTCAGTAACTGATGATGACACTGTAGCAATCCTCCAATTGCCAGTAAAAGAATATCTGGCAGACCTACTCTCCAGTACTGAGATTATCAAAACCTTAAGGCAAACCATGCCTGGAATGGCACCAGAAGCCGATGGTATTGCTGCAGGTATCTACAGAAATGCAGGCAAGATGCGACAGAGAAGATGACATTCCTGTACCAGTCTAAAATGCAGAAGGAAGAGGTTCCTTAAAATTTTAAAGAAGCTATGATCATCCACATTTACAAAAAGGGCAGTCAGATCTTGTACAACGATCATTGTGGGATATCCCTCCTCTGCTTCTAGCGCTTCACCATCTCTGAATATCATCAACAACCAGGAGGTAAAGACTGCAGGCACGTTCACCTACTTGGGCAGCACAATGAGCAGAAATGGGTCTCTTGATGTTGAAGTGACAATGCACATCTCCAAGACCAGCTCTGCCACAACCTTTCGGTCAACCTTCCAAAGGTCTTGGTCTTGCAGATGTGCAGTCCTACAAAATATATTAGAACAGGAACAAAAATTGTGTGTATTACTATCATTCATAATTACATATTGACGTGAACATGTCTATATATTTACAGGAATTAAAAGCACAAGTTTGATAGAAAACACCCACCCAAACACACACACACATGAAGTTCAGCATTCAAATTCATAAGTACAGTTAATTGAAGTTTGGTATTCAAATTCATTAGGATGGTTAAAATTCAGCATTCAAATTCTTAAGGACAGTAGTAAATCTTCAACATATTCTGCATCAATGTGCAAAGAGGAAGGAATGATGTAAGTAGACAGATGATGTACAAAGTCTAACGTAAGTACTTACATAATCTTTCTTAAAAAAAAGAATTACTCTGGGTTTATTTTTCACTTCCATCACTTTTCATGATTTTCCCTCAAAAAAAACAGAAATCTAACTAACTAACTAATAACTACTAACAAACAAACAAATTTACTAAGTAAGTAAATAAGTAAGTAAGTAAGTAAGTAAGTAAGTAAGTAAGTAAGTAAGTACTTAAGTACATAACTAACTGACTGAATAAATAAAAAAAAATGTTAAATTATTTTTCAGTCTGCCCCATTTTGTATGTATATACAAATAAGTAGACTGTCTTAAATCGATTAGAAGAAGGGGAAAAATAAAAAAGAGCTAATTTTGAAAATGAAGCACATGCATGGGCAGTATGACTGATAAAGGCTCTGTGGTTAAGTACAGCCTTTTGCCTGGACACATATGTGGTTTGGGTGACTTGCTATCCCGACTAGAGTAGACTAAGTGTTGCATGATTTTATCAAACAAGCTTGGATAATGAAGACACAGATGAGAACTACTTTTTCTTATTATTACTGTTATTATTTAAAGCTCAGCTGACTGCCCAGAGCCATAATAAGGGCTACAGCCATCTGAAAAAGCATGCAACAACTCACTGACCCAGGAAAGAAAAAAAACATCTGGAAGATTCAATATACATATCAATATATTCGTGCACATAATCGAAGGATTTGCCCCTAGCGTTGAGCATTCTGCCCAATTTATCACTAGGGGGTTTTAATGTAACAAAACTCCATGCAAATGCATAACCTTAACTAAGTTCACTTAAAATATATATAAAAACTGACCTAAGTTACCTAATTTAGCTTTTGCACATCAAATTTTCACTTACAGTGCACATCAAATTTCTGTAAGTGAAAAGTGCTGTTAATGCATGCACCCAATTACAAATTCTACTGCTAGTAAATTGCATTACAGACACATGAATCGGTACCAACTATGAAAGTATGAAGCCTGTAATTCAAAACTGAAATTCCTAGTACATAACGCAGTACTCAATATTACAGCAGATACCTGTACATCAAATCACAAGTACAGGAAACCAGGTTCACTGTACAACAGACTAGGGCTGCTTATCACATGCAAATGGGGGTACACACAATGTCAAACTCAAAAATCATAGTACCGTACAAAAATTTCATTGAAACAGTGTGAAAATTTATGAAATGGACACATACAGAATTTATGGCAATGGGTCCCATCGTATAGATTCCCAACCACAGGCTCTGTCCCAAACATATATTTAAATCTCAATCTGCTGGCATGGGAACACGCTGTTTTTGTCTTCAGTGTGGCAGGTTGTTACGGCAGCTCAGTATTCTAGGAGTTTAACCAGTCATTTCTTAAACCTAAAACCTTTTAAGTCCTCAAAGCGTCAACCATGGAATGAAAAAGCATGAACTGATCACCAGCCACACACACTGAGTGAATGTAAGTGTTTACACACACACTTATGTGTTAGCTATGACGAGATGAAAAATCCATCAAAGTAAGATGAACGAGAGACTGCAAGAATGGGGACCTAAAAAAGGATCCACAAAAACTGTGTCATCAAGTGATATGACCCACTAAACTGTCATGCCTTTTCAATTTCTTTTCATTCCTTTTATACATAAATATATACACACACACACACAATCAATATATATATATATTATATATATATATATATATATATATATATATATATATATATATATATATATATATATATATAATATATATATATATTATACATATATATTCATTTTCACTGTTCTGATTTTTCTAAGATGTGTGTATAACCGTCATTTTGTTATTTTGTACAAATTGTGTATATGGTATGTTGCTGCAGTCTGCATATATTCCATTCTCAGCAGGTATGCTTGCTGGGAGTTTTCATGTTTCTATAGACTATTAGACACAAACATGACTTACACAAGTTACAGGATCCTTAACAAGCATATCTGATGTCCTGTGGGCATAAACACATGAAGGGGGTATCGGCACCAAAAACTGATCTTCAGATATATGCTGACCTGGGGGATCATAAAAACCTCTGCACTCTACCACCCAGGCAAAAGTTCCCATTTTTGTTTCTGTTTTGTTTTAACTAAAGCTGCAGTGGGTGGACACTTGGACTGAACAGAGCTTTGTTGAAAATTGTGACACGATGGCTGACAATATTTCAATGGGCAAGCTGTAAACCAACAGGTTAACCCTTTGACTCCCACACCCTATCCACCAACTGCAAAAATTTAAGCCTTTGATCCCTCACCCTATCCACCAACTGCAAAAATTTAAGCCTTTGACTCCTCACCTACCACCAACTGCAAAATTACCCTTGACTCCTCACCCTATCCACCAACTGCAAAAATGTAACCCTTTGACTCCCTCACCCTATCCAACGGCTTCCTACAGGAAGCTGGTGGATAGGGTGAGGGAGTTAAATGATTAAGGTTTTGCTTTGCTAGGATGGTTGGCAATGCAGGATGCTGTTAGACAGTGTGCAGGAGTCGAAGGGTTAAGTGCTCTGTATAATTTTGCCTCCCAGGGGTCTGGACATTGCAGAGGTCAACGATGACATGACATCAAAAATCAAAAGAGAATAGCTGTTAACAAAGACACTATCTATTTGCACATCAGCAACTACACACCCGCCTTACAATGATGTAACCAGCACATTACTTTCAACACTATCAAAAATCACTTCAACATCATCGAAAAAAACAATGTGTGACTAACAAAACTACTGAACATCAACATTTTCAAGTTTTGTTTAAATGAATACATACAAAGTGTAGTGTTATCAATCAACAGTACATTTTACATAAAAGCAAATCAGTTATGAAAATCCTCCAAAATTTTATCTGGTAGTATGAAAACCCCCAGGAATTATAGCCGAGGGCAAGAAAAAAGAACCTTGCCTGTTATGGATGTACAGCCCTGACACTGATTCATGGCTCATAAAACAATACTCTTATTAAGCATGCAGAATGGTTATCACAATTTCCATTACATAGTAGATATATATATAATGTTTCTTTTAATTAATTTTTGGAAGAAAATGACCCACTCCAGACACCATTCAACTTAGCCACCACCTATTTTAAATATAACGAATCAAATGTAAACTACATATTAAAACCAGATCTATTTCTGTTTTGCATGGCAGCATGAAATGCTAGAAGAAGACTGTTCATTGACATCTGTCCCCTTTTTACCCCCACAACAAGACGCACTCCCTGTTTTAGTTGGTGAAGTGCAGGGTGTGTGGTAGCCAGTCAGTTTCTTCAGCTGGCGATGAAGGGTCGTGACCTCATCCATCAGCAGCTGGCTGTGAGACCCATGCAGAACGTCCTTAGACAGCCTCAGCAAAACTGATCCTAGAGAATCAGGGATGGGAAGAGACGGGTAAGGCCAGCTCAAAAGGAAAGTTGTCACAAAGATGACTCAAACACAAGTATTGGTTCATGTCACAGCATGACTGTTTCTCACCTACATCAGCTCTCTCATCTTTCACTTGCTTTTTGACTTTGGTGCCAGTTCTGGGCCATGGTCCAAAAAGGTTCTGAAGCTGACTCATATCCTCTTCAGAAAGGTTTTTGACCTGATCGCAAACTAGTCTGTACATGTCTGTAGCCTCCAATTCTTTAAGCAGCTCTTCTACCACACACTGCACGTTGCAGGAGTTTGTGCAACGGACGTGTTCCTGCGTTCTCAGAACAAACATTTTCTGACCCAATTTCCCAGCAGTGTGACCAGACCCTGAAGGGCATGCGTGACCACAGCTGCCAGGCTATCAGCATCCTCTTCCGATCTGGATGCGGATAATATGATTTCAAGCTGCAGGTTCCAAGCTTCTAAAAATGCCTCATAACCTTCCAGACAATGAGGGGTGGCATTGACACTGAACTGCTCTGAGGTCCTGAACAGAAGCAAGGACTTGATGTACTTAGCTGGCCATAGCTGGATGTAACCTCTTGGCAGACCTGCAAACACAAATATAAAAAGATTTCATCATTCTCCTGGTTTACAAAATGGGACTTTGTCCATCATCAATATCATCCAAAACACAATCAAAATTACCCACAGCACAATAAGATGTACTGCAAAAATCAGCTTACGTGGCGTTTTCTTACTGTTTTCAAGACAGTATTTTATCTTATTTCATACAGGTTTTTCTTAACAATGCTTTTGTAGCACAGCACAAATGAAATTATCTCGAAGTTGTGTACGCTTTCTTCAGTAAACCAAAACTAAAATGAAAACATGTAACAAGGAACTGCAGATAAAATACCACTTTATCATGCACACAATCCCACCCAAAGCCTTGAGACACTCAACAAATGGGAAATAATGAGACTACAAACATTTCAGATTCTATACATAGAGATATTATAGCACACAAGCCATCCTTTTATCTAAACTTTTGAAGAGATCAACATGTCGCTGAAAGAAATGAAATATAAACATTCAAAATACACCACGTCCACATATGCTAAAGTCATTTGTTGCTGTACCTGTGGATTTATCCAATCTCTTCATGGCCTCAAACAGCTGAGACAGTGATACCCAGTGAGGTGGGTACTTGAAGCGAGCGGTGTCCAGAATCAGGATCATGTCCCGGTCAGGGTGGTATCCAGACACAGGCGCAAAATGCCCATCTCCTGTTTGATTCAGTGCAGGGCGAGAGTAGGACAACACGAGAAAAGAGTCGTCCTTCTGGGTCATGTCTTTCACCAGTTTCCTGAAGTCTTCCTCCTTGCAATGGCTGCCCACACGTACGGCCTGTGTGTCCAGGTGGTTGCAGTCGGCCAGGCAGATGAACTCATCAAACGTGATGCCTTCCTTACGAATCAGTTCTGTGGGTACACAGCAGTCCAGCATGTCTTCGTGGTACCATTTCCACGGACCTGTACAAGTATGCCTGTCTATTGACATTCAATTTAAATCAAACTGTCAACTGAGATTAATCTTGTACACAAAGCCAGTTACTAATTTCAAACAGAAAGCTAATCACTAATTTCAAACAGAAAGCTAATCATTAATTCAACAACAACAAACAAACAAACAAAAAAAGATAAGAAGAATAAGAAAGAAAATTAATCACCATTATCAAAAAGTAAACTAATCTGTAGTAATGACTAGTTAAGTTTCAAGGTTAAAAGCACTACGCAAACAGGATAAAGACAGTAAACCAACTTAGTAAAAAATCAGCTTACATCAAATGTGGTAATCAAATCAAATTAAGTATCTATCGATAATAAACAGATCAAAAAAATTTTCAAAAAATAAAAACGGCTTGTGGCAGAGTCACTGAAGAGTCTTACTGAATGAACTGTAAAACGCCTCATGTGACGTAAATCCAAGCACTATGCGCGATTTAACCCAATGGGCTTGTGACAAACCATGATGCTTACTTGACCTTTTGACTGATATAAGAATGTATGCAAGTTTTACAAATATTATTACCATCAAACAAATGCCTATCAACAAACATCAGGAAGAGAGTTCTATGTTATATAGAACCCATACTGTTGTACGGTTGTGAGGTGTGGACAGTCAACATACAAAGTCAGAAAAAAATTGAGGCAACTGAAATGTGGTTGTTAAGAAGAATGTTGAGAGTTCTATGGACAGCAAAGAAAACAAATGAAAGTCTTGAAGGAGGCAGACACAAGAAGATCATTAATAAAGAAGATTAGGAAAAGACAAGCAACATTTATAGGACATATTATGAGGAAAGGGGAATTAGAACACCTGATCACAAAAGGAAAGCTGGAGGGAGAGAAAACACCGGGTAGACCTAGGGAGAAAATACTGGACAGACTTGCAGGGTGGCTGAAGACAGAGAGGGAGGGAGATGTACTTGCAGCGACAGGGGATAGATTTGTGTGGAGAGCCATGGTCACCAATGCCATGTGACAGGGCACGTGATGATGATAACTACCAGCAACTATGTTAACCCTTTGACTCCCGCACCCTGTCCATCAGCATCCTGCATTGTCAACCAAACTAGCAAAGCAAAAACATAACCCTTTGATTCCCTCACCCTATTCACCAGCTTCGTGCAGGAAGCTGGTGGATAGGGTGAGGGAATCAAAGGGTTAAGTTTTTGCTGTTGGTGAATAGAGTGCGGGAGCCAAAGGGTTAAGAGTATTAAGAATGAGAAAGCGACGTCATGATGTTTACAAACTATGGTTCACATCTTGAAATATCATTTGCCATACAGGAACACTTTTGGTAGATCCTGAGTGTGTTCACTGATCAGAAAAATGGTTCATAAAACTGTGCGTGCAGCCTCCAAGCAAAGCAGCAAGGTAAAAGTGAGTGAACACACCCACAACACAACATACTAGTAGGACCTCGACCACCTCACTTCCCTATAACCTTAGGGTTATAGAAGTACCTAGGCTATTTGTTTGTTTTTGTTCTGCCCCATCTTCTGCATTGTTTCTCACGCTGGGTAAGAGGAGAAGACAGTTTCCTCTGAAAATTGGCCAGGGTCCAGGGGCAATGTCCCTGCCGGTGGGTTCGCCCCCCAGAAGCTGAAGAATTTCTGTAATTTTGAGGCATTATGGATGCATTTCCTGATGGCAAATACAATAATTCAGTAATATTTCCTCTGAAAATTTTTTTTTCCCCTCTGAAACTAGTTCATCCGCTGAAATCAGTGGATCCGCTGAGAGTTACCCAGCCTGTTTCTGTGACACTTGCCCCACACCACTTCATTTGGATCTCTGACACTCCTCCAAACCCATCAAAACTGAGGTTATCATATCAGCAGGGTTTTAAGGGCTACAGAATAAGGGACAATTTTTCACAATAGTATGACAATATATTGGAGTTCCAGAGATGACACTATGGAATTCCACTTCAGATTGACACTGTGTGACAGCGTTATATATTTACCTTCACATTATGTCACGGCGTCAACTAGGCCTGAAAGTTACACTTGCACTGTTATTTTGAAAATACTAGAAACAACTTCAATGATATATCTGTCAATGGATGATACTTGATTATGTTTGACTGTGTAGTCCTAGTCGTCCCAGTGAGATCGCAACACACTCGACAAAGGGCAGGAGCTGGTCAGAGACAAAAATTCCCGTGAACGTTTTTTTGGACAGATAGGGGTTCAAACCCATTCAGTAGCCCATTGATTTGCCACATTAACTAACCTCTGCTTTTTGTTTTCCTGACAGGAAGATCAATAATAAATGTATGGTATTCCTAATTATTCTCACCTTTCCAGACTCGACCTGGGTCAATCTCCAGGGAATTTAGCACCATGACCAGGGTGGATAGTCCACAGTATGCTGGCTCATCCTGGGTTCGGAACTGTGAAGCCAGCCGGAAATAGCAGTTCATATGACCTGCACACATTTCACATTTCAGATGGTCATTATCAAGTTACCTTTTTAAACTGGAATAGGCTACCATCAACTTGACAGACAGTCACAGGTGGTGGATGGCTGCAGTTCATATGACCTGCACACATTTCACATTTCAGATGGTCATTACCAAGTTACCTTTTTAAACTGGAATAGGCTACCATAAACTTGACAGAGAGTCACAGGCAGTGGATGGCTGCAGTTCATATGACCTGCACACATTTCACATTTCAGATGGTCATTACCAAGTTACCTTTTTAAACTGGAATAGGCTACCATCAACTTGGCAGATAGTCACAGGCGGTGGATGGTTTCCAGACATGTGGTTACCTGCAAAATATGCCAGGCTTGCCTGGATGAATAAGCAGTTCCACACCAACTGACAATGATCATTAGCATCAGAACAGGTTATTGTTACTGCTATTTCTGTTTAAAGCCCAGCTGACTGTGTACAGCCACGTATCAGGGCTTTAACCCTTTCAAAACACAATACTTCAACGGGGAAAAAAAAAGGAAAATAAATTAAGTACACATTTCAATGCATTTGTGCACATAATCTAAGGAGATGCCCCGGGCTTTGACCACTCTGTCCAATTCATCACACAGGGAACTTAAAAAACATACCTAAATACAAAAGTAAACATATCTAAGAGTAAGACACTAAAACATAAAAATGGGCCTACATTACCTAAAATTGCTTCTGCATACTTTGTTTCCCCAAGAGCCAAAAATGCACTTAATACATGTACCCAATTATTAATCCTAAGAGATAGTATGTGAGAGTTTACCAAACACATACAGGTGAATAGACCAGCAAGGTAGAAAATGATAGGAAGAAATGACAGAAAGCAATGGATCAAGGCAGGATCAAACAGAGTGACAGAAAAGAGGAAATTTCTAGCCCAGAATTTCCAGAAGGTGGGGATACTATTTATACTGAAAAAGCCCCCAGCATCCCCACGGGGGGTAAGAACAAGCTAGAATGGCATGTGACAAGCCCACACCTAGAAAATACCCTATCTTTTCTTTACAATGTATGATGAAGCCATCATGTGGATTTGGGCCATCCACAGGCCTAGCCCCTTATGTTCTTTGGCTATGATCTAAGGGCAGAGTAACCCCTACAGAAAACCTACAGGGCTGAAGTCAGAGGTAGCAGGCCAGCCAGCAATTTATAACAAACCATGATGCCATACAATTTAACACAAGCACCCACACATTCATCTACATTAGATGAGAATGGGGCTTGTCCATTGAGTTCCCTTTGGGGTATCTGTCTTGTCACTTGAGGTAATGCAGGAGAACAGCTACTGGTTCTCACCACCAAGCTCATGGCAGCTGATAGGAACTGGGAAAAATGACCACATTCACTGCCAGAAGTGGCCTGAATGTGCAGATGACAAATGAAAGAAAATATGTTTAAAGACTGAGCTTTGTTCGTTAAATGCAATAAACATGCTTTTGCCATGGCTATACATACAAATGAATTATTACAATAATTAATGAGCAAAACTTAAGCAAACTATTCTAAATTATTTAATAACTGACAACAACTTTTGTGTATACATGCAAACACACATGTGTATATCATATGCCACTTTGTGTGTGTGAGTGAGAGGAGACAGAGAGAAAGAGAGAGAGAGAGAGAGAGAGAGAGAGAGAGAGAGAGAGAGAGAGAGCGTGTGTGTGTACATGTGTGTGTGTGTGTGTGTGAGTGTGTATGTGAGTGTGTCTGTGTACGTGAGTGCGTGTGCGTGTGTGTGCGCGCGCGCACTCGCACATATGCGTGCATGCAGGAGTAAAGGAGGAAACAGAATGAATGTTTAACACATACAAAATAATTATTTTTTTTATTAACTGCCCCTCTCCCATCTCGATTTCTGCCCCTATCCAACTTTTCTAAAACTGTATTCAAAGAAAAAAGAAACAAAAACAAAAGAAAAACAACATGAATTATAAAATTAGAGGCCATGCTGCAATCCTGCGTCATATACTATTACCTGTTTCCAGGGCCTCCCTGAAGATCTGCTTCCCTTCATCAGAAGCAAATGGAATGCACAAATCGGGCAAAGGTCGGCGGTAGAATACTTTAGGCGGAGAAACTGTCTGTCCAGTGGCAGCTACATCAGAACTGTCTGCCTTCTTGTTCTGCTCTTTGGGTTCCAGTTTCTGTTTCAAGCTGGTAGCCATTGAAACCAGTGGATTTGTCAGGGTTCCTGTCATTTACAAGTAAAAAAAATTAAAAACCATAAATAGACAACCATACAAAAGATGTGTGTGTGTGTGTGTGTGTGTGTGTGTGTGTGTGTGTGTGTGTGTGTGTGTGTGTGTGTGTGTGTGTGTGTGTGTGTGTGTGTGTGTTTTGTGTGAGTGTGTATGTGTGTGTCAGGGTTCCTGTCATTTAAACGTAAAACAAAAAAAATCTATAAATAGACAAACCACACAAAAGATGTGCATGTGCATGTGTGCGTGTGTGTGTGTGTGTGTGTGTGTGTGTGTGTGTGTGTGTGGTGTGTGTGTGTGTGTGTGTGTGTGGTGCGCGCGCGTGTGTGTATGTATGCTTGTATGATCCTCTGTACTTGTGAGGATGTGTGTCTGTGTGTGTATACTCTGTCCTAAATAGTAGCATGCGTATGAAAGCATCATATCATATCATGTTCACAGGTGAGCATATAAAAATTTTCAAAGGTTTTGTCAAAAGCTGCCATTTCTCAACTATTTGTACTTAAAAGCAACTATTTTTAACTTGAGATAAAATATGGTCTTTGCACTACTAGTAC
The DNA here is from genome assembly GCA_030674185.1 of Monoplex corrugatus. Taxonomy (NCBI): domain Eukaryota; kingdom Metazoa; phylum Mollusca; class Gastropoda; order Littorinimorpha; family Ranellidae; genus Monoplex; species Monoplex corrugatus. Next base: position 9,174,528 of record JAPXFY010000017.1, on the reverse strand, counting down.
TACCATGCACAAAATTATTTATTATACCACAATATTAAGTATAATGGTAAGACGACACTGAAATTAGTGAAAATGTGATATAAACAACTGAGCATCTCAAAAACGGATCCTAACGTCTTCAAACATGGAGATAGTCCTATCAAAATGCATGCCAATTTGATAATTGTGTATGCAGACAAGTGATATCATATAGCACAGTTTGAATCAGTTGCCGTGGTGTAGTGGTTAACGTAACGGACTACTGACTGGAAGGTTGTGGGTTCAAATCCCCATCAGTCCCTTCAAAAATACATCACTGTGGGGTTTTTCGGCTCTAACCGACTCTTACCCAGAATTGGGTGTGCTATGGGCTCATTGGGAAGACTGGGACCTAACAGTTGAGTCTCATCCACTTCACTGTATGTTAATGGATACATCACTGAAGGCGCTGCTCAAACCTTCTGACCAGCACCGCTGGTGTCTGTATCCCTCAGGCCTGGTTGACGCCAGGATATATGATGACAGTAAGTGTAGAATACAGCCCTGTCATGCAGTCTCAATCCTAAATGGAATTCCATAGCATCATGATTATCATCCTCATCAACACCATCATCATCACATTGTAAAAAAAAAAAAAAAAAAACAACAACAAAAACAACTGTGCCAACTTCTGTGGCCATTAAGGTGGTGTAGAAAAATGGGACGAAAAAAAAAAATGGTGTGCACAAAGGTAACCTCCCTAAGTGCGATGATCCTAAAAATAAAAACAATAGAATTACAAAAAAATTACAGGATAATTTGCTGTTGGATCAACATTTTCAAACAAGGACTGCCCAGCTTGAAAGACAAGTACCAAAGTGGACATCTAAATGACACCCGCAGAAAGCAAACTTTCCAGCTTGTAAAGAGAATCTGCACATTTCAGTTCATGAAATACCTGGCTTAAATTTTTGGTGTTTCTTTTGGCATAGTTAAATGGATCATGCAGTATGATTCTGAAAAAGGAAAGTGGCTGCCAGATACATACCTTATCAACTGAAAGAGAAGGAAAAAAACAAAAAACACACACACACACATGAGGTTCAGTGTTTTAAGCAACTGCTTGTTATGTTTAAGCCAGAGGGGGATCACAGGTGATGAAATTTGGATCACCTTCTACGGTATTTCAAACAAAAGGTACAATCAAGTGTGGGTGGGCGCTAATGATTAAACTAATTAAAGGCTGTACTAAGACATGATTTTCAAAACCAGAAGAGACTATTTCCATTTTCTTTCACTCCAAAGCTTTGCAGTGATTGATATTTTGCTGCAAAAATCTGCTCATACTGATAGATGCAGGAATGTTATGCCCAAAGTTATGCAATCTGTCCATAAGCAGCATTCAAATGTGGATACTAGCAAAACACTCCCTCTACTGACAACACATTTTTTTTTAATGCCCATAAAGCCAAGGTCACTTGACCTATTTAAGTGAGAAATCCATTCAAGTTCTTCCTCATACACCCTACAGTCCTGACTTATCCTATGCAATTCTGGTTGTTTCCCCTTAGAAGCAAAACCTGACTGGCAAAAATCACGATCTGGGAAAAGGAGTGAAATCACTGTTCACTACAATATGGCGTATCTGAGATTAATGAGACTATCAAAGTATCATAGTATCAAAAAGCATTTGACTCATTACTGAGAAGACGAATTGTGAAGAAGAAAGGGGACTTTAAAAGAACCTGAAAAGTTCACATACCTTTGACTTCCTATTTTTTGTTTGGTGAAGGAAGGATCAGCCCTCATACAAAATTCGTATTATCCAGTGGGCCGCCTTTCTTGACCTTGTTTAATTCCCTCATACAATGTGACACTGAATGTCATATATTCACCAATCAACAAAAGCCTAGGCAGTCTGTGATTGTAAGTCACGAACATAATTATGTTTATCAACTAATGTGATCACACTAAATGTTCCATTAATGAATTATATGATTATTATGATATATTCCACCAATCAACGAAAAGCCTAGGCAGTCTGTGAGTCACACTAAATTATGTTTCCCTTCATCAATGTGAATGTCATGGTCAGTACCACTAACAATCATCGACCTCATGCAATGACATAATATTTTAGATGTAATACTAATTGGGTACAAGGGCAGTCCTAATCCTAACTTTAGCCAAACCCGACGGAGTTAAAAAATTTTCCATGAAAAGATTTGCGAGATTCAGATTGCCGTTTCCAACGATGAGGGTGAGGCAGAGTTAAAGTTCAATGATTAGGCCTAATGTTGATCTAACTAGCCGTATGTTTATGCGCGATACGGATATCTGCAGAAATAACTATGTAAGTAGTTAAATAGCAGATGCTTATTTTAGTTTTTACTTCCTTTACCTAAAGGAAATAATACTAAATAGTGCTTTTTAGGGCTTTAGTTCATTATAAATTCAGTCGAAATAGTGCCTGACAATGACACAAAAACGTACTACTACACGTTGACCTACTCAAGTTTACAACGAACTTTCAATGAACTGAAAAAAAAATTGCACATATTCTGCTTCCCTTTCTCGAGTTTCTTAGTTCTAGTATAGAAATCATCATGATAATCCACCACCGTCATCATTCATGTTATCGTACAAACAAACAAAACACACACCGTATGAAGCGGGTTTTTTCCCTCACCTTTTTAAGTTTAGCAGCCTCCTGTTGCCATTCAGCAGCGCCTGGCCATAACGCAAAGTGAGTTTTAACATGAAAAGAATAACTTTACCCTTTTCACACCGATTCTTTTTTCTTTTTCTTTCTTTCTTTCTATTTTACCCCCCGACTGAGTTTCCGCGTAGTGTGACCCCGTGACCTGTTGTTTAGAGTAACTCCCCTTAGCGAACGTGTGGCACAGAGATGATCTATCTCATTATTATTGCTGTTATTATTTAATTTCTTTTTCTACTTATTAGAAGGTCCTGTCGGCATTAGACGTAACTCCTACCAAAACGAGAGATATGTTTTGCATCAATGACAAAGAAATCAAATTAATGAAACATCCGGGGATTTTGCGATAAATACACAACCGGACTTAACTTATCCTGACAGCGCTTGTATGAACGAATGCATTCCAAACACAAACCCAAGTTCTATTCCTCACCTTCACCATCTGAGTTAGCAAAATGTCAACGGAGAAAAAACAATCTCAAGGGTGAGGAGTTGGAGTTGGGCTAGTGTTTGGATTAGGACAAAAGACATTATAAAAATGTTCTACTTAGGACCGATTACATCGTGCCACTGCACAAAATCCGTGAGAAGGCTAAACTGCACCTCAGATGTTTTTCTTCTGTCCGATAAATTTGACGTCAGATTCAAGAGTTCGTGTCCTCAAACTGTCGCTAGACAGGATATTACCTTCCCATCCACTCTCGCCCATCCCACAATTTTTACCCCGTGGGAATACTTTCTGGAAATTCTGTGCTAGGAATTTTCTCTTCTCTGTCACTCTTTGTTTCTCCCTCGCTCCTTTACTTTCTATCGTCTCTTCCCGTCATTTTTTGCCTTGCTGGCCCATTCACCTGTACGTTTCCATTAAAGTGTCCTATACTTCCTCCTAAGATTCATAAGTGGGCACATGAATTAACTTCATTTTTGACTTCAAGGGACTTTGGTGAGCAGACGCACTTCTATGTGTTTTAGGCCAGTTTTATATGTGTTTTAGTGTACTTATGCGTCTGTATTCAGGTAATTTTTAAACCTTCTATGATAAATTCAAAGAAGTGGTCAACACCAGGGGCATGGTGATTAAAATTGTGTGCGCAAATGCATTTATATGTGTGTGTGTTTTATTTTCTTTGCCTTTTTTCAGGTTTAAAAGAGATATTGGCATCGGCTGAGCTTTAAGCAATAATGATAATGCTCCTCATGCAGGTGATGATCATTTCGTTCTGTGTAGAACTCGTCAGACTTTTCTGCCTGGAGAGAAGGACGTCCACACACACGTAAAATGATCGACCCAAAAGATAAGGTAGCAGCACTTTATAAAGTGGAGAGACTAACAGATCACTTGGTGACGGTAAAAGAGACTTTTCAAAAGGGGTAGAAGGGGGAAAAAGCCATGTGCTGAAGAGATGCTGTAAAATGATGCATGCCTGACGCACTCAGGGATGTATCCTCTCACGACAAACAAACAAACAATCAATCAATCAAACAAACAAACAAACAAACAAACAAACCAAAGTTGAATTCGATGAAGCAGTTTTGTGTGATAAAACACGAAATGGAGATGACTACCAGGGGCTGCTTTAGTGAGTAAAGAGAGATAAGCAGGTATGTATCCGAAACTCCGAAACATGGAGAGTAGGGTTTGTTTCCCTTGCCTGGAGAGATGTACGTCCACGCACACGTAAAATGATGGACCCAAAACGTAAGGTAGCAGCATTTATAAAGTGGAAAGATATCACGTAAATGACTAACAGATCACTTGGTGACGGTAAACGAGACTTTTCAAAAGGGGCAGAAGGGGAAAACAAATAGCAAAACTTTAAGACAAACAAATGAAATAGACTTTTCATTGTCTGGTCTGAAACAATTTGTTTGTCCTCATGATTGTAAGGGAGGCAACCCTACTTTCTCCCTCTTGAGGCTGAGAGTACCTGCCTGCATTTACTCTTCATGGTTTCTTTGGTATGCTCTTTACAATGTACTGTGTACAAATGTTGCTTTGAAAAAATCTCGGCCAGACTCATCCAATCTCTCTCTCTCCCCCCCCCCTCTCTCTCTTCTGTGGTGTGTGTGTGTGTGTGTGTGTGTGTGTGTGTGTGTGTGTGTGTGTGTGTGTGTGTGTGTGTGTGTGTGTGTGTGTGTGTGCACGCTCCTTTAATGAAACTTCAAACAGCGCTAGATTTTTGCATCGCAAAATAACCGTTAATGTAACATACAGACAATACGTAGTCTGATTTGTCTATTTGCATAAAAATGTTAACACACAACACACACACACACACACACACACACACACACACACACACACATACACACATACACACACACACACACACACACACACACACACACACACACACACACACACACACACACACACACACACACACACACACACACCAGTTTACAATTATAAAACCAGAAAGCAAAAATATTATTAAAATGTTTTAAAATGAAATATTTGAAAGCAAACAATAACAACAACAGAACAAACAAATAAAAACAAAACAAAAAAATCAGAACAATATTCAATAGATTCGATAAATATGGTTCTATAATTTTCAAACCAGACTATAGGATTAAATCTAACAGCTGCACGACAGAAAGGAATCAAAACTTGAATGATAACACAACCAAAGCGGGCGCTTCCTTCTGATATAAACGCAACGAAAGCGATGATCATTTTTGGTCTTATTTATCACATGGCATTGGCTTCATGGCATATTGTGCATGTATGGAATTCGTCCGAAGCAATGATATTTTTTTGTCTTATTTATCACATGGCATTGGCTGCGCTTGTGCATGTATGGAATTCGTCCGAAGCAATGATCATTTTTGGTCTTATTTATTACATGGCATCTGTGGCTTCATGGCATATTGTGCAGGTATGGAATTCGTTCCGAGCGCGCCAGACACGCCATCGTGAGAAACTGAAACTGAAGCACACGTCATTGTAGGCGTAACCTCGTTGTTACAAAACTGACTGGAATAATTTCTGTATAGGCCTAATCAAAACATTGGCCAGATGTTACCGCACCCGAAGTATAACACGGAAAGTTCGGACATCTCTGTTTATCAGAGATTTGAGGACTGTATACAAGGATCAAACACTGATAGAGCAGGCAGAACAATGGCCCTGGTCAAGATACAAGATGGTCAAACCATTTCACAGCCTTTCCTTTTCTACCACATTTTTAGAAACAGTTTGGTATTATTCGTTTGTTTTTGGTTTCGTTTTGTTTTCGTAATCGTGACCTTGCACAAAAACCAACCAACCAACCAACAAACAAACAAAAACAAAAAAAACAAAAACAACCAAACAAACAAAACAAACAAACAAACAAAAACAAAAAACAAAACAAAACAAAAAATAAACACATAAAACAAAACAACCAACAAACAAAAAGTACCCACACTTTCAACCAAAGATAGTGAAAAGAAGCCATGTATTGGGGACATTTCACCATGATTTACTTGCAAACAAATAAACCCTTCCATAAACAGCGGATACATGTACTATCTTTGCTGAAAAATATCATTATTTTCGCCGTTGTGGCTTGAATGAATACGGACCTTGTATTGGTCCTTAGCAGCAGGCGGGGCTATGAACGCTATTGGAATCGAATTGAACCTAAGTGAGTCATATTTTCATGAAGGTCAACCTAGCTTATCATGCACTCGCTACTTTTAATTTTCTATGACAATCAGTAAGCTTATTCCAAATTGTCCCACGAACAGACATGAAATCACGAACTCACGATATGTTCCTCCACAGATTCCATTCAGACAGACAGACACACGGGTTTCAATCAGAATCAGTTGACTTTTCTCTCTCAAAAGGAAGATTAAAAACAGGTGTCCACTTCTCATCGACATTGTCATTGTAGATCTACACCGTCACAGACACTCTAAATACAAGTACTTATTAAGTAGCTGTCTACGACAGTGCTGTATTGTTCTCTTCAATCTTGTTGAAAATTCCTGTTTGATTGTTTTAATTTGACAAGGAGAAATCTTTTACTGGTCATCATGATCGCAAGTCTTCTCATTCTTATCCTGTCTGGAATCTGTTCTCTGGTACAGGTAAGCCAGGCATCACAGTCTTCGGTTTATATATTTTCCCATAATTATGGTATAGGGAACAATGATTTAAAAAAAAGGGAAAAATATCCCGCCCACCGATACAAACAAACAAACAAACGAGCAAACAAGCAAGCAAGCAAACAAACAAACAAAAACAAACACAAAACAAACAAATAAACAAGCAAGTAAACAAACAAACAAAACAAACAAACGAGCAATCAATCAATCAATCAATCAATCAACCAAGCGACCACCAACAAGCCAGCCAACAAGTTAAGCAACCACAAAGACCAAGACAATTCATTCTGACTTTTGTTTTTTCGGAGATGAGACAATAATTTTTATAATTTTTTCACGGATGAATTGATTCTGTCATAATGCTTTTTCAAATTCAAACACTTAAATCTGTATGAAAAGTGTGTTTGTTTTTTTGTTGTTGTCCTCCTTACATCCCCTCCCTCTATTTTTAAATTTTTTTTTATTAGTTTCACCTTAACCGATGAGAAATTTGCGTCGCTGTGTCCTATAGATGTTGCTGGTCTTTTCCTAATCTTCTTTATTAATTTTCTTTTTGTGTCTGCCTCCTTCAAGATTGTCTCGTTTGTTTTCTTTGCTGCCCATGGAACTCTTTAACAGTCCTCCAGACTTGATCTATTCCCCAAGTTGAAAGAATTCCTGTACACTCTACGTTTATACACCGTAGATGAACTGGAGATTGCCAAACAGGTACAAAATATCAACTCTGGTTGCCTAGCAACGGGAATTAGTCATTGTATCAAAGAATAATTGGACCAGGTATGTGTAAAGTTTCAAAGCATTGCGGGTAGAAAGAAACTCTAGGGAGAGCTAGACAACAGAAGGTCTTCAGAGAAGTAACCCCCTTTAGACAAGTGTTTCGGCCCTGAATTCCTTACACTCTCGGGGGGCCGGGCCACATCCAGGTCATGACTCCTGGATGCCCTTCTGCTGTTGTCTATTTTTATTTTTATTTTTCCCACGCCGGGGAGCGAACCTGGGCGATTCTGCGCTTCAGAACTGCGGTACGCGGTTTTACCAATGTGCTAACGGGGCACACATCATCTGTAGGGAATTTAATCCTTATGAAATTCACTTTTGGTTCCTCCTTGCCCAGATCCAGCTTGAGCTCCTTTCTGCTGCCTCTGCCATCGCTTTAAGGGCTCTAGTCCTCTTCTTCCCAGAAATGGCGAGTTGTTTCATGAGATCATAAGCGGAGGTGCCCACAAACCCTCTTGCCCCGACCTCTATGGCGAAGATTTTGACCCGCAGACCTGCGACAATTATTGTTTGGTTATTATTAGGACATTCTTGCTATTTACTTAACTACCATTGTAGAGCCACTAGAGGTTCCATCTTAAAATCAGTTTGCTCGGATTTGAGCCTGGCTTGCAAAGCTTTGTGCTTGTAGCATTCTGTCCACCCAGCTGTGAGCGGATATGACCCTATTTAGGTTAGTGGAAGGCAAAGCAACGAGAGAGGGGAATAGACCCTGCCCTCAGAAAGCAGGAATGAGGGAGTATAATCTTTCTGTATCTCACTCCATGGACAGCAAAGAAGCAAAAGACAGTCTTGATGGAGGCAAACGCAAGAAGATCATTGATAAAGAAGATCAGGAAAAGACAAGCAACATTTATATGCCACTTTATGAGGAAAGGGGTATTAGAACACCTGGTCACAACAGGAAAGCTGGGGGAAAGAGAACACCAGGTAGATCCAGGGAGAAAATATTGAATGGACTTGCGGGGTGGCTGAGGACAGAGAGGGTGGGGGATGTACTTGCAGCGACAAGGAATAGATTCGTATGGAGGGCCATGATCACCAACGCCATGGGGCAGGGCACAGGATGATGATGATGACCTCACTCCCAAATGAGCTAACATTTACAAGGCAATTCTTGATATACGCATAGATTATATAGTTTACCTGTCTCTTTCTGATCCAACACACCGTCAAAAAGTCCTTATAGTCACCATCGTCACCACAACCACCGTACACATATTTACTCACCTGTTGTATTTTTTTTCTCCCTGTCTTTTTCTCTTTCAGACTCAAGACACGATTGAGAAAAACTGTGACCCTCGTGTGAGTCACCGTTTTGACGCATGCCCCACAGGTTACTGCTGCGTGAGAGATGAGTTCCTCCCCACCTGGGTCTACTGCAAGAAGGCAGGTGCTGAGCGCGAGGGGTGCACCACACGTGACACAGAAACCAACTGTCCCTGTGGCGATGGCCTTCAGTGTATGCCTAACATTATCAGTTCCTCTGGGACGGCTTCACTCTACGGAAAATGCCGCAACTTGACGACAACCACCACCAGTACAACCACCACCACCACCACCACCACCACCACCACCACCACTATGGAGCCTACCACTACTACTATGCAACCTACCACTGATACTACGTTAACCATGACTGAAACCATGACTGACTCTACCATGATGCCCACGGCTCTACTAAGGTGCCTTCTTCCCTGGATATGACCACCCCGTGCCCGCATGGGCACTCTTGTGAACACCATCATGATCACCACACTCACGACCAGCAGCACGGCCACACTCACCAACCGCATGAGCCCGGGCATACTGAAGATCCCATTGTTGGATAAAGTTGGCGGCGTGTTGACATTGTTCAGCTGGGTTTCAACTAGACGTCTTTTTCAACACGATAGTCGATAGTCTTGTGTGACTGGATCATACTGTGACAAAAATCAACCTTTCCTATTCTTCTGAACAGCATTTTCTCTGGAGCCTTTATTCTTTCTTTTTCGTACTGTGAAATTAAGAAATAGCCATGTCGATGTCAGTCCACAATTATGAGTCAATGTTACCATTAGCGTATTACCAGAACAAGCAGATATGATTAAAGTGAAGGTTGTCCCATAACCTTAACCCTTTGGCCCCCGCACCCTGTCCACCGGCATCCTGCATTGCCAGCCATGCTTGCAAAGCAGATCCTTAACCCTTTGATTCCCTAACTCTATCTGGTGGTTAGGGTGAGGAAATCAAAGGTTAATTTTTTTGCAGTTGGTGGATATAGTGCGGGAGTCGAGTCAAAGGGTTAAGGCTCTAAGGGAAAGAGATAGTAGAGACATAAAATTTCTTCAAACCAGCATTATATGGGTAGCGCTCACTCCTCCACTTCATTGCTTTACCTTCACTAACCCTGACTAGAGACAGGTACCCACGCTGGATGGATTAAATACCGTAAGCATCAAGTTTTCCTCAAACCAGATTGGAACCTATGTAATCAGAATGAAGATAGGAGCTTTACCTCTACGCAAATAGTATTTCGATGGCCCATCCATTCATAGCTGTGAACTCCCCGTTTGAGTGTTAAACGAATTTTACATCTTTTTAAGACCCAAAGATTGGGCCACGCCATTCAAACCACATGCTTGCGAATTCTTTGGTCATGGGCTCTGCTTCACTTTTGGTGGACAAATGTTGTTAACATTCATTCACAGCTGAACAACCAGAAAAATCTTGTAGGTTCGATTTCCTTATAGCCTAGATGACCTTGAGGACCATTTCAAAGTGGTCAGACAAAACATATCAAAATCAAAATCATATCCTTCTAATCCCAAAACTGAATCTTTCGAATATTGTTTAACCCCCTACCAAATCTAAACTGCGCTCAAATGAAATAGGAATTGGACGTTAACAATTAGTCCGTTTTCGAACTTGCATATAATTTATTTCAGAATGATTTCTTGGCTGTTTAAAGACGGGTCTACACAGTCTGTTTTTGAACTTGCATATAATTGATTTCAATTATGATTCCTTGCTGTTTAAAAACGGATCTACACCTAACATGGGTCATATGTCGAGATAACGAAGACCATAAGAAATATATGTGGTTAAAGCTGGTCTGTTGTCAACATCACAAATGTCTAACGGTCTTGGAAAACTGCACATAGCTGGACTCTCATTGTTTGGATTGTCGGCTGTTTCTGGAATCTACATAGATTCTTCTCAGACTCTGAGTTTCATTCAACAGTTAAGTATGAACTATTTTCGTTTTTGAATTCAGCAATTTATGAAAACAGTGCTGTTCAATATTTCCCCATCACAAAATGTACATTTTTCATAGGCTGCAATCTAGGCTACTAGATATCAACTGGATATGTGTTTTCACGTCTGGTCGCCCAGTTGTAAAATTGTCTCTTGGTTTCACTGAGTGAAGGTCTTCGAGTTGCAAAGTACTACTTACTGTTTTGTTCAATCCAAAACAGAAATATCGAAGATGTAAAGCAGACTTAATATATGACCTCGTTTATGTCATTTGGAAATACACTGTCATGATCTGGACCATGTCTTGTCCCTTTACCCTGAACAGTCTTTGACCAATGTGTGTGTGTGTGCGTGGTGTGTGTGTGTGTGGTGCGTGTGTGTGGTGTCATGTGTGTATGTGTGTGTGTCATGTGTGTCATGTGTGTGTGTGCATGTTGTGTGCATGTGTGTGTCATGTGTGTGTGTGTGTGCATGTGTGTGTGTGTGTGCGTGTGTGTGTGTGTGCGTGTGCGTTTGTGTACGTGTGCGTTTGTGTACGTGTGTGTGTGTGTGTACGTGTGTGTGTGTCGTGCGTGTGTGTGTGTTGTGTGTGTGTGTGTGTGTGTGTGTGTGTGTGTGTGTGTGTGTGCGTTTGTGTGCATGTGTGAACATGCTCAATCTACTATTAACAATCCAAGTTTCTCTCTCTTTAAAACGCTTCATAATATTATTTTCGTATCTTAGTCACAACGAATCTTCCAGATAAAATTTGATATGCTAATTATGAGACGCACGTGACACAATGCAGCACCAACAATTATATTTCATCAATGTAAAAGAATGCTCTGCTCATTACGAAGAATTCCTAAACGATTATCCAGTGAATCCATAGCAACGTTGTGGGTCGTCTTTAACAGATTTGCTGGGCAGTCGTGTGGGATAATTCATAACACGCAGTCAAGTGTCTTACTGTCAGCACGGACTGCACATCAGTTGACTATTGATCCCTGCACTTGAGGGTCGAATCCACAAACCCTGTGTTAGCACATTGGCGCTCTGACCAACATAGCTAACGCAGCCTAAGCGGTCCTATTAGATTAGTTTGTGAGCATGTCATGCAGATAATACAGGGGGCATGGGTTTGACCCTTAAGCAGTACGTGTTTTTTTTAAAACTGGGATGCCTGCCTCTTTTGATAGAACCATAGATTCCAAAATTCATGTCTCAAGTTCAATCCCAGCCTGCAACGTAAAAGTTGACATGTTCACTATCCATCTTAATGCTCCGATCATTCTGGTGGTGTCAAATGAATGTTTCAGGTGTCCTGATCTGTCCCCTCCCCCCCACCACCTTTTCCATGTCTAGATCTTACCGTGCATAGGCTTTTGCACAGCTCAACAAGTTTGCCAACCTTTCAGCTGCTGCAGCAGAAAAGCGAGTTCGCAGAAAAGGGATGACAGCCAACAGGCCAGCATCGGCATATAGCGGACAGATAACCAACTTTTTAGGCGAATCGTTCACTTCCGGAAAGAAGCACCAAAATTGGCACACATACTCCTTGGGGATTGCTCTTTTAATAAAACCCGTTAGCCACCTAAAAATTCAAGACGGCGGCCATTTTTCAAGATGGCCGCCATTGAATATACAGAAATATTGCATTTCGCGATAAAATCAAAAAGATTTGTCCTATTTGAATCATCTTTGTGTCAAATCATACATTTTTCACTATGTAGAATCCGAATTTGGAACCATGGACTTACTCACTGGCTTCCTTGTACCAAGAGCGGATGTCAACACACAACCAGGGCACACTGGTGGCACCGCTGCTGTGAAACTCAGCATGGGGTTCAGTATCAGCTGAATAATTATTTAGTGTATCTAAATAATTAGTTCAGTGTCCCAAATGCTGTCTAATAAGCCCGGCATCAGTTAGCTACTGTAGATTACATGCAGTTTAACATAGATGTTTAGTTAACAGCCGCGCCTAATTGACAGGGTGTGCCAGCGCGGGAGAGCCGAGCCAAGGGTAATGGGCTTTACATTGCTTTGCATGTAGTTACCTGGATGGTGTACAGATCGCACGGGACTTAAATGATACTGGATGAACAATCGGGCTAGGTGTAGGTCATATATTTTTTATTCCCGAATCTAGTCGTATCCCATACCTTATTGTGCATGATTGTGATCAAGGTAGTAAAAGGATAAACCCTCGGCCTTGGTTCACTGAATACAGATAATTATCATACTGTGATACCTTGAATACCATTCACCAAGATGGCAAATACAGATCCAGGACCGTCTAAATTCCGGACTGACTGGAGCAAGTGTTGTCTTTGCCAGAAGAAGAAAAGTGAAGAGCTCAAGTCACCACGTGCACAACCACAAGAACATGATGGCTACACTATGATTGTGACCAATATTCCCCTCTTTCACGCAATTAATGACATGCCTATTGTTCTGGATCCAGCCAGACTTGATGATAGGTGGTGGCATTGAAAAAACTCTGAGGAGGAACAAGGCGCAGTATCACCAAAGTTGTCGCCATATGGTTAACAAGCGAAACTGGAGAGAGCCAGAAAAAAAGAGCAGAGTGTGCTCAGCCAGTAGAAGCCAGACCAAAGTGCGTAGGACCAAGGTGCGTGTTTCATATGTGACAAAGAAGCCCTATCCTCTGAACTCATACAAGTTATGACGATGAACCTCAATAACAGACTTAATGAATGTGTCCACACGGACTACTGGAAAGAGACAGATGAACAACCCGAAGAGGTGCCTAGCTTCGAAGCTTGGTGTGAGCATCGCAAACTGCAAAGTCACCAGTTTCATTTCTGGTATATGGTGCTGTCAATGGAACTGGTGATCCTCTTGTTGATCCGATCATTCAGGGAAGCCAATTCTTCCTGTACTGTCAGTCACTGGCTCAGCTGATACCATACTTCTTTGCCAACAACAATGTAAACTATGCACGGTGGCTTCCGATCCACTACAGAGACATGGTGACCCTGGAACAGAAGAGTCCTCAGCTGGCGCAGGAGTTCCAGAGTGGAAACTTTGTTGTACACAAATAGAGCCAACAGTTCTCAGCAGTGGCTATTGACCAAGCTCACGAGCAGGCCAACGCTGTCGTCAAGGCAGACGGGGGTGCGATCGGCGTGACTGAAGACCCATCAGCACTGCGAAGATGGATGATAGCTGGTCCTGAAGTCAGCCACTTGGTTGCACAGTATGAGGCAGCATGTGGGACCAAAGAGGGTACTGAACACACCAGCCACCATGAGGAGACAGAACGAGCACAAAGAGTGTTCCTTGATATAGTAGAAAAGCTCTCACAAGCCATGCAAGATATGGGCAATCCTTTCCGGAGAGTCGGGACCTGTTTTTGCTTGATACAAAGGATATTGCTCACCAAACTGCCGCCGAGCTGATTGGCACACCCCTTGAGAATGGCAAGGTCCGTTTCCAGGAATTCATGAAGGGACTGGAAGGGGAAGAAGAATCCACCTTCTATGAACCAATCAAGAAGAACAGGGTTGACTTTTTCCGACAGGTACCAGCGTCTGTTGACTCTTCAAATTAAAAAGTGCTGAAGGCAGACTGTCAACTGTTCTCCAAGCTATTCATATATGCCAGAGCAGAGAGTGTGACTTGAAGGAGTTCTTCCGTCATGAGAACCAACCACATCCTGCTGCCCTCAGTGGAAAGCTCCACACCTGTCAGAAATCCCACCTCACTACCATTCTTGAGAGCCAAGTTACAACCCTGAGGCAGAGCCAGACGCCGACACCATCATCAGTCTGCCCCCACGGAGTTCAAAGACGTTCGAAGAGTACGCAGTGCTCGATGTCCTTCCTACAATACAAGCATATCTACCAAGTGCAAGAGAACGGACATTGTGTTTGATGTCCACCGGCCATCTAGTCTGAAAGCTGAAACTAATCAAAGCGAGGACGCGGGTGAGACGCAGGGTGACAAGGAGGGCAAAATTCCCTCAAACTGGCGAAACTTCCTGAGAGAAAATGACAACAAAGCCGAGCTTTCAACTTTCTGGCTGATAAGATTGCAGTGTGGCCACACCAAATGTGGTCATCGTGACCAAGGAAGAAGATGCTGTCAGCAACCGCACTATCATCTGGCTGGGGTGGCACCATGCAGTCAGAAGAAGCTGACACGCGGATCTTTGTGCATGCCAGGCACGCAACAGAAGCAGGCAGCAAAGTCATCATGGTCAAAGCCAGGGACACAGATGTTGTCGTCATCGCAGTCAGTGTTCTGCAGGCACTTCAGGAGCTAGGTCTGCAGCAGTTGTGGATTGCCTTTGGCCAAGGACAGAACCTGAGGTGGGTTCCTGTACATGACTTGTGTTGTACTCTTGCAGAAAAGAGCAAAGGGATGCTCTTCTTCCATGGCTTCACTGGCTGCGATGTCGTTTCAGCATTCCGTGGAAAAGGGAAGAAGTCTGCTTGGCAAACCTGGGATGTTTGTGATGAGGCTTCCGGTGTCTTCAGCAAACTCAGCCAGTACCCACTGGTAGTGGAGACCTTGGAGAAGTTCGTGGTCATGATGTACGACAGATCCAGCACAGCTGAAGGTGTCGATGATGCGAGGTTGGACATGTTTGCTCGGAAGCAGAGGCTGTACGAAGCCATTCCTCCAACCCGATCCAACCCGATCATGTGAAGCGTGCTGCCTACCCTGCATCTGCAGTTAGTCAACAGTACGTCAACCAGAAACGCAGACTCCTGCCAACTGGGGCTGGACCAAGAAAGGAGATCTGTGGCAGATCGTTTGGACAGAGCTCCCACCCATTGCAGAGAGTTGCCAGCAGCTGACCAAGTGTGGATGCAAGTCGGAATGCTGCGGTCGATGCAAATGCTACTGCTTTGGTCTGACCTGCACGGCACTGTGCAGCTGCAGATACGAGTTTAGAAGCGTTGTAGTATACTCATCCAGGCAGCAAGACAATAAGTGGCAAACACATATAGGCGTAATGCCTACATGTACATCCAATAATATATTGGACTGATGGTGCCTATGATAAGGGCACTTTTTACCCTAATTATGATTCCGGGACTGATATTATGGTACAAGGAAGCTAGTGAATAGGTACATAGTTTCCAAATTCGGATTCTAAATAGTGAAAAATGTATGATTCGACACCAAGATCATTCAAATAGGACAAGTCTTTGCGATTTTATTGCGAAATGCAATATTTCTGTATGTTAAATGGTGGCCATCTTGAAAAATGGCCGCCATCTTGACTTTTAGGTGGCTAACGGGTTTTATCAAAAGAGCAACCCCCAAGGAGTATGTGTGCCAATTTTGGTGCTTCTTTCCAGAACTGAACGATTTTCACAGTTATCTGCTCCACTAATACACATGCGACCTCTGCGACAGAGACTGCCTCTCTCGCATTGGTCTCTACAGTCACAGGCGACGCTGCTAGACATTAGAACGGATGTACTTTGTCCTGGTCAGCCATGACCGAGGGAGGCCTGCTACAAGTTTGCCAGATAACTGCTGGCAGATTTATGTGGAGCGAATGTGGAATTGTCCAAGGGCGATAAATCCCTCGAACAAACTCCAAACAAGGAGAGTGCTCTATTACATTGGTCTATTTATTTTCTGTCGGTGTGCAATTTTGTTCAACAATTTTCTTTGGGCAAAAAATATTGGAAATGAAATGCTTCTGCAAGATATCATTGGCATCTTATACAAAAACTGTGTTAGCAAAATTACGACTCTGAATGCATGTAAACCCGTTACAGAGACTGATGGATTACCGTGGATTTCTCAGCTGTTTATGCGCAAATCCGTACCAAATCTGGCACAGACATACAACAAAACAAGCAGAATGTATGATATACATATGTGTTACAAATGGGTATGGTTCAACTGCCTGTTAAGAAACAGGTCTTAAGCGCGATTCCTGACCAGACTGTGACTTTTCTGCCTTTCACTAGAACTGGAGTGGTGATCTGGTAGCTAGTCTTTCAAATAACCAATAAACTGAGGCCCCATGCGCAGCATACATTTATCATATGTGAATGAATCAACAACAACAAAGATGTTGTCTATGGCAAAATTCAGTAAAGAGTTCACTTTGGACAGGAAAACAATATGCACACTCCAGAGTAAAACGGACGGTATTATATTACAGCACAATGCTTTCCCTGGGTCGAACCCACACTTACCATGGAAATATTAAATTTTCATTCTGACAGGATAAGAATTTCAATATAAGCTTCAGAAGTCTGCAGAGACAAATCATAAGTTAATTCACTCGCACACAAAGGCAACCATACAAAACACAGTCAACACGTTTTGTCTTAAATATTATTATATAATCTTATTGCTTCATACAGACATGTATACAAATGTTGTTTCTTTAACAGTTTTATACAGTTGAATGCGTGTGACAGTGTCACATTGGCCATCCTTTAACAGTGTTGCCAGAACAGATTATTAGCATCCTGAATACAGTCTGTGACAGTGGACACTGCGGGCATCATTACAGAGATATAAACATTTGGTGATGTAGTCAGTGATGGTAATGTACAGGGGCATGATCATGATAAACAACACAAGCCATACTGTCACCAACACTTCCTCTGCTGTCTGAACGAAAAGGGGCTTGAACGAAAATTCTACTCTGCTGCGGAAGAAACTTAACATTTGAACAAAACAATGCATGCCTACATTCTGAAAACACAGTCGTTATCCTGACTGACGCGTTGTTTAACAGTTCCCTGACCAAACATCTAATTTCTTGTTTCAAACTCTGTATAGATTGGCTAGAGAGCAGATGCAGACAAAATGCTTAGCAGTGTGTTACAAAGTTATATACATTTCCAATATAAGAAATTTGTTAAGGCAGAGGACAATTTTCAAGTGACTCTGTCTTCTTTCTTCACGAGTGAATTATCAAATCATTAGACAGCCAACTGGTGATGAAGCCAAAACAATTTCACACAATTTCTGGACTTGCTGATGTACAAAATGGATTCAACTAGGCACAGGCTCCTGTGCAGATGACGTGAGTTTGCATGTTGAAACACAGTTTAAACTACACTGTGAACACAACATGTTGAGATATGCACCATAGTGTTCTGCACTCCTACAAAGGCAGACCATGTCAGATCATTGTGGCAGCAGCTTAATTCAGCAAACGTCTTTCTACACAGCTTAATAACTGTCCTGCTGCAGGCTAATCTTTTCATTTCAGCTCTCAACACCCCCCCCCCCCCCAACCCCCCAAAGAACTTCCACTACTGTGTTGCAAACTCTGATCAGCTAAATTATCTGACTGTTCTAACCTCTATCATCTGTGTGACACACTAGTCAAACAGAAGACCACAAAACAAGACACAATATTCAGCTGCAGAATCCTTCTATTTATGTGGAACTTATTTTGATCAGCTGAACAGCAGACTGACTTTCACTTACTGAGTATACATCTACCAGCAAATCAGTTCCAATCTCCATCAGAACAGCACATTATTATACTATTACAAATCATAAGCATACAAGTGAAATAAGTAACTAGATACTGAACAGAAGATTTGAGAGTCAGAACAACAAACTCCACTGTTCAACTACAAACTACATTGCTCAGGATCTACCAAATAAATATGTACAAATAAAAAAAATGCAGTAACCAGAAAAGTCCAGCAAAACTGTTTCCTCCAGACAGAGAACATGTTCATGAACACAAATCTTTGGGAGAGAACATGTTAAAGACGAGTCAGGCAAACCTGCTTTACACATTCACCGCACTCACCATCCTACCATACACTGTACATTCACATGTACTGTTAGTGATTGATCAATCTGATGAAAATGAACAGTCTGAAAATGAACAGTCTGGTCTTTCGCTTTTCAATGGCATTATCAACCCTGTCTGTATTCTGCTTTCCTTAAGAGCTTCAATACAAATAAGACTAAATGACAAACAAACAGGACAAAAATTAAAAAAGAGGAAAAAGAAATTGAGAGACGGGAGCATGGGACACTTAGTAAGGCAGTCATCACAACCATTTTTTTTAAATGTTTCCCAAATAATAAAGATCATACAAAAAAAAAAAAGGATACTGATCCTAAACGAGACTAAGCAATGGTGTTGAAT
Source organism: Monoplex corrugatus (assembly GCA_030674185.1). NCBI lineage: Eukaryota > Metazoa > Mollusca > Gastropoda > Littorinimorpha > Ranellidae > Monoplex > Monoplex corrugatus. The sequence goes on along the minus strand of JAPXFY010000017.1, from coordinate 9,155,638 downwards.
CAAGTACAAAATCATGTCTATGATCTACAATCGATCATCTTTGCAATCAACAGGTACAGTTTATAGCCAACAAACGATATATGTCCTTCAACACATCCCTCTCCCATTTGCAGTTCTCAGAAGATGGACAAATACACAGCAACAGAACCATGCGCTCTGGGATAAGACTCTTCAGTGGGGCAGCCATTTTAACACACATCAAAAAGGACACAGTCAAAAGATAAATTTCATTGGCTACAGCAACAGACACCACATAAACATTTCAAGTCTTTCAAAATTCAGAACACTGTGCCCAGATAAAGTATGGAACTGTCTTTGAACAAAAACTCATCTTTCCTTCATGAAAATACACAATTACATATACAAGCAACTGAAAGTGTATGAGTTGCCTGTACACTACTGACCACTAGATCAACTGGAAAAGCAAGGAGCAAAAGTAAAAATCTATGAAGAGAAGACTGAAATCGGTCTTAAGAAAATATCTATCCAATCTGTAAAAAAGATTTCTTGAAATGATTCTTTTTAATCTTTTGCGATAGAAACAAAGCTTTTAAATAAACAAACCAAGAGGGACAAAGTGAGGCCTGTATAAAAGCACCAATGCATAAATGCTCCAAGAAAAGGTCACAAGAATCACCTGGATCTATTTGCCCCCATGCACCTGCTCACAACCACAACTTGATGTTATTCACCGTTAAGACTGAATCACATATAATGCCTATGGAAAAGAGTCAAGGCATCACACACAATACATCAGAAACACAAAGACAGATACATACACAGGCAAACTTGCACATACATTCACGCATGCACACACACACACACACACACACACACACACACACACACACACCGGTAACACGAGCGTGCTGCAAAATGGCAGCACACTTGAGGTATCAAAGGGACAGATTGAATTAATATCAGTCTACATGGTATTATGGCAGTAGCCTGGATTCTACAATATAATGAACACAATTATCACTAACATCAGAGGACCGAAATAATCTGACAAGTAATATGCTTAAAAAAAAATCTTGAATCAAAAAAAAAGTAAAAAGGCCGAATGTAGTTGTAAATGTATTCTCAGTTTGTACCAAGAAGTCAGACCGTATACAGACAAAACTTTAAAATACACTTTAAGTATAGCAGAGTTTACGGACAAGATTCTCAGATCCTCAGCACAACTTCATATAACAAAACCTTTCTTCTGCAATATTACACCTGTTGGGGTGGTCTACCATAAACGTCTGAAATATGACATAACTTGTGTAAATCAATGTTACCTAATCACTTTCCATGTGATGGTCAAGCCATAGAAAATCTCCGTCTGGCATGTCTAAGATTATCATGACATTGTGAACCCCGCAGAGAACAATTTGCAGACTTCATATAAGTTGGTAAAAGTGCATGCAAAACATCCCAAAACAACATCCCCAAACAGAAAATCAAAGTCAAGAGTCTCTCCACACAGTAAATGGACCATTACTATTCAAATCTACACAGCTTAAGAATTATACAATTGAAAGAGAGAGAGAGAGAGATAGGGAGGGAGAAGGAGAGAGGGAGAGAGAGAGAACAGAGAGACAGAGAGAGGCATAGAGAGAGACAGCTAACATCTGATATAATAATTTCTTTTGTTGCCATTATGATGAGTCAAAACTGTTCAAATTTAAAAGCGCTAATTGTCCCTAAACTAGTGTACATGACTAGCTTATGTCTAAAAACAGAATTCTCTTATCAAATGATTATAATAATGATTATAATAAACATGTACATCTGTTAACACTACTGGTAAATTCCAGAGAACCAGAATCATTCTCAGATTTTCAATTCTAATGTTTGGAATGGTATTCCATAATGATTTAGTGAGGATACTTTCTCCAATCTGCCATGATTCCTGAAAAAATGATACCTGAAAGAATATCTGAATGAATTGTTTTGTGCTCAAGCTTACATTGTACTTTTGCCTAGTATATTTTTTTTTTAATCATTTTTATTATTCTTATCTAAGTTTGTGGCACATAAAAACATTATAAGTCATTACACATTAAAATAAAATTTTAACAAACATTTGTTTTAAACCCCTTCCTCCTGTAAGTATTCATGTCTGTTTATTTTTATAATGCAAACTTCAGCTTGTAGCATATACAAACATTACAGGACATAATTATAAACGAAAAATATTTTATACATGAAAAATATTTTATAAATGAATTCTACTCGTAACAAACATGACATCTGTTTTAAGTCTTTTGTTATGGTGGAAATTTCAAAATTTCACTAGAGAATACTTTCCATCAGAAATCAGTGGGGATGGCAGTTTGTGAGATGTCTGCATACATAACATCTGTGTGGCTTATCATCTAATAGTGACAAAGGCACAGTAACATTATCACAACCTGTGCGTGTTTCAATTGGCGATCATGTGACAATAGTACAAGAGATTCCACATTATATGATGATTATGTGATGGAAATGCTATAGGTAAGTAATCTCATTGTGACACACTACCCCATCACAAGAATTACCTTTCAAAGTTTGTAAAAATAAAAATAAAAGTATATAAAAACAACTGCCAGGTAAAACTATCCATCAGTTGCAAGCTAAAATAATAATCTATGAATCAAATATAGTTTTGCTACGCTCTGGGTCATTTGAAACTTGTTGACTACATCTTACAGTGGCAGTTAATTCGTCATTTGAATACTGCATGCTCAAATCAGCATAAAGACCACACTGTTGCACGCATAAAGTTTTGCATTTAAAAACCATCAAAGACAATTGCCCAACACAACCATGAAAGTATCAACTGTACAAAATACTTCATGCAGACCAACAGTAAAACGCAGGCTGAAACACGAACACAAACAAAACATAATCACTGTCAAAATGTAAAAATGTAGTCACTTAGAAAAGCTGAGTATAAAAGGAGAAAGGTAAAATGTATTAACTCGTTTCATTCCCTCATCCTATCCAACAGCTTCCTGCAGGTAAGGGGTGGGTGGGTGGAAGGTTAAGGATGGACAATGACAACACTGTTCAATGATGACTGTCTGATGTTGCAGCAAGGCAGAGGTCAGTTATGCCTGCAGCATCGATGGGACTGGAAAGCTGCTGCATCTGCTGCTGCTGTTGCTGTTGTTGTTGTTGCTGCCGCGAAAGAAAGGCAGGTGTAGGTGGAGGGGTGGCAGTAAGGTCAAGGTCAGCATTGGTCTTCTTGCCCTGCACCATCTTCGTCTGTCATGACAGTGACCAAGGAACCCACTGCCTGTCCTACTTCTCCTGCCATGTGGAACAGCTCTCCTACGTTACCTGAAAAAAACACACACACAATGTGTTATTTAGTTATAGAACATTCTCCCACATGTCCACCATAAGCACACAATGTGTAACTGTTTGCCATATAGAACATTCTCCCACATGTCCACCATAAGCACACAATGTGTAACTGTTTGCCATACAGAACATTCTCCCACATGTCCACCATAAGCACACAATGTGTAACTGTTTGCCATACAGAACATTCTCCCACATGTCCACCATAAGCACACAATGTGTAACTGTTTGCCATACAGAACATTCTCCCACATGTCCACCATAAGCACACAATGTGTAACTGTTTGCCATACAGAACATTCTCCCACATGTCCACCATAAGCACACAATGTGTAACTGTTTGCCATACAGAACATTCTCCCACATGTCCACCATAAGCACACAATGTGTAACTGTTTGCCATAAAGAACATTCTCCCACATGTCCACCATAAGCACACAATGTGTAACTGACTGTCATAAGATATTTGCCATCAACAACAGTTCTCCTACATTAGCTGTACAACATACATACACAATAATTATGTCATTTAGTGTTACCTGCCATCTTCAACTGTTCTCCTACATTAGCTGTACAACATACATACACAATATGTCATTTAGTGTTACCTGCCATCTTCAACTGTTCTCCTACATTAGCTGTACAACATACATACACAATAATTATGTCATTTAGTGTTACCTGCCATCTTCAACTGTTCTCCTACATTAGCTGTACAACATACATACACAATATGTCATTTAGTGTTACCTGCCATCTTCAACTGTTCTCCTACATTAGCTGTACAACATACATACACAATAATTATGTCATTTAGTGTTACCTGCCATCTTCAACTGTTCTCCTGTATAAGATGTATCAAATAAAAACATCTATATCATTTATTATCTATAGTTTTGCTTTTCTGTCATCTAGACCAATTCACCTACATAAACAACAACAACAACAAAACCAAACCAAAATAGATAAACAAACAAACAAACAAAAAACCCCAACCAGACAATGTTCACATAACCCAGAAGTCATAGAGGACAAAGGTGGCAGAGACACCAACTTTCCTTTGGGCAGTATCATGATGGTAGTGCCCATCTCCTTTCCCTTCCAAGAGGCTTTTTCTTCCGCAACTCTGGGTAGACTGGAAGCTCCATGCACAAAGTTCATGTTGAACTTGGAACACTATCTTTTTAACCCAAGCAGAGCTGAATGCTCATTCAGTGTGACATTAACCCTTTGATTCCCACAACCTGGCCACCAGCTGTACAAACTTGGCCCAGACTTTAACCCTTTGACTTCCGCACCCCATCCACCAGCTTCCTGCCTAGGGTGAGAGAGTCAGAGGGTTACGTTTTATGCTTTGCTAGCATAGTTAACAATGCAGGATGCTGGTGGACAGGGTGCGGGAGTCATAGGATTAATAGTAATACTGTTGCCATATGGAATTATTCTCCTACATTACTGTCTAAAAGATTGTGATGTCTCCAGAATATTTCTTCTGCCATATGAAATACTGTGACGTTTCCAACAGTTTGCTTCTCATGACAATAATAAGACCAGTTCTTTGATGTTACAAACACAAGCACATAAATTACTTTTCTAAGGTCAAATCACTTTACAAATACTTTACGTTTTTTACAAGCACCAAAAACACATATACAAAATGTTTCATATAATGAGTTCAACTACTACCTGTGCTAGCTGCTACACAAAGAATCCTAATACAAATGGCTCTGAAAGTTCAGCAAAGGTCAAATGAATATTGGGTCTGACCTACAGAATTAGGATACAATAGATGATGAAACACAGGCAAAGGGAAATGTGACTGACCTGCAGTCCGTGGTTTATCTGCCATGATGTGACGAGGACTGCCACTACTGGTTGCCAATGCTTCCATGTCTTCTGCCCCTGTTGGCCCTGGATAAAATACATATATACACTCTTATACATATGTATACACACAAATAACCATGGTACACAAACTTACGGACCCATATTCACCCTATCATTTACATTTTCATTTTATTTCTTTCCTTTTTTTTGAAAAGTGCTAAACATCTGTTCTGTGTGCATGCGTGTGTTACCACATATGATTCTTATTCTCTATTTCTTGCCCCCTCACCCATCCCACAAACATGGACAAACAAAGAAACCAAACACACACACACACACACAGAGCTTCCAGTCTTGCTTCCAGTCTTAATGCCAGAACATTACTGCACTATAAACAAAATGTCCATCCTATGTGACTCATAATAGGATATACTCTACTGGCAAAAAAGAATGTTTACATGGTTAGAGAAAGTACTATGAAACATTGTTCTCACACACAACCGACTCTCTCCCCCCCCCAAAAACACCTTTTCTGTATAATGTACTTGTTCCACATCCTTCATTCAGATCTCAGAACTAACAGGGCTGTGGGTCAAATGCCTAATAGAAAGATCCTGCTATGCGCATGTACACATACGCACAGTTTTTTTTGTGTGTGAAGACTTGTATTCATTATTCTGCTCTTCTCTATACTGTGATTTCTAATGTTACAAAGGTTCCTAATACCTATTCTGAATGTCTGTTTTTACTTGATTGAAAGTTTAATAATGATCTATTCCTGTAAAGTGCAATGAACATGCTTTTGACATGGATCATTTGCACTACATAAATGAACATATGATTATTATTACTATCTGCAGTAGGAATATGCTTAGACACAGAAAAAATGATGATCTGAATACACTCACAGAAACTGTCTTCACTTTCACTTCTCTCCTAATACTACATGCGCAGCTGAGAAGTCAAATCATGCCCACCTGATGAATGGCCATTGAGATGAGGCGTGGCCTCCAAAGCTGTGGAGATGTAGCGATAGCGGGCGGGGCCACCCATCAAGGAACTCTGGGAAGAGGAAGGGGTGGTGGTCATAGGAGTACTTCGAGAAGAGGAATTGATGGACGCAAAACTGCGGTCTGCTGGAGGCTGGAAAAGTAGAATCATGCATTGATCAAGTCAGCAGATAATTAGTGAATACTGTTATGCTGACAGTGGGGAAAAACCAAACCAAACCAATCAAACTTACACAATGCTCAGAATTCCTACACATAAATGTGTTCTGTAAGTGTGCATGCTTAACCACTCTGTTAACCGAATCTGTGATCATATTTCTTTTGAATAAACAATGCAAAATAAGCCAAAATATCACTTTCTTCATCCCAAAGGCCATATATATGCTGATGCTTTTAAAGCAGCCCCTCAAGCTGTGTAGTCAGTAATGTATAAAGAGAAAAAGGCAATGATTTTCTGGTGATCCTGAAGTCACAGGGAGAATGAGGATGTAGAGACCTTAACTTATCTCAGGACTTGTTTAATGTTAGAGTGTCCTTTTCTGCCATGAAAACCCAGGAACCCATCCATAGCTAGGTGGACTGCAGGCCGCATACAAAAATTTTCCCCACCAGATCTGAACTCAATCAGTTAAACATGAAAGCAGGAACTCTACCAGTATGCTAACCAGCCCTCAGTAAAAACAAAAAAGTGTTGTATCATAATCTATCCATTATCTCATAACGCAACTGACCAAACACTTGTTTCATGACCTATCTGATCTACACTGAAACGGGACTCACCATATACAAACCAGCTTCATAAACAAAAAGTGCTGTATCATAATCTATCCACTGTCTCATAACGCAACTGACCAAACACTTGTTTCATGACCTATCTGATCTAACAGTCACTAAATACAAAACGTGCTGTACACTACTATCCATGTCTCATAGCAACTGACCCAAACATCGTTCTGACTATCTGTTACGTCACAAAATACAAAAAGGCTGTATCATAATCTATCCCTGTCTCATAACGCAACTGACCAAACACTCGTTTCAGACACTATCTGATCTACACAGTCACTACATACAAAAGTGCTGTATCATAATCGTGACCACTGTCTCAAACGCAACTGACAACACTCGTTTCATGATATCTGCTCATAACAGCTGTGTCACAACAACAAACGTGACACACAGCCTACCTGATCCAGTAACTGCCTCAATCGGGACAGCTGTGTCACAACAACAAACGTGACAAACAGTCTACCTGGTCAAGTAACTGCCTCAATGGGACAGCTGTGTCACAACAACAAACGTGACAACAGCCTACCTGGTCCAGTAACTGCCTCAATGGGACAGCTGTGTCACAACAACAAACGTGACACACAGTCTACCTGGTCCAGTAACTGCCTCAATCGGGACAGCTGTGTCACAACAACAAACGTGACACACAGTCCTACCTGGTCAAGTAACTGCCTCAATCAGGACAGCTGTTCACAACAACAAACGTGACACACAGCCTACCTGGTCAAGTAACTGCCTCAATCGGGACAGCTGTGCCTCCAACTGCTGGTTGTGGTCCTCCAGAATCCTCATGCGTGCTTCTAGACGACCCTTGTGCTGACGCAGCAGTTTGGCCTCCGCAAGCATCTCCTCATCACGCAGAACGCTTCATGTCAGGCACTCCGAATCCCCTGTGCTGTCTCTCTGATTCCTGCTGGCGCAGCGTTGTACTCTTGAGGGTTTGAGGTAGACATGATGATAATTCTGATAGTGTGATGTAATTTAGGTTATGAGAGGGTTGAGCACCTTAAAGGAAAGCTGGAGGGAACGAAGCACCGATGACCCAGGGATGAGAATGCTGGACGACTTCAGAGTGGCTGGATGAGAGGTGAAGGCTGGGGCAACGAGAGTAGAATGTTGGAAGTCCATGCGCACAAGCATGCGGACATGGCACCTGATAGATCATGATGAGTAGCTGATGTATTCTTCTGAAGGCATGAAATATGATAATTCATAATGTAGCTGATGTAAATCATTTTTCTTTCTTTTTTTTTTTTTTTTATCAAAACGCAGACTGCAGTTTACCACTGGGACTCAAGAAGATTTGTGTATGTTACACACATTATTTGACAAAGATCTAACTAATCACACATAATTATGCTGTCAGTTTTGCCTAAACCTGAAGCGCTCCATTTCTCCACTTTCAATTACAACAACCACGTTCACAGTTTGTTTGGAGTTTGTTCAAGACAGTTTCATCACATTCAGAAATTCCATATGCGCTCCATCCAAATCTGTCAGTCACTATCTCGCAGGCTCCTTGAGCTATACAAAGCCTATGCATTGGCTAGGTCTCGAAATGTGAATGAAAGAGAATGGGACCTATGACACGTGAAGCCAACACCATCCAAATAAATTTTAAGCATTAAGACTGGCATAAAAAAAGTCAGTTTTTATGCTGCAAGTTGTAATTGACCTTGAGACACAAACTCTTGAGTTCACAGCTCTATCAAGACATAACATATTTCAGCCCACTAAGATAAAAATGGCAGAAATGGGTGCTACTCACTTGTTCTCTTGTTCCAGCTCTTTAATGGTAGCCTCCAACTCATGTTGTTGGTCTGCATCCACAGGCCATCATGATCTGCATTGGGCTTTTTAACTGAAACAGGCAGAAGACAAAGTTTCATTTCTCTGTGTGAAAGATTGTGAACATCTAGCATTATACATCTGCATTTGTACACCTACAATTACAGGTACATGTCACACGATGGAGCAGTTTGCAACTTGTCTTTCAATCTTCCTTTTAACCCTTTGAATCCTGCACCTTGTCCACAAGCATCGTGCATTGTCAACCATACTAGCAAAGCAAAAACTGAACCCTTTGACTTCCTCACCCTACCAGCAGCTTCAGAGGTGACTGTTTTGTGCCTTTGTTGACAAAAATGGATTTGTATGATTTTCTTGACTGTTTCTGGTTAGATCTTCACCAATTTGGATGGACATGCGGATCACTGAGAAGTTGTGAACATGTATGTTTGGAAGGTATGGCACCAAGGTCAAGACCACACAGATAAAAACAAGGCCTATAATTATCACTTTCTGGGGAAGATGTATAAACACCACTTTCTCAGGAAGTTTTCAGAATATTTACCATCGGTTTTCACTATTGTGACAGACTACCTTTGTCCTTGTTTATGTCACGTTTCATTCCATCTGATGAACTTCTTCAAAGTCACAGTGACTTTGACAACTACAAAATCTGGATTATCTGTCCTAATTTTTGAACAAAAAGAGAGATCATCAGAATGGCTTGATCATCTTGTTAATTGTTTGCCAGTCTGGCAGCCATACTTTATTTCTGGAACACTGCAGTACGATGATCACAAACAGTCAGATTTTTCATCCTTTCCCACTACAATGTGAAAAAGCACAACATTTCATGCCTATCTATGAAAACCTTTGGCTGACAAGCTAAAAATGATATAAACATTGTCATGACAATACATGATAAAGGCACACTACTAGTTATAGGAATATCTTGCCTCATGAAAAACCAGAATACATAAGTAAAAGATGTTTCCCCACACAAAAAGAGCAACTTGCATTCATCACACACACACACACACACCAACCAAAACAAACTCCACCACACACAACACACACACACCACACCACACCACAAACAAACTCTCTCACACACACACACACACACACACACACAAACCAAAACAAACTCTCACACACACACATACATGTGCGCCCACACACACATGTGCGCCCACACACATGTGCGAATGCACATGCACACACACACACACATGCAAGCACACACACACAGACACACAGAGAATTTTTTGTCTTTAAATGTAAGAGAGCTTCTGTTTAACCCTTTGACTCCCGCACCCTAACCACCGACTGCAAAAACTTAACCCATTGACTCCCTCACCCTATCCACCAGCTTCCTGCTGGAAGCTGGTGGATCGCATGAGGGAGTCAAAGGGTTAAGTTTTTGTTTTGCTTGCACAGTTGGCAATGCAGAATGTTGGTGGACAGGGTGCGGGGAGTCAAAGGGTTAAACATTTTATCACAAAATGTCATTAGAGGGAAGAACATGATTACTCACAGCTTGTGCGGACGGGTCTCCGTTGAGACTTGAGCAATACTGGGCTATCAGATGGTGTTCATCTTCTCTGTAGAGACAAGCACAAACACAGGGAGTAATGAGACGGCAAAAGTAATTCTGTGTGTGTGTGTGTGTGTTTATGCGTGTGTGTGTATGTGTGTGAGTGTGTGTGTGTGTGTGTGTGTATGTGTGTGTGTGTGTGTATGTGTGTGTGTGTATGTGTGTGTGTGTTTATGCGTGTGTATGTGTGTGTGTGTGTGTGTGTGTGTGTGTTGTGTGTGTGTGTGTGTGTGAGAGTGTGTCTGTGTGTGATGTGTGTGTTTATGCGTGTGTGTGTATGTGTGTGATGTGTGTGTGTTTGTGTGTGTGTTGTGTGTGTGTGTGTGTGTGTGTGTGTGTGTGTGTGTGTGTATGTGTGTGTGTGTATGTGTGTGTGTGTGTGTGTAGTGGTGTGTGTGTAGTGTGTGTGAGTGTGTGTGTGTGTATGTTGAGTGTGTGTGTGTGTGTGTGTGCGCGCACGCTGTGTGTAGGTGAGTTTGTTTTGGTTCCATGTGCGTGGCGTGCAGGTGAGTTGAGCGTTGAGCAATAGTGGGTCATCACGCATTGCTCATCTTCTCTGTGTTAGCATAAATAAGTAATAAATAAAGATTCAAGCAGTGTGTGTGTGTGTGTGTGTGTGTGTGTGTGTGTGTGTGTGTGTGTGTGTGTGTGTGTGTGTGTGGTGTGTGTGTGTGTGTGTGTGTGTGTGTGTGTGTGTGAGTGTGTGCGCGTGACTGCACACATGGTGTATTTGTGTGCATGTGGGGGTGTGTGTGTGAGAGAGAGTGTGTGAGTTCACACATGGTATGTCTTTCAACAAAGCTGTCCATTCATCAAACAAATTCAACTCAAGTTTCCTTTATACACACCGCTTCATGCATGCTGAATGTTTATTGATTGTGAGTGCGCGCGAGTGTTTCGCGTGTCTGCATATCTGTATATGTTTTTGCACCAAAGTTATTCATTCATCGAGTTTATTCTAATCAAGTTTCCTTTGTTTGCTTGCTGAATATCTATAAATTGACAACTATGTCACTCATGATGGACAAATACTCACGAGTCCGGTGATGAGCAGTTCTGCCTCTGTTCCACTTCTGCTAACCTGATTAACAAAAATACATCATACAAACGCCATGAAAAATTGTACAGTGGACCAGCCAACATGGCCAAGTGGTTAAGTGCAACAGACTACAAAACTGGAAAGCCGTGGGTTTGAACCCCTATCCGTCCAAAAAAATTATTGGGGATTTTTGTTTTGTTTTGCCTGAACCAGTTCCTACCCAGTCTTAAGCATGCTGTGGGATCGATGGGAAGACTGGGACCACACAGCTGAGTCTCATCCACTTTACGGATGTGACAATCAGGGAGTTGCCCAAAATTTTCAGACCAATGCTGCAGGTGTCTGTGTATCTTGGGCCTGGCTGATGCCAAGGTATAGTAAGTGTAAGTGTAAGTGTAAGTGTAAGTGTAGAGTACTGTTCTGTCACACAGTCTCAAGTCGAAAAGCAACTCTACAGCATCACTTCACTATCATCCCCAATTTCACCACTGTAGCTACTGTGAAAAGTTCCGGCAGGTTCCATGGCCCGTCATAACCTGCTTGCAAGGTAACAGAGGATTTCAGAGGGTTTGTAGGTGAGTTGTTCAGTTGAAATGAACAGTATGAAGTTAGTGACACAGACATGGTGCAGATGATAAGGCAGTAAAAGCAAAAATGACAAAGTGACACATATTTGGTAAAAAGACCCCCCCCCCCCCCCCCAACAAAAACCCCAAAAACAACAAACACACAAGAAAAGTAGTCTTAAAAATGCATTAGAAAAGAGTAATCTGATTAATACTACAATTATTCTGAAATTACTAATCACTATCATTAATGTATAAATCACTATGAATCAGTGTGTAAATCATTGTAAATCAGTAACTAATAAACAGAATAATCCACTGACACACACACCCACACATATATACGCAATGAAGCCAGTTCTCAACCCAGCAGTTGGCTGAAGAAGTCGGCCGGATCGCCGTTGAAAGCTACGCAGTAAGTAGCCTTTTTTTGGCACTGAGAGACAGGTTCAGCCAGGTAGCCATTATATATATATATATATATATATATATATATATAAAATCCCAGTTAAAAATCAATGAACCAATCAAACCTTCCACCCACAAAATGAAAGAACTTTGTAATCTCTTACTGACATGAGGACATGAAGGAAATATGACCAGGATGATAACAGATTTAACAATGAGTGCTTTTTGAATGACAAACACTCCTTAATTTTACTGATACAACACTCTTTTTCAAACCGGTGACACAAATGCACATGTCTATGCACACACACACACACACACACACACACACAAACACACACACACACACACCACACACACACACACACGCAAGCATGAACGCATGCACGCAGCACGCACGCACGCACGCACGCGCACACACACACACACACACACACACACACACACACAGCAAAGTCAGCTAAAAAACAGACACATACCTTGATGCATACAGCTCCAGCCTGGAGTGCATGTCTTGTGAAATACTGTGTTGTGGGGAGGGGGCAGGGCTGAAACACAGATACACACCGTACATTACTTTTCACTGCTGAGAATCACATACCACGATTTCATTTTGATAAATGAAACTGATTTCCAGTGCAACAAATCACACACACACAAGTTTTTGCTGCAATGAATAATGAGTGGTTTTTTTTTAAAGAAAACAAATCACCTGTCTGTCTGTCTGACTGTCTGTCTGTCTGTTCCTTTTGTGTCCCAACTTCTGTGCCATCTCAGTAGCACTGAACCCACATTGCTCATTCCGGTTCAACAACACTCCGCCAACTCCAAGTTCATTCAGTTAAAAGTCGAAGAGCTAGGAAGCTCATGGGAGTCTGTGGTGTGAAGGGGCCATGAGGTCAATGACCAGAGCAGTCTCTGCACTGTTGTTGAGTTTCTTCAAGGGAGGTCATCTGTGCTTGTTGTAATCCATCTAATGCACGCTCGTGTTAATTGTATGAAATTCTCATCCATTTTTGTAATCCATCTAATGCACGCTCGTTTTTATTCTATGAAATTCTCATCCATTTTTATTAAGATAAGAAATACACCATCCTTCTTCTGAAAATAAATCACATAATTATCGAAAATAAGTCACACAATTTTCATTGTAAAAATAAAAAAAAACAACTACAGAATGACTTTTTAGGTTATAAATCATAAACCAGTTTTTGCTGTGACAAATCCAGACACAATAAAATGTACCCGTCTCCTTTTCTTATTCAATCCCCTGTTTACCTGAACAGCAAAATTAATTCTAACCTGACACATCGCTCTACATAATGTTAATTCAGAAGCCTCCAAGACACAGTACACCATCACCACAACACACACACACATGGAGAGAAATCTATGTAAAAAATACTGCTTGATATGAATGCATACATTCAGTCAATGTGTAATTTTCTTATGTAAAAGTACAGAAACCCGGACTTTCCAAGGGAGATGTATTCCTACTCCCAAAAGCACAAAAATATTTTCCCACTGTTCACCTAATGTTATATTTGATGCAGAGCCACAAAGACAATGTTTTGTGACTATATCAGATGACATATTATACCTATAACACTGGCTAAATGAACACTCTGCACTATTCCTCCAATAACTGATCAAAACATCATGTAAAGTTCCAGCAACAATGATCAAAGATCTGGAACAATAACAACAACAACAACAAAGAAAAAAGGTGCAAAACTGTCCAGCTGCTTGTACATCATATAGCAAACAATTACATGCACACCCACCCGATGCAGTCCATCATTAATTCACTACATCTGCACCTCTTTCAGAAAGATCTGACGTTCATCCACATCTCTTCACACTCAGAACAAAATCAACAAAAATCGGTGACAGCCAATGACGCAAACCGGGCAACAATCACAGTTAAATGCAACCACCCCCTTATGCTTCCCTCCCTCTATTTCCCTACTCCTCCTCCTCTGTCCACAAACCTCCCCCCATTTCCCCCCAAAAACGTGCCCTCCACAATATGTTTCCTCCACCCATGGAGAATGTTCAGACAATCAGCACCTTGGGCAGGCAGCGAAGCAGACAATCAATATCACAGCAGACACAACAGTCTGATGAATTCAATTTTCTGCTACTAGTTCTGGTGTGCCTGTACCAAGCCTGCTTCTTCAGCAAAGACCGTTAAACAACTCTAGTTCTTTTGTCACACAAATGTTTATAATGTCTAGCACATTTTCTGTTGCTAATACTCTCTTTAAATCTCATGTTTTTCAATCACCTAAAAGTTTTTACCCTATCCCTTTCCCTCACCTCCTCTGCTGATTTCAATGCAATGTATCTATTCACTATAAAAATGGAACTGTAAAAACACTGACGAAAAATTTGTTGTCGAAACTGGCTGATGTGTTTCCCTTCAAAATCATTCCATCTGATGTCATATTACATTTCAATTTATATATCAGCAAATATGACGATCAGCCATGTGAGAGAATCTCAAAGGATTAGTGTCAATGAAAACTGAGAGAATACAAACATCTGATCTATCTTCAACTGTGTTTATTTTTCAATGAAAAAAAATCAGAAAGGAACTTAATGGGCCTGTATTTTAAGAGAGTGTTATGCCACGTTGCTACTGGAAAGAAATATCTTTGAAAAACCCCCCAAATATTCCATAAAGCTTACAAGAGCTTGTCTTGAACACATTGTTTTGTCTTTTCATTTATTAAATGATAAACGAAGCCTTCATTTTCCCCGTTTTCTTTTCCCCTACAAACACAGAACCACACACACACAAGTTCTCAAAACAGAATGGTGCATGCTTCTTTAACCCTGGCCTACATCCGATATTGATTATTTTGCAGGGAAAACCATTTCCTTCCTCTGCTAGCCAGCCACCTCTCCAGAGATTTCTATCTGTCTTGGATGATTGTGAGGACACGGATGTCATTATCCCCCAAGGACAAGTGATGGCCATAAGGAAAGGCACAGAGGGATTGACAATTTACTCCGCTGAAACTCCAGAACTAAATTGCTCCCAAACAAGACAACATGCAGGAAAATGCAGGAACACTCTGTGCTTTGTATTCAACTTTACACATTTTGAAACAATCTGTATGAAACACCTTTGCAGCAGACTGACAAATGGACAAACAGAACAACACTGCATAGACAACACACGCCAGAAAAAATAAATAAGTCTGAAACTTGAGTTGGGTTGTTGTTATTGCTGTTGTGGTTATATTCATATTTCAATCACCTAAAAGTTTTTACCCTGTCTCTGCTCGGAGGGGAATCACATTGTTATAATATATAATTGTATATGATATGCTCTCTATAATTTTCCATTGCTTTTATTATTGCTTTTATTGCTTTTGTTCTTTCTCCCCATTTATAGCCATGCGTGTGTGTGTGTGTGTGTGTGTGTGTGTGTGTGTGCGTGCGTGCGTGCGTGCGTGCGTGCGTGTGTGTCTGTTTCAGCGCTTAGATTTGATTTTATCAAGATTTTGCGCTATATAAATATTGTAATTATTATTATGTAATTATAACATTTCTATTCAGTTTTTTCCCCTCTCAACAATCCTGATAACACGGACTGATCACAGACAGAAGACAAAGACAGATACACAACTGGCAAATAAACCGGCTGGCATCAGATTCAAGATAATTTTCTCTGTACAAGTAATGCCCTTTTCAAAATATCAAAAGAGAGGTTAGATAAGGATGTGTTCAGTCACCACATTTATTTTCATTTTACAGCAAAACCAACATAAAAACCGAGAAGAATGCCCTGGGACAAAGATCAGAAGAAAAATGATAAATAATCAGATGACACTGTTCAAAATTTCAGAAAATGAAAAAGACCTACAAAATCTTATGAATATAACTGAAATAGAAAGCAGAAATAAAAAAGACAGAAGTAATGGTAATCAATACAAAACAAGAAATCCCTCATGTATAATAACAGAAAATGTACAACACTGAGTTGGTAAGTTTAAATCGGAAAAAGTCATCTCTCCAGATGGCAAATGCACATTACAAATATCCAGAAGAATTGTCCAAGCTAAAACAGTATTCAAAAAAATGAAAAGTGCTCTTATAAACAAATACCTACAACTAACACCAGAAAGAGAGTTTCTTCAGTGTTATATGGATTGTTGTATGGATGTGAAGTGTGGAAAGTCAACAAGTGAAGTCAGAAGAACACGACTGAGGCAGCTGAAATGTTGCATGTAAGAAGAATGTAAAGAGTTCCATGGACAGAAACAACAACAACAACAACAACAACCCAAAACAAACAAACAAACAAAACAAAAGACAGTCTTGAAAGAAAAGAAAAGAAAAGAAACACACACACACACACAAAACATTAATGAGGAAAAGACAAGTAACATTTGTGAGACATTTTATGAGGCAAGAGAAATTTGAGCATCTAATAGATCCTGGAAGAAAATATCAGACAGTTTTGCAGAGAGGATGAGGACTGAGAGGGTGGGAGATGTACTTGCAGCAACAATAGATATATTCATATGGAGAGCCGTGATCATCAACAACATGGGGCACGGCATATGATGATGATGATGAAGAATTATGCAATTTGATCTTTGGAAGAAATTACACATAGAAAGGTGCAGAGAAAAGTCTAAACAGAATGTACTTTACACATACACAAATAGTTTTTTAAAAACAGTGTAAAACATACCTCACAGAAGTGCAAACAGATTGACAGAAAAACAAGTCTAAACAGAATGTACTTTACACATACACAAATAGTTTTTTAAAAACTGTAAAACATACCTCACAGAAGTGCAAACAGATTGACAGAAAAACAACATATATGTTCATATAAACACAGACACTATAGCTACACAACAAAAGAGAAGGATTTCAATCTTTTGTTTTTCTTTCTCCTAAGAGAACTGTCAAGCCATATTAAAACATGTTCTTTTCTTTATGAACAAATGAACAAAGCTTCAGAAGAAACCTGCACATGCAAGGATTTAATAAAAAAAAAAAGCTCCCTCAAACTGATACATTGTCTCAGGTTGACCATTAAAACTGCTAAATGTCTTTTCAATTTGAAAGAAAACACACACACACACGCACCACACACACACACACACACACCAGACACACACACAAGCATGCACACACATACAAAAAACAACAACAACAAAAACACTCCAACATATACATACATAAACAATCTCCCTTGTGTTAATCTCTCTCTCTCTTTTTTTTTTATGAAGGACTCATAATTAGGCCAAGACACAAAAAATATCATCAACAGATCACCATTAATATGTGCATCTATCTCAACTGATAAGAAGAGAGCCCAAGCTGCCACTTACTGCTCCAACAAGTTTACTCATGTGGACAATCTGTATGGTCACACGATATAACTTTACATAATAGTTTAACAAAACACATCATAAAATGGAACTATGCAGTATGAAGGCACATATGTTCACTAAATTAACAATAACAATAATTACAGTATTCATACGGCACCAAATCTTGACAATTCTAATCAAAACGTACTCATGCACCAGGCATACGCATAAAATCGACAAAGACTACGTTACAATATTTAATACACAGTCTGAAGGAAAGAAATAGTTCTAGAATTCATTGTCTGGAAAAGAGGTGGGTTTTTAAATTGGATTTAAAAGCAGAAAGGGTAGGTATTAGGCAAAGGCAGAACGGAAGTCTTTTCCAGGCTGACAGTTCTGAGACAGCAAAATAACACAAACATTCCAATTTTCCCGCATTTTTATTCATTCAACATACAAAAAATCTTACTGACCTTTCTAAATTGTCCCCCTCAAGCACCGTTTGAACAGGGAGGTAACCAAGGCGAGGGTGTTTCTTGAAGTGGCGTTTGGATTTGAACTTGTTTCTGAACACTTTGGAGAAATCTCGAACATCCTCTCCAGACGTTGTCTTGATCACAGAGAAAAACAGAATGACACATTATTTTAACTATTCGTATTCATAAAGATAACAAAAACTGTAATGCTACAATCACCATCACAACATCTGCGGGGACACCTCCCACCCCAGAAATCCCTTCCCTAATAAAACAACTAACGCTGACACACGGCTGAATATTCAAATGAGATTTCCTTATGTTCATTCAGATTTCACTGTGTTCAGTCAGAGATGAATAGTGAAATGAGACCAGTAAATGTCTCCTTTACACAAGAAATTCTACGCAACTGACCTGTCTTACAGCTAGTCCTTGCCACTCCACATGTGTACTATAAGCATATATACATTCAATAACAAAACAAAAACAAAAAACAGACAAACCATTACACACATATAATGCTAAAGAAGATATCAAAATAAATTTTATAAAAAGTTGACTTTTACTTGTCAATTGGTCAAGCATTTTATGGAAGCATGGGAGACAAAGGCAGACACACATAAAATCCATGTCAATCCCTAACAATAACAACCAAAATGTCAGTAATAATAGCGACAGTAGCACTAGTGGCAATAATATATAATAATAATAATAATAATAATAATAATGAAGCATTTGTATAGCGCACTCCTCCAACAAGATGCCAGAGCTCTGTGCACTTAACAGACGTTATCATAAGCAGCAATCCATGATAGACAAGCAACAGTGATGTACAAATCAAGTCAAAATTAAAAATAGTGATAGATAACACATTGGTAACTTGTTATAAAAAACCTAAGCAACATTAAGTTAAGGATAAAGGATCACCACACAACAACATACAACACACACACACACACACACCACGCGCCGCGCAGCGCATAGACACACACACAAATACACACGCACTGATTCAATCACTCACTCACACGATAACACATACAAACCTGAACACAGATATACATACACAAGAGATTAATTATACAATCATTACTAAATAACAGTTCACTTAATAAACAACACGAAGCAGCACACGAGACAGCCAATAAGCTAGACATTAAGGGTAGGCCAGAAGAATTTAAAGGTTATAGTATTTCTTGAAAAGGTGAGTTTTCAGAGCTTTTTTGAAAGACGGAGTTGATGAGATTTCCTAATTTCACGTGAAGGGAATTCCATGTTTTGGGGGCTGGCAAAGGAGAAAGAACGTGTCCAAAGGTAAACAGTTCTGACATGAGGAAGTTAGTATTTTGAATCAGAAGAGGAACGAAGTGACGTGATGGGTGTATACAGAGAGAAGGTTTGAGAGGTAGAGAGGTGCAGTTCCAGAGAAAAAGGAATGCAGAGAGTTGAAAGTTTGTAATCAACCTGCTTGGATAGAAGCCAATGCAGATTTTGAGGAGAGGTGACATGATCATATTGGATGCCTTCAGTACCATTCTTGCAGCAGAATTCTGAACTTTCCGAATCATAACAATACAATGAAAATAGCATAACAAACTTTTTGATTAGAACTAAAATAAATAGAAATATAAGAGATGGAACAAAACATAAACAGCAATGAGAAAGGGGAGGAGGAGAGAAAGAGAGAGAGAGAGAGAGAAGAGAGAGAGATGAGAGAGAGAGAGAGAGGAGAGAGAGAGAGAGAGAGAGAGAGAGAGAGAGAGAGAGAGAAGGAAGAAGGGAGAGCATGGATACATACAGTAGTGCAGTATTCCTGCATGGGATGGCTGAGTTGTGTCCCTTGACCACACGCCAGAGAAGAAGCAGTTTTGGCACATGTCAAAGTTGAAACACTTCAGGCATCGATACCTGAACAAACATATGAATACTATTTAACAATTCGAATAACAAAAATGTAGTTCTTTTTATAACCAATGAATGATGAATGCACCAACTAATTTCAATGGATACTCAGATCATGTCAAATCTTGTGTAAAATGTAAAAATTTTAACATTAATAAATATTGCATAACATGCGTATGCGTATGTACATATTCGTAGATATGCACACAAATGCACACAGACACACACATGTTTGCAGACATTTACACAAATACACACAGACACCCTACAGATACCTCTGTGGAATACTGACATGTGACAGGTTTTCTCTTTTTTTCTTCTTTTATTGTTGTTTAAAGCCCAGCCGACTGCGCAGAGCCATATCAGGGCTATAACCGCTTCAAAACACACAAAACTTCAACAGGAAAAAAAAAAGAAAAGAAAATTAAGTACACATATCAATGCATTTGCGCACATAATCTAAGGACATGCCCCCAGCGTAGGACTATTCCGTCCGGTTTATCACACAGGGGAGATTTAAAAAACACACCTGAATACAATTATAAGCATACATAAGGACACCAAAACATATATAAAAACAGGCATGAATTACCTAAAATTGCTTCCGCATATCTCACTCTCCTTAGAGCCAAAAATGCACTCAATACATGTACCCAATCATCAATCCGAAGAAAAAGTACGTAAGACTTTATCGAAAAAATACAGGTGAATGGACCATTTAGGCAGAAAATAAGTAGAAATGACAGAAAGCAAGGCAACAAGGCAGAAACAAAGAGAGTGACAGAAAAGAGGAAATTTCTAGCACAGAATTTCCAGAAGGTGGGGATACTATTTATACTGAAAGAGCCCCCGGCAACCCAACGGGGGAACAGGTTTTCTCAACTAAAAAAAGGAACATGTACATTATATAAGTCATCCACAGACATAGTGTGACTTGCAATCAATGCAACCCATCTTGAGGTAAATTAATAAACAGAACTACTATTTCAGCACTTAAAAACGGAACACAAACACTTGGATCTGGAAAAGATCCTCCTCCCCCCCCCCCCCCCAAAAAAAAAATCAATTCATTTTGTTTTAGGTGCTGTACATGTCATGTGGGACTGATCCATGTAGCAGTCTGTGGCTGTGTATCACACACACACACACACACACACACACACACACACACACACACACACACACACACTCACTAACATACGCACTCACACACACACACATATATACACACACACACACATACACACCCACCCACACATAAACACACACACTCACTAACATACGCACATATACATGCGCTCACACACACACAAACACACTCACACGTACACACACTACAATACATTATAATACACCACAATACTTTTTTTTGTATCCAAGTATATGCATTTCAAAGTGTAACCATCTGGCTCACAGCACACACACACACACACACACACACACACACACACGCACACACATCATTTTTACAACAAATAAAAGACAAACACAAAGAAATGGTGACCCAGCCCCCCCAAATGAACACATTCACACACACACATGACACAAAGTAAAATGGCAGGACCAACCTGAAGCCTACGATGGGGAAGTCTTTACACACGTTACATTTGGCCTGGTGTTTAGCAGTTTCAGCTGCAGCCAGACGGTGCAACACTGGCAACCACACCATGGACTGGGGTTCCATGGACAACCATTCCAAGAAGTTGATCACCTGGATTTCTGGCCGACCTTTCACCTGTAACATTTACAAAGGTGGGGGGGGGGGGGGGTGATTAGCATACCAGCTTGACTTATGGAGAAGTCTGGACAAAATGTATAATCAAATCAACATGCTCAACAGCCATTCCATTTCGAGATTATCCTGGAATGTGAATGTTTCCTGTTATATGCTTAGAAATGGAACTGTCGTGGTTAACAAGAAACACCTGAGGTTGCTGGATGGGATCCAGAGCAACAATGCTTCACCACTGACCAGACAATCGCCTCCCAGCTCCTGACATCAAATGGCAACCATTTCACCAAGCAAAGGGGACTGTCCATACCATGCAGGGCCCATATGGACCCAGTTGTTAATTACCTTGTTTACAAACCAAAAGGAAAGGTAGGGGAGATGACGAATCCCCAGACACAGCCACACAATGTGCACCAGCCAGGTCCAGCCCAGATACCAGACCAAGAAAGAAACAGAGGTTGTTAATCATCATCATCATCATCAGGTGCCCTGCCGCATGGCGTTGGCGACCATGGACTTCCAAACATCTCTATCTCTCGTTGCCTCTAGCATCTCCCCCATCCTCCTCATCCCCAGCCACTCTGCAAGTCCGTCCAGCATTCTCTCCCTGGGTCTACCTGGTGCTCGCTTTCCCCCAGCTTTCTCGTTGTGACCAGGTGCTCCAAATCCCCCTTCCTCATAAATTGGCCTATAAATGTTGCCTGTCTTTTCCTAATCTTCCTTATGAGTGTCTACTTGTGTCTGCCTCCATCAAGACTGTCTCATTTGTTTTCTTTGCTGTCCATGGAACTCTCAACATTCTTCTGAGAAACCACATCTCAGCTGCCTCAATCTTGCTCTGGCTTTGCTTGCTGACTGTCCACGCCTCGCATCCGTACAACAGTATTGGTTCTATATAACACTCAAGGACTCTCTTTCTGAAGTTAATTGATAGGCATTTGTTGGTAAGAATGCCTGTCATCTTCTTGAATGCTGTTTTGGCTTGGCCGATTCTGCCAGTGATCACAAAAACAAGATTCATGTGATCACAAAAACAAGATTCATGTGATCACAAAAACAAGATGATCACAAAAACAACAAGCCATGATGCTCCAGACACAGCCTAGTTTGTCTTTCAGCTAGGCCTGACATGTCCAGCAGTTGGGCTCAGACCTGGGTGGTGCGCACAGTGTGGCTATATCCCTGGTCACCAGGTCACAACTCATTTTTCTGCTATTTCTGAACAGTGAGCAAAACTGTAGAATGAGCACTGGAGACCGTGGTCCTATCTAGCATGGGTCTGTGTGGGACAGTCATAATCTGCAAACACGTTAAAATTGGTGGCAGAGTCCAGTCCTAAGGCAGGGTGACTTTTCAAATGGGCACAGTTTCCAAATTCTTTGTAATGTACACTTTGATTATCTAAGAAAATGGCCTGACAAGAATAGTTTGACAAGACTAGTTTTAAAAATGCGTACATCTCAAAAACACCATAAAAACTGAGTTAGCAGTGATTTTGCACTGATGAATCATATTTTACGTTACAATGGTTACTGTACAGCAGAACGCGGAAACCCACTTCAGGGCTGTAAAAAAATCCAATAATAAGAACTAGGCAGGAAGCCAGCCGGCAAACAAAACAACACAGTTAAGTCTGATAAAACTTCCTTTTATGAAATGTCTTGCAGACACTTTTCTTCACAGATACATACAGACTACTGCTTCCATCAGAAACTGATATGCATCATTCTACTGCTTGTAATTGGTGCTGGTAACTCAGTTTTTTCTTTTTCTTTTTTTTTTTTTTCATCAAGTAGGAAAGTTTACAAGTAAATAGTGGGGTTTGTCAAAGTCCTATTCTCTGCTTTCCTGTAATCTGAATTATTAAACAAGAGTCTACGTCATGACAACTATGAAAAGGGCAACAACATATTTACAACAGTTGAGGTTTTGTCAACTTCCTGTGAGCTGAAGCAAAGACAAAAATATTTTTGTTTAAACCAGCAACCAAGAAATACAATGAAAGACACCACTGTCAAACAGCAGACCTATACACATAATCTGAATCATTACCTCCATACCTTCTGAATCAGAGGAAAAAACTCTTTGGAAAATGACCCAGACTGATCAGTTACCTAATCCAGACAAACAATGTTCCAGACTTTATAGAGACACTAACACTAGGCATAAGGAAACAGTTCTTCACATTATAGCCCTGATAAATTTGCTATTAACCTTTTCACAACACAGGATAGGTTTTAGTTTCTAAACTTTACACAGACACTGGCAGAAGACAGAAGTTTTCCAAACACAAAGTTTTATCATGACAACCAAGTTAAAAAAAAGCAAACGTAGAGAATAATTTTCAAGGACTGCCTGCAAAAACGGTTTAAAAAAAAAAAAAAAAAAAAAAAAAAAAAGCCGGCAAACCATTCTGGCAGGCAGTCTCTGAAATGTCATGGAAACTGGTTCATAATTCTGACATCAAAATATGAAAAACTGCATTCACATTTTGCCAAATCTTCAGAAATCATGCGAAGGAATCTTCCCTGAACAGACAAATTGCACACAAAACTGCCGCAACCTATCGACAGGTCCTCACAGCTGCAGCATCTAACACTGAGGACAAACTGGTATGTTGTATGGAGGTGATACAGACACAATACATATAAAAAGCATTCAGTGATATATCTGAAAACTTGCAATTCAGCAAGAACTACACATTTTTAGAACAGAATCTCAATTGTATGCAGACTATACCCTATCATTTTGCTTTCCCTCATTTTTTTTCTTCTCCCCCCCCCCCCCCTCTTTGGTTCCACAGATCTTTTTCCTCTTTTATTTACTGGCTCCTTTTTAATACAAAATTTATTGAGGTTTTGCCGGGATTAAGGTTTTCTTCTGTAAACAAACAAATGTTTGTATACCCACTGAACTACTGACCTTTTCAAAACAGCAAAACAGATTACTACTGTTTAACTTTTCCATCTTTATGTGCAAGTATTTGCATGACAACAGTTCTTCTGACCTTTTCGAAACAGCTGCGGACACTGGGTTCGATGTTGCTTCCCCCAAAAGCAGCCACCTCCCCCAGTTGTAAGGGAATTTGAATGCAGTCGTGCAGCAACAATCCCAGCTTACGTTGGTCAGCAAACCCATTGGTATCAGCAATCAGTCGAAACAGGACTGTAAATGCATAGACCATGCATGAATTAATTATATACAAACATATTTAAACAAAATAAACACACCCCTACATGCATGCAAATATGCAGCATGAACATGCATTTGTAGATTTACATGTAACACACACTTCTGAGCTTTTTTCTAACAATCTGACTGCACAAAATAGTTGTCAATACAAAATGACACACTTAATCTTTTGAATATCCTCACAAAAAATTACTTTCCTTAAAACATAGAGAGAACTAAACGGTTTATGCGAATAGATAACAAAAATTAATAAAACAACTGACAACACGAAAACAACAACAAAAGTATAATAATACATTAAAAAGTTACCTATGTAAACTGTACAGCAAAGGAAAATCAGATTGAACATCAAAAACATATCTGAACATACAATACTCACATCTATATTTATCTTCCAGCTGACCCGAACACAACAGTATTGTTCCCAATTTGAAAGACAGAGCTCTCAATTTGCCACTTCGAACTCTGAAATGAGAATGGATAATCACATAAACATGCAAAGTAGAAGGTCATGTGAAAAAAGTCTGAAATAATCATGAACTTGGAATAAAAATGGACTGAAACAACTTAAAGAAAGATCAAATTACAAAAACTGCTTTTCACAATTCTTATGAAAACACATGCACACACACATAATATATTCATGTAACATTTTTCATAATGCCCTCTGTTTAAAACTGTTGTGAGATCTTTTTTCTCTCTCTTTGTTGAGTTAAAAAGCACAATGCTTCAGATATTTTCATTTTGGATTATTTTGATATCTTCATGCTATTATATTGCATTTGTGTTAATGTAGATCTTCAATGGATGAAGGCTGATTGTAAAAACACATAATTCAGTTCAAGCCACTTCCCTCATAACCAAACAAAGTTCATACTCTCTTTCTCTCATCCCACTCCTATCAAATACATGCACCTGGTCAAGTAAATAGAGACACATATACTTTCAAATAACCGTTTTTCAAAACAAAACAAAACAAAACAAAACAAATCAGACAACCCCCACCCCTCACTCAACGATACCCCAAATCCCAGTGAAACACCAAGCACAACCAGAAAGCCCAACTCACGTGTCATAGACATTAAGGATCCAGTTGAGCACCATGTCCACACACAGCGGCA
>JAPXFY010000017.1:9104516-9119516 GCA_030674185.1 Monoplex corrugatus | reverse complement strand
TTATTGTTCCCCTGAGAAATCAATGCAATGGATATCAGTTATTACTATACTTCCAACCTTACACACACAAAAGTGTATCCACAGAGGCTATAAGTGACATTACATTTTGTTCTTATTTGGATACAGCAAACCAACACGTACATGTTGCAATTACAGATTACAAATCATTATTTCAGAAGTACATAATTTGACTGTTCTTGTTACTGTTACTTTGGTTTAATGCCCAGCCGACTGCATAGAGCCATATCAGGGCTATAACCAATTCAAAAGATACACAATACTTGTCAGGAAAAGAAAATTAAGTACACGTATCAAAGTATTCGCGGATATAATCTAAGGAGATGCCCCTGGCCTTGACCACTTTGTCCACTTTATCACACAGTGGATATTAAAAAACAAACCTGAATACAAATGTAAACATGACTAAGGACACAAAAACATACAAAAAACGGACCTAAAATACCTAAAACTGCTTCCGCATATCTCATTTCCCGGAGCCAAAAATGAACTTCGTACATTTACCCAATTATCAATCTTAATTACGAGAAAGTAAGGTGAACAGACCAGCAAGGCAGAAAATGATAGGAAGAAATGACAGAAAACAAAGAAGGGAGAAAGAAACAAAGAGAGTGACAGACAAGAGGAAATTTCAGGCACAGAATTTCCAGGAGGAGGGGGTACTATTTATACTGAAAGAGCCCCTGGCATCCCTACAGGGGTGCACATAATTTGATACTTGTGCGTGTGTTCTAAGCAAAATAAGTAACAGAACACCACTTAAGTAACTAAAGAGACATGACACAAAAAACAAACAATCAAATAAACAAACAGCATTCCTATACCACCATCATCAATTGTTGTCAGGCTGTGGTACCCATGAACTACAAAAGTGAAAAGACATGCCCCTCCCAAATACAACAGTACAAATGCACACACACACACACACACACACACACACACACATACACACACACACACACACACACACACAGATGCACACACAAAGAACATATGCACACACATACACACACACCAATACATTCCATCTGCCATCTCATTTCCAAAGATCAAAAGTATCAATGACAGGTAATGGAGCTCTCTGAAGTCCACCTCACCCTTTCCGGTCTAACGCCTTTATATTCCCTATCAATAATTAACCTATTTCTCCTGCTTTCACATCCATGGATCTCACTTTAGATATAGGAATGTCTTTGTCACTCTATTCTGAAAGCCACTTACATAAATTGTGTATCAACTAACATCACTTGTAGCGATCCAGTAAAGAGGGGGGGGGGGAGGGGGAGGCAGAGGATATTAACAGCAAAGAAATGTACTGTATTATTTGCTGACTTGCTGTTCATCTACACTGTTCTCATTAACGTTAAACACTAAACTATCCAACACATGTCAGCATGGAAAATGAAACTGGAAGTGTGAAATCCGTTTCTTTAGACTTTTGTTAGTTTTAAGTCAGAATTAAGTCAACAAAAGCAAGAGCTCTGAGAGATCCCGACTTTCATAGAAACACTGTAAATTCTTGCTTTCCCTAATAACCATTAGAAATAGCTTAAAGATTATGGTTAACGTTAGTGTTATAACTCAGCAAGTGAAAATGAATGCACACAGGTTTCTTTTCAAGACGGCAATACCATTTGCTAACAAGTTAATAATAATGCCTCTTGTGTGATGATAATGTCAGGGCACTAACACAATAAACACATATATAATAAACATAAAAATAACTAGACAAAAGCCACACAGCTAATCTGATGAATACATCAAACACAGACAAATGCCATTTGAAAATTACCATAAAAGAAAAGAATTAAGTAAACAGACAAAAGCAAGTACACACACACACAAGCGAGCACACACACACACACACACACACACACACACACACACACACACACACACACCCCACACACACAAAGAAATTAAAAAAAAACTTACCTGAAAGGAAATGTTGGGAGTTAGGACCAAAGGCACGCAGAGCATCCTGAAGTTGTCTCAGTCTGTCTTCTATAGATATCTGTAAAGCTTTCCACCTGTTTCACACACACACACACACACACACCACTCACACACACACACACACACACACGGACACACACGGACACACACACACACACACACACACACACACACACACACACACACACACACACACACACACATACTGTTTAATGTACTGTCAGATTACTAAAGCTAAATCAGCAGGCTATATTAAAAATCTCTTTCAACTGCCTCTATAAAAAAACACTTGACAATGACCTTGAAAACAGATCAACTTTTTGCAAATTTAAGAAGTTAGGAACCTTTATTCAGTAACCTTTATTCAGTCACAACAATAATACAAGTTGATAAGTTTAAATATCTGGGAACAGTCACCTCACATGACACAGGTGTGCACAGGAAATATCTAGCAGAAGTGACCAAGCCAAAACAGCATTCCAAAAAATGAAAAGCACTCTTGCTAACAAATTCTTATCAATGGACATCAAAGAAAGCTTTTCAGTGTTTACAGAACCAATACTGTTGTACAGATGTGAGGCCTGGACAATAAACAGGCAAAATCAAAAGAAGAACAAGACAGCTGAAATGTGGCTTCTAAGAAGAATGTTAAGGTTCCATGGATACCAAAGGAAACAAACGAGACAATCCCGAGAGAAGCAAACACAAAGAGAACATACATGAAGAAGGAACCAGAAAAAACACAAAAGAAGAATACGAACACATATTTAATACAACAAGACAAGACAGGCACAGAAGAATACGAACGTGTATTTAATACAACAAGGCAACTGTCTTGTCTTGTTGTATTAAATACACGTTCGTATTCTTCTTTCATGTTTTTTCTGGTCACCTGTCTTGTCTTGTTGCATTAAACACGCAATTGTATTTTTCTTTCATGTTTTTTCTGGTTAGTATCTGATGTTTGTTTGTTTGTAATCTTACGCTTGACAAATGCCAGTTGGCCTGTCTTGTCTTGTTGTATTAAATACGCGTTCGTATTCTTCTTTCATGTTTTTTTTTGGTTCCTGTTTGCTTGAATGCGGGCAGTCACACTTGTTTTAGAATTGTAATACATGAAGAAGATTAAGAAAAGACAAGCAACATTTATGGGACTTTTCATGAGACAAGAGAAATTTCAACATCCGGTCACAACAGGAAATCTAGAGGGAAAGAGAACACCAGGTATATCAGGGGAGAAAATATTAGTTTCACAGGGTGGGTGGGGAGTAACTGGTAAGAGACATACTTGCAGTGACAAAAGATAGGTTTGTATGGAGAGCCATGATTGCCAATGCCATGTGACAAGGCATATGATGATGAATATATACAGACACCCTAAGAAAAATCAAATATCTTGAAATTTCAACATGAAAATCCACCCAAGTAGGTTAAAAAATAGTCATATACACTCTGCCAACACTGAAAAAAGTGAAACAGAGGACTCAAACAAAGCAAGATGTGAAAATGTATCAAGAAGCATTGCAAATAAAGAAAATCTGACAAATCTCCCTCCCTCTCTCTCTCTCTTTCTGTATTACCAATACACTGATACCACACTCACCTTGTGTTAAAATCTTCTAACCGCCTGACGTTGACGTGTGACAGAATGACATCAGCTGCCTGAAGTTCATTAGCTTGGTCGTTGACACTGTCTATCTCCCCTTGAAGTGGGGCAAACCTTTGTTGATAACCCTGAAAACAAATCAAATTCTGTATATACAATATACCAGCTTTGAGCAAAGACTTTCTACGCAAATAACTCTGAAATGGTGATTTGAGCACACTGTTAAGATTTTCGCTCAAAGCAAGGGAAATACAAAATTGTGATTCAGACAGGTCACCAAAAATGGGACACAGAATTTATTTTTCGATGGCCAAAATATATCACACCAAGCTAGTAATGTCAGACTGTTAGAACAAAGATAACAAAAATATTGGATGCGAGAAGCCCTGGTTCAATTCTTTGTTGGACAGGAATTTTTCTACCCCTTCCTCAATTCCTTGAAAAGTGGTCTGGGTGCTGGTATTTCAGACCACACAAGAAACCAAAGTTCAAAGTGTGGCATGCACTTAGCGTATGTTAAAGACCTCGTGGCAACAGAGTTGTCAGTGGCAAATTGTGTAGAAAAACCCATTGTTATAGGTAAACAAAAAGACATTCATACAATAGGACAAAACCCATAAAAAGCAATGGGTGATATGTGCTTTCGCTAGGAGAGTGGCCATCATTTTAAAACAGAAAAATTCTATAAAGAAAAAAACAAACAAAAACAACCAAACATAAAGTGATCTATGATAGGTTGAATCCCGATTACAATTTGGTAAAGATGCATCCATTTGTCATCATTACAACAAAGTTTCTTTACCTGAACCATTCCTTCCCATGAGGAAGAAGAAATAGAAGAAGGAGAAGTAGAAGAAGAAAGGAACCTAAAAATCAAACATCTCTCTGAAATGAAATACTTCTTTCCTCCCTAACCTCTGAAACAGAAAACAGAGGAAAATAAATGAAACAGAAAAACAGAAAAGAAGACAAAGAAGAAAGACAGAAAGACACAAAAGAAACAGGGTGGTATGAAGAAAAAGCAGCCAGAAAAGACAAAAATATCATTGTTCTTGGAGTGCCATCAACAACAGTCAGACACATCCACTAACCCTAGTGTTATCAATCTCAGGCTGCAATTCCTTGATGAGAATGTCCCCTACGCCTTGCCAGGACACTTTCTCTCTTTCCGCTGATGTCAGACGCTGGTCCAGACCATCCATGGCTTCATGGAATACAGAGATTTTCTGAAACAGAGATAAGATTTGAAAATGAAGATGGTACCTGATCCAGCTGTATTGTAAGATTTGAAAATGCAGACTGGTAGATGAATTAGTTATATTTATATAACAAAATTTAATAAAGAATCATTTTAAAAACTGGATTAAGTTTCTTCTTTTCACCTCATTCTGAGATCTTTTGCAAAAATTTATTCTATTTTGGTCTCATCCTGAGACCTTACAATAAATTTCTGTGTCACCTTAAGACTTCAGAAATGTTTGTTGTCATCCTGAGAGATTTGAAATTTTTGGTCTCATTATGAGACTGTCCAGAGGAAACGAAACAAAATTCATCCACACACACACACACACACACACACACACACACACACACACACAACACACACACACACACACACACACACAAAACCAAAAAAACCTAAAATTGAGTCATAAAGGTAAGGTATTATAGAATGTGGTGATATTCTGAAATAAAAGTATGCCACATGAAAAATGTAATTATGTAAAACACAAACGTGATGAATTTTCTAGAACATGATAGAATGTAGACAATTATTTACATACTGTGAGGTAATGACAGTCACTTACATTACTGTGAGGTAATGACAGTCACTTACATACTGTGAGGTAATGACAGTCACACACATACTGTGAGGTAATGACAGTCACTTACATACTGTGAGGTAATGACAGTCACTTACATACTGTGAGGTAATGACAGTCACTTACATACTGTGAGGTAATGACAGTCACTTACATACTGTGAGGTAATGACAGTCACATACATACTGTGAGGTAATGACAGTCACTTACATACTGTGAGGTAATGACAGTCACTTACAACTGTGAGGTAATGACAGTCACTTACAACTGTGAGGTAATGACAGTCACTTAATACTGTGAGGTAATGACAGTCACTTACATACTGTGAGGTAATGACAGTCACTTACATACTGTGAGGTAATGACAGTCACTTACATACATTGTGAGGTAATGACAGTCACTTACATACTGTGAGGTAATGACAGTCACTTACTACTGTGAGGTAATGACAGTCCCCATACATACTGTGAGGTAATGACAGTCACTTACATACTGTGAGGTAATGACAGTCACTTACATACTGTGAGGTAATGACAGTCACTTACATACTGTGAGATTAACAGAAATCAACAAATCCCCACCAATTATCCATAATATTTCAAAATGCATAATTATGAAAACAAAGAAAACAAGCAAGCTTTCAACAAAATGTCAATATTAATGAAGGGGAGATGGGACTGAAACGTTCAACGAAACATTAACCTCAGAATTTATCTTTGTAAGATAAAATGATAGCCGAAAAGAGCTATGACAAAAATAATGTAAAATATTGATCCAGTCAGGAGGTTATCTCTGACAAGAAACGATTTAAAACCAGGACATGGTTAAAAGGCAGGGCCAATCACTCCCCTGTGAGACAGGCATTTCTGAAGTGTTGTTAACTCTATACCTTCCAAAATCAATACAAATACAATTCTAAAGACATCTGCAGATCGCTCTAGACATTTTATGCAATTTTTTTTCACTGAAAATTGTTAAATGTTTTAAATGGCAACACTGCTAACCTTTTTTTTTCTCATCTGATTTTTGTCTCTTTGAATATGAGCATGTTTATCTTGAAAATATTGGAAAGATGATGACAAAAATGTTCTCCAGATAGTACTGCGTGCTGACCTACAACTATCAAGTTAGGACTAAAGCGTGAAATATTTCAATACAATACAGGATAATCAAAATAGCATACGTGTACAACCCCAACCATGACAGCACCATCTCACGTACACAAAGAGATAAAAATGTTGACAACTGCACATGAAGAATCCCTTGTGCGAGAAGAGCAAAGTGAATGTGTACATTAAAAGACAGAACAATGGATATCAACATACACCTATTATTAACAAGGGGCCAAAATAAACAACAACAACAACAACCAAAACATTGCAAAATATTCGGGTTACATTTCCCTCTTTTCTGTTCATTTTGTTTATTCTGATTTTTTTCTCATTTTTTTTCTATTATTGCCTTTCTGCCATTGGGGAGAAAAAGTTAGAATGGCGAAATTGTCACATGTTGTTCTGAAAAACAAAATCAAATGTTATCTTGTACGATGTGTATGCAGACATATCTTCCAAGATTTTCGTTTTTGTGATTTTTGTCAGCCTGTTGTATTCACTTGCCTCTTGGAAAGTGATTTTTTAGTTCTGTTTATGTCTTTAGAAATTCATCACATTTCCAACAATCAAACTGCTATCTGAACAGCTAAACGACAATTTTCATTATCACATATTCTTGTATACAGAATCCTCCACATGCCATAAGATGTCTCTGACCAAATAAAAATTGTAAGTTTAACAATTGAAAAAGGCGCCATTACTGTTTACTAAATTCATTTCTTTTAATTCCTCTACAAAACCTAGTCTCAGTAACAAAGCAGAAGGTCACCTGAAGGTAGTATGAAACATCTCTGTGACCAATCTAAAAGACGAAAAATCAAGCACGCTGAAAATTAAGAAGCTAAAAGGGCATCATTTCTAAATTCACTTCTACAAACTTCTTCACCAGACCCAACTTTAACCCTTTGCCACCTGCACCTGCAGAAGCTGGTGGATAGGGTGAGGGAGTCAAAGGGTTAAGTTTTTGCTCTTCCAGCATGGTTGACAAAGAAGGATGTTGTTGGGCAGGCTGCAGGAGTCAAAGGGTTAATTAACCATGAAAAAGAAAGAAGTTGCATGCGGTTCAGATGCTGGCAGTGGTCCAAGCATGTCAAGCCAAGTCAGATGAGTCCAGCCACAGAGACAAATTATGCCAGACAAGAGCAGCAGACACACTGTTTTTAAAGTGGCTACAGTCGCCACCCATAGACCGTAGGGGATATTTTGAGAGGGTGTTTGGCATCGGCAAAGAGCTGAAGTGGTACTTGAAATAATGCACATGGGATTTTATGAACATCAGTCTGTATTTCATTCTGACATGCTGGACCCAATAGTTGTGGTACAATGGTAAGGGACGTCACAGTCACAAAAACAAACAAATTTCAACGAATATTGTACAAGTATCGTTGAAAGAACACTATCAAAACTAAGAAGAACATATCAGTAACATAAAAGACACTCAGGGATGTAGGTGGACACAGTAATACAGTATCCACGGGACAATCTGATGCTAAACATGCATAAAATCCTGACCTCACTCAACCCCCTCTGCAGCCTGTCTCCACTCGGAGGGGAATCACATTGTAATATATAATTGTATATAATATGCTCTCTATAATTTTCCATTGCTTTTATTCTTTCTCCCCATTTATAGCCATGCGTGCGTGCGTGTGTGTGTGTGTGTGTGTGTGTGTGTGTGTGTGTGTGTGTGTGTGTGTGTGTGTGTGTGTGTGTGTGTGTGTGTGTGCGCGCGCGCGCGTGTGTGCGTGCGTGTGTGTGTGTCTGTTTCAGCGCTTAGATTTGATTTTATCAAGATTTTGCGCTATACAAATATTGTAATTATTATTATTATAAGAACAGCAATTTAATGAACAAAAGGAATAGATACACACTTCTGACTTTTAGATCATATGGCCCTTTACGTGTACAAGGCAGCATCAAGCTGTGTGTGGAATTTTTACTGACTGTTCAGATTACAGTGGTCTTTGCACGATAATAATCCTTCTGGAGCTGTACAACAACTGTCTTGATGCTGCTGTTGTTAGGCTGGCTCAGCGCTATGAAGTTGTATGAATGTAGAATACAGTCTGAATAAGAAATTACTCCAGTTAGAATGAGGATGAACTCAGCTGTATGAATGTAGAATACAGTCTGAATAAGAAATTACTCCAGTTAGAATGAGGATGAATTCAGCTGTATGAATGTAGAATACAGTCTGAATAAGAAATTACTCCAGTTAGAATGAGGATGAACTTATCTCCAACAAAGACCACGGCAATGATGAAACACAACAGTCACTGACAAACAGAAAAACAGACTTGGGCATATTCCAACACACACCCCATTATCAGTTACCTCAGATATAATGATGGTTACAGAAAAAAGAGTATTAATTCAACATAAATGAAAAATTCCCAAAATGGCAAATGAGACACACAGTATCAGGGACAGACAAGCATAGCAGATCCCAATATCTCCCAGGTTGCAGTGCTGTTTTTCCATTAACCCTTTGACACTTGCACTTTATCCACCAAATACAAAAACTTCACCTTTAACTCCCTCACCCTATCCACCAGCTTCCTGCAGGAAGCTGATGGATAGGGTGAGAGTCAAAGGGTTAAGTTTTTCCTTTGCTAACACGGATGACAATGTAGGATACTGGCGGATAGGATGCGGGAGTCAAGAGGATTAAACATGAAGACAAGAGAGACACAGAAACACAGACACACAAGCATATCGAATTTCTCTAGCTACTGTATGATGACCGTATTAAAACACGAGGATTAATTTCTATAAAGTTTCATGATTAACACCTACCACTATCAGCATTCTGTTCCCTCCTAATCACATAGTAAATAAGACAAAAGTGCAAGATTTCCCAGAACACACACATCCACATGATCAAAGGCCAAGAATAATCATCAACACGAACGAAAGTGTTAGACCAGACATGTACAGAGAAAAAAATAACTTAGAATGCAGCATACGTTAATATCTATCATGCTGTAGCAGTCTGTGGCTTGTTGCACACAGTGCTGCAGAGGGCTTGGGACAGTCATCATCATCATGCGCCCTGCCGCTTAGCGTTGGCGATCACAACCCTCCATACGAATTTATTCCCTGTAGCTGCAAGTAAATCTTCCACCCTCTCTGCAAGTCTGTACAATATTTCCTCCTTGAATCTACCTGGTGCCCTTTTCCCTCCAACTTTCCTGTTATGACTAGGTGCTCTAATTTCTCTTGCCTCACACAATGTCTTATGAATCACAAACTGTATGCAGACTGTGTAGTTGCTGATCTCTCTTGTTATGTCTTTAGCCTTCAATGTTACCAGCCCTCTGCAGCGCATGGTGTGCACTGACCCTGCAGTGAAATAAAGACTGAATACCACAGAGTAATAAGAAATCCAAAACAAGTGTGACTGCCCGCGTTCAAGCAAACACGAACCAGAAAAAACACGAAAACAGAATTAGAACGCGTATTTAATACAACAAGACAAGACATGCACAAATTTTCGGCCAACTGGCCTTTGTTAAGCACAGACGTAAGACCACAAATGAACAAACACCAAATACAATAAGTAGGAGAAAAAGACTGAAACTTCCCTGCTGCTTCGTCCATTTTAGTCCTTTTTTCCCACTGGACAAAAGAGCAGGGAAGTTTCGGTCTTCTTCTCCTAATTATTGTAGGCCCTATTTGGTGTTTGTTTGTTTGTGATTTTATCTCTATACTTGACAAAGGCCAGTTGGCCGAAAATTTGTGCCTGTCTTGTCTGGTTGTACTGAATATGCGTTCTAACTGTTTTTTCGTGTTTATTTCTGGTTACCGTTTGCTTGAACGCGGGCAGTCACACTTGTTTGGATTTTCTTTTTTGTGTTTTTTTCTGGATCCTGCCAAAGAGTATGAGTGTAAACCTGTTTCTCTTCATGAGACAAAGACTGTGTGCCATACAGTATGTAACCTATCTCTCTTCATGTCTCTGGTTTCACTTAATACATGCTCCAGAAGATCAAAGGCAACAGGTGACGAAGAGTCACCTGTAGCACCTCACCAACGGGGCCTTGCCAGTACGTCAGATGTGGCTATGCTTCCAGATGATCAAAGACAACAGTTACTTTATTTCACTCCTTCATCCTGTCCACCAGAGGTGGATAGGGTAAGAGTGTGAAAAGGTTAATTGGCTGTTAAGGTGGGGATAGGGAGATGGAATGAAAGAACCAACAACTCACCTCTAGCACCTCATCCAGCCGGCCCTGCCAGAGGCGACAGCTGTGGTTGAGGTCCAGCCATCGTTTGTCCAACTGCTGGACCTGCTGTCTGATCTTCGCTATCAATTGCTGCGCCTCTTTGTCTGTGGACCCTGTGCCACTACTGCTGCCTTCATCTGTAACAACACACACACATTCGTACACTACTGTAATGAGCTATGTGATGGTATGTCAACCTGTCAATCCCTTTGAAGTTTGGACATGTACACGAGATAACGCTGTGACGGGTATTGTACTCTGCCTTCGTCTGAAAACTAGACACACTATCTAGTTTAATAACACTGTGACTGATAACCTGTCAACCACTATGCTTCTGCTGCCTATCAACTGAAATCACACATTCATGACAATATGCAATAATATGGCAGCAACCTCAGTTTTTCAGTTTGCAGCAAAACTATTGTCTGATGCTCTTTGATGCTTTGAATCTGACGATGTGTATTTACAAGTGTGTGTGTGTGTGTGCGTGTGTGTGTGTGTGCGTGGTTTGGGTTGGTGGTGCGTGTTGTGTGTGCGTGCGTGGTGGTGTGTGTGTGGTGTGTGTGTGTGTGTGTGTGTACATGTGAGAACTAATTTACTGTTTAGTATTGTCATCTCTTTCAACCCCATCTGTTTGCCTTTTTTCTTTGCGGGGAGAGTGAGGGGATAATGACAATAAATTAGAAAACGGTTTCAGAGTCTCTGCAGTACACAACTGTAATAACATACTCCACAAGAGGTTGACAGGCTAAAGATAAGTGGACAATTTGACAGGCTGACCTTATCCTGGTTCTGTAATGAGTAAATGGCACCTACCACCACTGTACAGGTTTTCAAAACCAATTACTGCTATACCAGAAAGCATACACGGTATAGTCTCACACTGCTTATGCCATGATGATACTTAGCCATCATATAAACAATGTGTCATTAATCTCTGTGTGGTGGTAATATCCAAATACAGGCACATAACAATGAATAATAGGTTATGTTATACTTATAAGGAAAACTGGTTATACAATAACACAGCCCGTAAAAAGAAACCATGTCTGATTTAGGCAGGTCAACCTTTGTTTTGTCTCTTTTAATTATAATAATAATATGTAGAAATACACACACAGACACAAACACATACACCAACAAATGAACCAGGCAAACAACCAAACGAGTGCAACCACTAAAAACCAACCAAAAATCATTCTTGTAACAACCAAACTAATGCAGCCACAAAAAAAAAAAAAAAAAAAAAAAAAAAAATCCCCCAAATCACTCTTTGCCTTTAGTCACAAATGGTTTTATAATCCAGATTAATCATTTTACAAATATCTCTACGTAAAAATTGTCTGAGAATTTGCACTGCTTCTGTTATTTCACAAAACTAGTGGGGCTGTGCATTTCGTAAGTCCTGGTTCCTACGACTCCGCTACTTGAGTGCGTGGATGAGATCTCCCCCATCGTTGCCAAGTATTGTAGATAGTTGTCTACTGTAAGCCTACTTTCCAACACTTCAAAAATACTGTTGTTATGCCCCTTCTATAAAAATCTAATCCTCATCACGACAATCTGAAAAACTATCGCACTGTATCAAACTTGCCATTCATCTCAAAGATAACTGACAATATTTATTTTACTCTTCATTTTTCTTGAAAAATATATATACAAAAATTATGCACCACACACAAATAGGACAAAGTGAGTGGTTTTGTCCTATTTGTGTGTGGTGCATAGTATTTCCAACACCACAATGGCAAAGATATTCCATATTGTGAATTCTAAAATATTTATTTTGCAACGATGTTTTGCTTATCTGACAGCCCAAGCTATCCTCTTCGCATCTACCTATAGCCCTTACCATGGTACTGAGACAACATTCCTCTGGGCAGTAAGTGATATTCTGCTTGCTTTGGATAGTGGTAATGCGTCTGATTTGACTTTCCTTGATCTATCTGCTGCATTCGATACCTTAAACTATGGCATTCATCTGTACAGATCAGAAAATCTTCACCGTATTTCTGGTTCAGCACTAACATGTACATAGTTTAAATATTTTCAGTTTAAATATCATTGAAATAACAGAAAACAAAATATTTTTGAAAATAAACTGTTTCTGTCAATGAAAGTGTACCGATGAACAGTTTGGTGTTCCACAAGGTTCAATGCTTGGCCCCGTTCTCTTCATATTATATACACAACCCCTTTCTTTGTTGATCAGAAAACGGTTTTCTTTGTTTGCTGATCAAAAGTCGTTCTATCTCCAGTCACCTGCAGGTGATACACAACTGTGCCCACAGTATATTCGCACCAAACAACAAAAGGTTTAACATTCTGCTGCAAGATTAGTTTTTAAGACTCGCAGGAAATTGACCGTATGCTGAAAGAAGAAGTCATCTCCCCTGTCACAGAGCCCACCAGCTGGTGTTCGGGCATTGTAGTCGTCCTCAAACAAAATGGATCCATTGGCCTTTGTGTAGATCTGACACAACTGAACAGGTCAGTTCAACGTGAAGTCCACCCTATGGCCTCAGTCGACGAGAGCCTCGCAAAACTTGCAAACTCCAAGGTCTTCTCAAAACTGGATGCCCGCAGCGGATTTCGGCAAATGCCTCTCGCCGAAGAGTCCAAGCACTACACCATGTTCATCACTCTGTTTGGAAGATATTGTTTCAACAGACTTCCAGTGAGATTTTTCAACGAACAATCTCAAAAATCATGGGCGACATGGATGGTGTTGTTGCTCACATGGATGACATCCTCGTGCATGCCAAGGATCAGGCTTCACATGATCAGCGTCTTCGAGAAGTCATGAAACGGCTACAGGAGGCAGGCCTCACGCTCAATGAGAAATGTGAATTTTCAAAAGACTCCATCCGCTTCTTGGGCCACATCACAGACAGTTCTTGCATCCGCCCAGATCCCGCAAAACTGGACGCCATCAACAGGTTCCCTCCTCCCACAAACATCACAGAACTTCAGCGCTTCCTGGGCATGACCAACCGACTGACCAAGTTCATGCCCAATCTTGCCAGCGTCACAGCCCCACTACGCTCTCTCATACAGAAGGACACTGAGTGGACGTGGAAGGACGAACAGGAAATGGCTTTTCAACAAGTGAAAGACCTCCTCTCACCACCTGTCCTGGCCCATTACAGTCCTGAGAGAGAAACCTTCCTAGCCACTGACGCTTCTAATGCAGGTCTTGGCGCAGTTCTGTTCCAGGCACAAAATGACAAGACACGACGACCGGTGTGCTACACATCGCGCTCTCTTTGTGATGCAGAACGCAACTATGCTGTTATACAAAAAGAAGCTCTGGCAGTCACATGGGCAGGTGAGAGACTAAGCAAGTACTTCCTTGGGCTCAGCTTCACAGTTGAGACCGATCACAAACCTATAGTCCCTCTCTTGTCCACCACAGAAGTCGCCAAAATGCCTCCACTCATTCAACGTTTCATGCTTCGCCTGATGAGATTTTCCCCAAACGTCACGCACGTTCCAAGAAAAAAGCAAATCTCAGCAGATGCTCTCTCGCGGGCTCCCCACTCTCGACCAGAAAAAGCAGACATCAACCTTGTCAAAGAAGCTGAACTACCGGCCAAGCAGACCATAGACAGCCTTCCTGCTTTAAAAAACAAACTGCACGAAATCAAAGAACTGCAAAAATCAGACCCAGAAACAGCTGAAATCAGAGAATACTGCACCAAGGGCTGGCCCACCTACATGCCAGAGTCACCACTCATCAAACAGTATTGGACCGTCAGAGAGATTCTCTCCATCATCGACGATCTGTTGCTCTTCGATGACAGAATTGTTATCCCAAGACAGATGAGACTTGAAATGCTCAATCGCATTCATGAAGGGCATCTTGGAATCGTGAAATGTCGAGCGCTCGCTTCATTCTCTGTCTGGTGGCCACACGTCTCCAAAGACATTGAAGACCTTGTGCAAAAATGTGACACTTGTGCCAAACATAGACAACCCAAAAAGAACCACTCCTACCCTCCTCATTTCCTGAAAGACCATGGTCAAGAATTGGTATGGATCTGTTCGAACTTCACGGTAAAACCTTCCTCATTGTAGGTGATTACTAGTATACTACTCTCGATGGCCTGAACTTCGTTGTCTCGACAACCAGACCAGCAGCAACCTCATCAGCAAACTAAAAAGCCTATTCGCTGTCCATGGCATTCCTGACGTTATCATCTCCGACAACGGCCCTCAGTTTGCCAGCACAGAGTTCTGCGACTTTGCTGCAGACTACG
>JAPXFY010000017.1:9092016-9099516 GCA_030674185.1 Monoplex corrugatus | reverse complement strand
TGGGCTGTCGCAACTTATTTCAAGCTGAAGATCCTTTGAAGGCAAAAGACCTGTGTCCAATAGACTTTGTTTAAACAGACAGTTTTCTCAAGAGATTACTGTCTGAAAAAGAACGGGTAGGCAGGAACGTAAGTAGACTCAATGAGCAGACTTAAGAAAATCAGAGATACGTAGTGTTAAGGAGCAGAGTAATGGTATTTTGCAACTTATCCCTTTTCCACTGGGACTGAAGGAGGGCTGTGACAGATTCAAACCTGGATGATCATAAGATGAGAAGAAAAACCCGGTCTCACTGTTTAGAATTTGTAACAGAATCTGTTTTAGTTCATACAGTATCTAACTATGAAAGACACACACACACGCACGCACGCACGCACGCACGCGCACGCACGCACGCGCACACACACACACACACACACACACACACACACACACACGAGGACTTTCAAGTCTCTTCACAGCACTCATGGAAATACTTCAGCGATATGGCGTCAGCATGACAATCACAAGAGAGACAACCGCTACATTGAAAAAGAGAGAGTGGTAATTCTACGACTAGGAAACGGGTGTTCAACTCCCCAAAAAAGTCTCCATGGGATTCCGCCATTTCACTAGATTAGTATTTGAGGGCAGGTCATATACAGATCTGAAGACGAAACTGATCCTGAAAGTGGCCATAAACCACATGTCATTCCAGCTTTGACCCTTTGGAGTGCATTTTCCCATGTCGTACATTGCCTCTGTTGGACAAGCCTTCTGCATTCTTTTGGCGTCTTCTTCTTTCTCCATCTCTTATAAAATCACATACATATATTATTGGAGAAATTGCATTGCCCATTGCTTTGCCTTCATCCAAAATTGCATTGCCCATTGCTATGCTTTCATCCAAAATTGCATTGCCCATTGCTGTGCCTTCATCCAAAATTGCATTGCCCATTGTTATGCCTTCATCCAAAATTGCATTGCCCATTGCTATGCCTTCATCCAAACTGATCCAATCTGTACAGTATTCTTTTGAGAAGAATTGCACTGAGAAATCTTCACTATTTCTTGGACATGACACATCCGAGAACCAAATAAACTATCTTGTGCGAGACTGATCCATACTCATTTGCCAGACGCGCCCTCTTCCATGCTTTACCTCTTTGGATAGCTTCCTAAATC
Source organism: Monoplex corrugatus (assembly GCA_030674185.1). Lineage (NCBI taxonomy): Eukaryota > Metazoa > Mollusca > Gastropoda > Littorinimorpha > Ranellidae > Monoplex > Monoplex corrugatus. The sequence goes on along the minus strand of JAPXFY010000017.1, from coordinate 9,098,352 downwards.
ATCGTAGCATGCTCTAAAAAGCCCGGAATTCCTGGGATGCTTTCTTTTTTGGGCTGACAAAGCCAGGTCTTCGTTTTCCAATAGGTATTTGGTCAACCTTGCTGCCATGGTGAAGATTTTCCGATCGATGTTCAGAGGCGATATTGGTCTGAACTGACTGATGTCACTTCAGTGCTGTTCTTTTGGAATTTACACTCCATCAGCTATCATCCACTGGTTGCTGATCTTCACGTTCCTCCATGCGAATATCATAAGTTTGTGGAACCACTCGAGGACACTGGGACATTTCTTATACGACAGGCACGGTATTTCGTAAGGCCCAAATGATATTTGGCTCTGACTGTCTCCACCACTTTCTTTACTTCATCCAGTGTTGGTGGCTTCTTATGAAACATTTTCTCTGGCATTGCAGGTCGCATCAAACCATGGATTTCAAATGGTGCCTCGCTCTGAGGGTTGGAATACGTTTTCCTCAGACGTTGTTTCAGAGCATCTTTGTCGACTGTGCGTGTCTGGATTTGGGCGGCTCAAAGAGCTTTGCAAACTGAAAGGGGTCTCTGAAGAAGTAATCTTGGTTTTTTTTGGACTCATTTCCAGGAGAAACAAATAAGGCAAACATCTAAGACACCACGTATCTTGTAAGCTGGTCAAAAGCGATGTCAAGTCTGTGACGTATGGCCTGCCATGCTTGATATCATAACTGCTCCTCCAGCAATAATGTACTTTCACGTCTGACTGCTGATCATTTAGCCGAGCGTTATCATTCATGCATGTATACGTTTATGACCATAGGTATATACGTATGTATGGTTAAACCTTATTATTAAGTATTCACTTGTGTCTATGCATGAATGTGTTTTACTCAGATGTGTGCGCGCATGTGTGATATCAGTGCTTCTATGTGTCTTATAAATGTGCAATGTGAATTAAATCCCGATACGTTTGGAGAATAGCACTATATCAAAAGATACAACGACAAAAATATGAAAGAAACGGACGCAGCTTTTGATCGCACAATATTGTTTACTAAAATGTATGGTTAGAAATTAAGTTATAGAAACTTGATTAAAAAGTTCTGTTTTCAATCGAGAACTGAAATACAGATATACATAAAATCGAAGAGTGTGATACAAAATCAACGGTAACAATATCAAATTTCATGCAAATTGGTTGGATTCTTCAATTATTGATTTCCTTCCCTCAATGCAGATTAATCAATTATGACTCTTCTTTGCATGCTCTGTAGTATTTACTAACAGCGATGATCATTTAAGGTTTCTCTTTGTGTTGTAGACTTACTCTGACAACCGACGTGTATTATTATATTATCGATTTTGATAATGTCATAACTGACAGTTGTTCTATGTTTTGCTCCTTTATCTGTTTCTTGTTCTATTTCTTTTTCTTCTTTTGTAAATTCTGATTCTCCCCTTGGACTAAAATGTTTTCGATGTTATGTATTAAATAATACACTGTGCAATGTGCGTTGTTAAAAAAAATGTTCAAGAAAACACACACACACACACACACACACACACACACACACACACACACACACACAACACACACACACAACACCAACCTGCTCCACAGCCTCAGCAACCAAGGTACAAAAATGTCAGTAGTATCTCAAACACAGAAAAACAGCAAATTAAAACAATAGTTTTAAAATGGCTGTCAAGAAGAGACAATTCCACAGAAAAAGCAGAACAGAAAGAAGACTGAATGTTCTGTGCTCATGATAATATGTTTGGAGAAAGGTGAGACTCAGAAACAGGAGAAGAGTAAGAGATACAAAAGAAGTTCTGTTCAAATACAGTTCGGCACAAAGAAGAATGAGTGGTGGAACCTGGAACCACTAAACACATCAATGAACGGGAAAAGAAGTGGAAGCAGAGCACCGGTCGAGAGAAGCTGCAGTCAGCAGCTCTATCATCTGGTTTGAAGGAGGGTAAGTACTGACAGTCGGGAAGCAGCAGCTCTATCATCTTGTTGAAGGAGGGTAAGTACTGACAGTCGGGAAGCAGCAGCTCTATCATCTGGTCTGAAGGAGGGTAAGTAGGCTACTGACAGTCGGGAAGCAGACAATCAATTCTGATCATTACACGGTTAGACACAGTGCACAGATCTGTGGTCTCACTAACGGAGATCTATACCAAAACGTTCAAAACCACCCACCTGATCTCCATGGACTTGGTCATGAGGTGCAGCCATCGTCGATTCATCTCCTCCAGCCGGCTCTGCAGTTTTTGGGTGTCGGGTGCCCCCATGGTGGGCACCAGCTGGTTGCCTGTGGGGGTCAGAGAATCGTACACGCCTTGCTGTGCTTCTACCTCCGCTTGCAGATCCTGAAACAAATGACAGAGGAAAAAGGGGCGTTAGAACAGTGCTTGGGGAAAATATTGGTAGACAGTTGTGGCAGAAGAAACAGCTTGATGAAACACTAAAAAGAAAATGCCAATGTTAACCCTTTTGACTCACATTCCTCGTCCATCAGCACCCCTGCATTGTTAATCCATAACAGCAAAGCAAAAACTTAACCGTTTGAATCCCTCACCCTATCCACCAGCTTCCTGCAGGAAACTGGTGGACCGGTTGAGGGACGACTCAAAGGGTTAAGTTTTTGCAGCTGGTGGATAGGGTGTGGGAGTCAAAGGGTTAACAGAGGAAAACGGCAATTAAAAACAATAATTTATGGCTGCCAGAAGAACAATTCCAGAAACAAGCAGAACAGAAGAAAGCTCTGTGCTCATAATATATGGCTGGAGTGGAGAAAGGGAGACTACGGGAGACTTAGGGGCAGGAGAAGAGTAAGAGAAATAAAAAGAAAGTTCTGTTCTAATACGGTTAGGCACAAAGAAGATATGTAGTGGGTGGAACAATACGGTCAGGCACAAAGAAGATATGTAGTGGGTGGAACAATACGGTCAGGCACAAAGAAGATATGTAGTGGGTGGAACAATACGGTTAGGCACAAAGAAGATATGTAGTGGGTGGAACAATACGGTCAGGCACAAAGAAGATATGTAGTGGGTGGAACAATACGGTCAGGCACAAAGAAGAATGTAGTGGGCTGGAACAATACGGTCAGGCACAAAGAAGACATGTAGTGGGTGGAACAATACGGTTCAGGCACAAAGAAGAATGTAGTGGGTGGAACAATACGGTCAGGCACAAAGAAGATATGTAGTGGGTGAGAACAATACCACACAAGAAGACATGAAATGGGGGAAAGACTCGCAGAAGAAGCAGCTGTAACATCTGGTTTGGACAAGGAAGATATGATAGTCGGGTGGACAATACGCAGACTAAAAAGAAGATGGGGAGAACATACGCAAACAAAAGCAGAGTGAAAGACACTTCTATGAGCATGATAAGGTAAGACGAAAAGGCAGACATTGGGACAGGAGGGGATTAACAAGTGGGACAGAACAGAAAAAAGAATGAAGAAAAAAAAAAAACAAGAGAAAGAATTATAATGATAGGTTAGAGAAAAGGAGAGTCATTTAGTTGGAAAACAAGAATTAGAAAAGAAACACCACAAGAAAAGAAAGAGAAAAAAAACAAAACAAAAATCGCTCAACAGTCACGGCATGGTTAGAGAAATGGAGTTGTTGTGTGTGCGCGCACGCGCGTCGCGTGCGTGTGTGTGTGTATGTGTGTGTTTTGTGTATGTGTGTTTGTGTATGTGCGTGTGTGTATGTGTGTGTATGTGTGTGTGTTAGTATGATGTGTATGTTGTGTGTGTATGTGTGTTAGTGCGTGCGTGCGTGCATGTATGTGTGTGCGCGCGCGCGCCGTGTGTGTGTTGGGATGGGGTGGGTATATGTGTAGGAGTGAGGGCGGCACTGCGCACAACACAAGCATACTGACAAAAAAAGAAAGAAAACCCAATAATCAGGCCACAGACAAAAGGGAGACAATAAGATGAGAAGGGGAGGGGGAGGGGGGTGGGTAAACCCCCAGTCTTGAGACGAAGCAGACAGACTGAAGGCAAATGGTGTCAGTAGCCAGAAGCAGCAAGGTAATGGCAACAGACACGAGAAGATAAAGAAGCCTTCACTTCAGTCAGCGTCCAGACAGTTGTAGCCATCCATCCTTCACAGGGGGCCGGGTAAGGGAGGAACAATGCGATTCCACTCACTCTCTAACACCCTTCACACACCAAAATTAACATGTCTGGCTCACAGAGGTTTACTACGGACTCGAGCAGTCTTCCCAGTCTTACAGATCTCTGCAGATTTTGGTGAAGCGCAAGCAACTGTCTGAAGCGATCAAGCTCTCCAGAACAAATTGCTGCTGTAACACCAAACGTAAATGGTCATGGTAGTGTCTTTAACTACTTCAGTTTTGCTGTTGCTGTTGTTGTTGTTGTTATTTTCTCAATGTGGAATGAGGACGATGGCGTACCAATGGGTACGTGTATCCTATCTGACACGATTTTTTTTACTAAAAGCAAGTGTGTTTATTTCAAGTACTACGGTAAGCTCTCTCTCTCTCTCTCTCTCTCTCTCTCTCTCTCTCTCTCTCTCAATCTCTCTCTCTCCCTCTCTTTCTTTCTCTCTCTCTCTCAACTCTGGCTGGAGTGTTGAACTGTCCTACTGTTGGGTAACTGAATATAATCAGATACACAAAATACAAAATAAAGAATGAATGAAAGAAATACAGAGGGGAAGAAACGAAAGAAAATGAAAAGAAATGACAGATGGTCACGATAGGAATAATACAAGGGAAGTGTGCACGTGATGGAGAGGGGGAGGGGGGGGGCAGACCACACACACACACACACCACAAAAACCAAAGACAAAAGCTCAATACCCATGACAGGTAAGACAAAAGGGGGAAGTGTGTGGAAGGTAAGGGAAACCACGTCTTCAGACAGCCATCCCCGACAGAAGGCAAACGCCACGTGTGTTTGTGTCGGTGGCCAGATGAAGCAGGATAATGGTGACAAGATAAGATAAAGAAGCCTTCACTTCAGTCGCTTCCACACAGCTGCAGCCATCCATCCTTTAATAGGATAGAAGGAAGGAGGAGAACAATGTGATTTCTCCCAACACCTTTCACACAGCCGAATTATCTTGATGAGAGGATTTTAGTGCAAGGTCAAGGAGCCTTCCAAGGTTTCATACTGGCAGATACGGGTTGAGACATACGGAAATGTCCGTAGTCTGACAAATCCTCTAGCCCTTCACACAGCCGATTAACTTGTATGGCGCAAGAGGTTTCAGTGCAAGGTCAAGGAGCTTCAAGGTTTGATACTGGAAGATACAGATGAAGTACATACGCAAATGTCCGAGTCAGACAAATCCTTCTAGAACAGATTCCAAAATCTACTTTTACTCAGAACAAGCTTCCATAACTAAAAACGTCAATGGACATGTCTGTATGTTTGACTCTCCGTCCAATATGTGGGTTTTTTTTTTTTTTTATTCTTCCTTTCTGTCTTTGGCGGAGGAAGGTAGGAAACAAAATAAGTGGTGCATGCATCTAATTTGACATGATTGGTTATCAATTCTTACCACCTTCTATATTATGAAAGTACTTCCGAAAACGTTTCTAGACAGAGCATGACAAACATAACCTATAATAATAATAATAATTACAATATTTATATAGCGCAAAATCTTGATAAAATCAAATCTAAGCGCTGAAACAGACACACACGCACACATGCACACACGCGCACGCACGCACACACACACACACACGCACACGGCTATAAATGGGGAGAAAGAATAAAAGCAATGGAAAATTATAGAGAGCATATTACCTATGCTTAACAGCTGAATGGTCACACGACTGGCTGTTCACCACGTTTATCTAACGACAATAGTACGGCTACTTTTACAACCACGATTACTACTACACTGTTAACGCAAAAAACCCCTTTCAAGATTGTTTTCACACACAATGGAGAGTCTCCCTGTGAACAATAAAGTGTGGTGTCTCAGAACAAAACAAAAGGAAACAAACCAAACCACCAAACCCAAGCAAAAACAGCAAACCAACATCGTCTGTAATCAGCATCCTTGTATAAGAAATGTGCACAGGTCGGTGTTATCTTTAACCACCGGGATATCCTTCGCGGATGTCTATAAGATTACCAATATATAGGCTGCTGGAGTCATCCCCGTGCAAAATGCGCAGTTGAGAAATCCACACAGAATCTGTTTCAGCTTTAACCTTCTCTTCAACTCTACATGCAGATGAAATAATCAAGATCACGTCCCTCCAATACCCCCCGCCCTCACTTTGTTGTGTGTTGTTGTTTTGTATTAATGCAACAAGCGGCTGACGAATAATTTAAACATGAATCGGGCGGTGTACGGTTGA
>JAPXFY010000017.1:9082016-9087016 GCA_030674185.1 Monoplex corrugatus | reverse complement strand
AGCAGAATGTACCGCCGACGTGGAGAAACATACGAAATCATATGTGGGTCTGCCAATTCTAGAAAAAAATTAATCTTGCAGTCAGACTTTCTCGATCGGAGCTAAAAAAAGGTGCTGTGGATTAAAACTTACGATAATGGTATAAGAGCTGGCACTGATCAGTCATTCCCCCAGTAAATGTACTGAGTAGAGACGGGTGTTTTCTTTGTGAATGAAAACGGCGAAACGGTGAATAGAGGGGAAAACACACACACACACACACACACACACACACACACACACACACACACACACACACGCACGCACGCATGCACGCACACCACACACACACGCACGCACGCACGCACGCACACACACACACACACACACACACACACGTACGTACAAAGAGAGAAAGTCGAGCTCACTTAAAACCTTCCCTTTCCAACGCCTTTAGACATATACGGCTTTATTCTTTCCGTATAATAGTTCACAAGAAATAACAAAATTCATTAAATGAGAAAACACTAGTCTAAAGTAAAGACTAGAGATCCCCCCGCCCCATCTCCTACCACTAAACGTTATACACACGTCGTAACTGAAAATCTTCAAAAGCATCCAAATCCATTGTACACATGAATTATTTCAAGTAGTAATCGTATCAGATTCGACAACGCACAGAAGTAGACTCACATCCATCCATCCATCTATCTATCCATCCATCCACCCTCCCACCCACCACTACCTATCTACCTACCTGTCTATCTATCTATCTGATCTATCTATCTATCTACCTGTCTGTCTGTCTGTCTATCTATCTGTCTATCTATCCGTCCGTCCGTCCGTCGTCCATCCATCCATCTATCTATCTATCTATCATATCTATCTATCTATCTATATCTTCCATCCATCCATCCATCTATCTATCTATCTATCTATCTATCTATCTGTCTATCTGTCTATCTATCTATCTATCTATCTATCTATCTATCTATCTATCTATCTATCTGTCTATCTATCTCAGTCTCTCTGTCTGTCTGCCTGTCTGTCTGTCTGTCTACCTATCCACCTACCCTACCTACCTACCTCTCTCACCAACGAATCTAACATCAAGTGAATCTATTATTTCCACTGTTACATGTGTGATATATCAGGGAAAACCGGAGCACGGAGCAAGATCCCCAAAAGGGAAATCAGGAACAAGGTGAAAGTGTTGACTTTCTCCGTGGGCCAATATTTCCCTCATCTCTCCCGCTTCTTCTCCCCACCCCCACCCCCTTTCACCCACCACCCCCATCTCTTTCACGCAATCTCTTCTCCTCCTTCCACACACTTGACAGGTGGGAGATAGCAAGGAGTTTAGTTGCTGACAGGTGCGACGGGGATAATTGCAAGAACACAGGTGATACGTGTCGGCTTCTGCCTTACCTGTACAGATTACCTGCTTTATACCTGGCAAAGCTGAACAGAGAAGCAGGTGAGTGACACGCCTGTCTAGCTCTGAGGCAAAGTGGATTAACCGACAATAAGCGAAAATATACAAGTATTTGCACGACATACGCTTGCCATTATCAGTAAAGAGTGGGAGGAGACATGGGGATGAAAAGCTCTTATGTGGGGTATAGTGTTGTGTAGGATGTTGTGGTGTGTTGTGTAGTGTGGACTGGCTGTGCGAGTGTATCTGTGTCAGCGTGTAGAGTGCACGCACGTGTGTCTGAAGATATGAGAGAGAGAGAGAGAGAGAGAGAGAGAGAGAGAGAGAGAGAGAGAGAGAGAGACAGAGAGAGAGAGAGACAGAGAGAGAGACAGAGACAGAGAGACAGAGAAAAAACATGAATACAGTATACTTTCAAGGACACATTAATGCTTTTTTTATATCCAACTCTCTCCCGTGACACAATTGCACAATAGTGCTAATATACAATCTGTATTAATAAAGTAAATTTTCATAGCAGAAAAACATAAATTACAATAGTAGTAGTAATAGTAGTAGTAGTAGTAGTAGAGAGAAACAGAGAGAGAGGGGGTAGAGAAAGAGGGGGTAGAGAGAGAGAGCGAAAGAGAGAGCGAAAGAGAGAGAAGAGAGAGAGATACAGACAGCAGGACAGAGATAGACAGACAGATAGATAGATAGAGAGAGAGAGAGAGATAGAGAGAGAGAGAGAGAGAGAGAGAGAGATACAGACAGCAGGACAGAGATAGAGAGACAGATAGATAGATAGATAGATAGATAGACAGAGAGAGAGAGAGAGAGATACAGACAACAGGACAGAGACAGACAGATAGGTAGATAGATAGATAGATAGAGAGAGAGAGAGAGAGAGAGAGAGAGAGGGGAGAGAGAAACAGACAGACAGACAAACAAACAGACAGACAGACAGACAGGTAGGGAGATGCAAATTTAATGGTGCTACACGAGTGTGGGCCTAAGCCAGGAGATAAATAACGCACGAGGTAAATTGGGGTGACTGCTACATTTTATCTGGCGCCACACTTTGACATCGAACTGCTAAATCAGTTTGTTCTTCTCTCCACTTTTACAGTACCATGCCCTGTTTTTGCTCTTCTCTCCACTTTTGCAGTACCATGCCCAGTTTTCACTCTTCTATCCTCTTTCTCAGAAGAATGTTGAGAGTTCCATGGACAGCAAAGAAAACAAACGAGACAGTCTTGATGGAGACAGACACAAATAGATCACTCATAAGGAAGATTAGGAAAAGACAAGCAACATTTATAGGCCATTTTATGAGGAAGGGGGATTTGGAGCACCTGGTCACAACGGGAAAGCTGGAGGGAAAGAGAGCACCGGGTAGACCCAGGGAGAGAATGCTGGACGGACTTGCAGAGTGGTTGGGGATGAAGAGGGTGGGGGAGATGCTGGGGGCAACGAGAGATAGAGATAGTTGGAAGTCCATGGTCGCCAACGCCATGCGGCAGGGCACCTGATGATGATGATGATGATATCCTCTTTTGTAGTACCATGCCGTTTTCACTCTTCTATCCTCTTTTGCAGTACCATGCCCTGTTTTACTCTTCTATCCTCTTTTGTAGTACCATGCCCTGTTTTGCTCTTCTATCCTCTTTTGTAGTACCATGCCCTGTTTTGCTCTTCTGTCCTCTTTTGTAGTACCATGCCGTTTTCACTCTTCTATCCTCTTTTGTAGTACCATGCCCTGTTTTGCTCTTCTATCCTCTTTTGTAGTACCATGCCCTGTTTTGCTCTTCTATCCTCTTTTGTAGTACCATGCCCTGTTTTGCTCTTCTATCCTCTTTTGTAGTACCATGCCCTGTTTTGCTCTTCTATCCTCTTTTGTAGTACCATGCCCTGTTTTCTCTTCTATCCTCTTTTGTAGTACCATGCCCTGTTTTGCTCTTCTATCCTCTTTTGTAGTACCATGCCCTGTTTTACTCTTCTATCCTCTTTTGTAGTACCATGCCCTGTTTTACTCTTCTATCCTCTTTTGTAGTACCATGCCCTGTTTTGCTCTTCTATCCTCTTTTGTAGTACCATGCCCTGTTTTGCTCTTCTATCCTCTTTTGTAGTACCATGCCCTGTTTTCACTCTTCTCTCCTCTTTTGTAGTACATCCTGCCTGCTGCCTGTTTTCTCTCTATCCTCTTTTGTAGTACCATGCCCTGTTTTGCTCTTCTATCCTCTTTTGTAGTACCATGCCCTGTTTTGCACTTCTATTCCTCTTTTGTAGTACCATGCCCTGTTTTGCTCTTCTTCCTCTTTTGTAGTACCATGCCCTGTTTTGCTCTTCTTCCTCTTTTGTAGTACCATGCCCTGTTTTGCTCTTCTATCCTCTTTTGTAGTACCATGCCCTGTTTTGCTCTTCTGTCCTCTTTTGTAGTACCATGCCCTGTTTTGCTCTTCTGTCCTCTTTTGTAGTACCATGCCCTGTTTTCACTCTTCTATCCTCTTTTGTAGTACCATGCCCTGTTTTGCTCTTCTTCCTCTTTTGTAGTACCATGCCCTGTTTTGCTCTTCTTCCTCTTTTGTAGTACCATGCCCTGTTTTCACTCTTCTGTCCTCTTTTGTAGTACCATGCCCTGTTTTGCTCTTCTATCCTCTTTTGTAGTACCATGCCCTGTTTTGCTCTTCTGTCCTCTTTTGTAGTACCATGCCCTGTTTTCACTCTTCTGTCCTCTTTTGTAGTACCATGCCCTGTTTTGCTCTTCTCCCCTCCCTCTTTGTTGTAGTACCATGCCGTTTTCATCTTCTGTCCTCTTTTGTAGTACCATGCCCTGTTTTGCTCTTCTGTCCTCTTTTGTAGTACCATGCCGTTTTCACTCTTCTATCCTCTTTTGTAGTACCATGCCCTGTTTTCACTCTTCTGTCCTCTTTTGTAGTACCATGCCGTTTTCACTCTTCTGTCCTCTTTTGTAGTACCATGCCCTGTTTTCTCTTCTCTCCTCTTTTGTAGTACCATGCCCTGTTTTGCTCTTCTATCCTCTTTTGTAGTACCATGCCCTGTTTTGCTCTTCTCTCCTCTTTTGTAGTACCATGCCCTGTTTTGCTCTTCTATCCTCTTTTGTAGTACCATGCCCTGTTTTGCTCTTCTATCCTCTTTTGTAGTACCATGCCCTGTTTTGCTCTTCTATCCTCTTTTGTAGTACCATGCCCTGTTTTGCTCTTCTTCCTCTTTTGTAGTACCATGCCCTGTTTTGCTCTTCTATCCTCTTTTGTAGTACCATGCCCTGTTTTGCTCTTCTATCCTCTTTTGTAGTACCATGCCCTGTTTTGCTCTTCTATCCTCTTTTGTAGTACCATGCCCTGTTTTGCTCTTCTATCCTCTTTTGTAGTACCATGCCCTGTTTTGCTCTTCTATCCTCTTTTGTAGTACCATGCCCTGTTTTGCTCTTCTGTCCTCTTTTTAGTACCATGCCCTGTTTTGCTCTTCTTCCTCTTTTGTAGTACCATGCCCTGTTTTGCTCTTCTGTCCTCTTTTTGTAGTACCATGCCGTTTTCACTCTTCTTCCTCTTTTGTAGTACCATGCCCTGTTTTGCTCTTCTGTCCT
>JAPXFY010000017.1:9054516-9069516 GCA_030674185.1 Monoplex corrugatus | reverse complement strand
GACAAAGAGAGTTGTAATAAGTTGACACAATAGTTAATGCTATCATCATTAATAGTATGTTTGAATAAGCCCAGTAATCTTCCAGTTTTCCCAGATGCAGGCAATCATAGAAATATTCTACAAGTACGCTATTTGCAAGTTGTCATCCTTTAAATAAGTCACTCGGTTTTTGCAATATGGATTTAGATGTTTTAAGTTTTCCTAATCTTTTTCATCAGTTTCAGTTTTTTTAAATCTGATACAATTATCCAAGAAATGAAGTTCATCTTTGATCACACCATAAATTGTAACTTTGTATCTTGTCTTGTCTATTTGTGGTCAGATCTTTTTTTGAAAGGAAGATAAGATTCCAAACGGCAGGTGGCTGCAAGTTTAAAATGGAAAAGTAACCTTGATGTGTTTGTGTTTTGCTGATTCCTGAAACAGATATACTTTTATTCTATTTGGGTTTTTTCCATATACTTATATTCTAGTTTCGATTTTCATTGCACGTTTCAGTTTACGCTTTTCAGGATTGATTTTTGAGGGGAAGAGTAGTGATATGGTTTAAATATACAGTTCGTGTGCATACCACCGATTTTTTAAATTTCACCAATTCAAGAATGAAGAACTGTCGTTTGCAGTCTGTCATTTGTTTTTCCAGATTGCTGCTTTGGTTATAAACAGCCATGCATGAAAGTTTAAAGTCAGTCATTTAGCTCCTGTGTTTTGATTCTTTCTTTCTGTTTCGTTACAGAGACAAATGTTAAAATGACTCAACAACTGCACTGATTTGGGCGTATTTCTGTTTCGGAAGAGCTCGTTAATGAACTACTTTTGTAAACATAGACAACTGGACAAAGACAGAGATCTAATCTGTTCGTTCGTTCGTTCTTTGATTTAACGTCTTTTCACTATGAGTGATATTAGACGGGAAAAAAAAAAAAAAAAAAAAAAAAAAGTGAGATGAGAGATGGGTTGGTTGGTTTTGGGGCATAGAGGAGACATAGTTATAGACATAAGTAGGTGGGAAATAGAAAAATGGACTAATAACTTAACACTAACATTTAACATCAACAATGTGTATGGAAAATTTAACTCTCAAGTACAAACTTCATAAACTTAAAGTAATGCATTAACAGGACTGTGAACCAACGATTCTGAAATTTTAACTGACAAAAATTGATCGGAAGTTACTTCTTTAAAATGAGTTTCAGAATAATTTTCTTGTGTAAACATTTTTGGTAAAAAGAACGTAGCATTTTGCAGTAAAATAGACAGTGAAACAGTGTGAATTGTTCGCCGCAAATACACTTGACATTTTTACAGTATTTTGTTTTCAATGCGTTTAGCTGAATACAAAATGAACAGAAACAATCGTTCTCAAATGATATATGGAAGAAAACTGCAATTTTTTACACACATTTTGAAATGAAAGTTTTATCATTTGTTGTGACACAAACTTTTCATGGAAATGTTCATGAAAACGAATCCATGAGGCTGATTCTAGCAAGTTGCAAGCTTCTTTTACGGAAGTATTAATACGTAATTCTGTAGTATTATCAGAATTGTGTGCACCTTGCTTAGCTGCTCTGTCAACTACTTCGTTGCCGTGAAGACCAACGTGAGAAGGCACCCAGCATAAACTGAGATCTGTACCTTTTATCCTTAAACGATGTATAAGATGATTTGCCTCAGTAATTATATCAGGTCTTGTGTCTGTATCAAAAGACTGCAAGGCATATAATACAGATTTTGAATCAACAAAGAGAACTACTTTGAAAAATACATGTGTAAGGTTTACTAGATAATGCAACGCTTGTAAAATAGCGACTAATTCCGTTGTAAAGATAGATATATTTGCCCCAATGAAAAATGACTTTATTATTTTATATTTTGGGACATAAAATGCTGCTCCAGCACATTTATTTTCTAAGACTGATCCATCGGTAAAAATATGGAGGTGGGTACGGTATTTTTCATCGATGTGTTCTCTTGCTCTGCATATCGAAATGTTAACGTTTTCATATTTCTTAGCATCTGTATAATCAATATCAAAAGTAGCTTTTAGCATTTCCCATGTAGGGATGGTCGTTGTGGATGGTGTTTCAGCTATTTCATCCAGATTTATGTTAGACTGTTTGACCAGGTCAGATACGTAAGTTGCAACAGTCATTTGTGATGAAATGTTCTTTGCTCGTTTCGGAAAGTCAACATCTGACCTGATTTTTACTTCCTTACTCACAAAATTGTCCGTTGTGAGAAGTTCTAACGGCAAACTTTGCTGTCGCTAACTCACGATAGTTGTTCAGAGGCAGAATTCCAGCAACTTTGTACGTTTCCAGGCAAGAAGCATGGACTGGTACACCTAGTGCAATTTTAAGACTTTTGCAGTCTAAGCTTTGAATCTTCTTTAGTAAATATTTTGGTGCACTGAAGAACACTTCTTGTGCATAGGATAATTTAGATCTTACAAGTGCTGTTGACAGATGAAGTAATATGTTTGAATCCATTCCCCAGGGTAATCTGCTTATTATCTTTAGAAAATTTAAGGCTTTCCTTGCTTTTGTTAAAATATAATCAAAATGGACATTCCAGGTTAATTTCGATGTTATAAAGACTCCCAGAAATTTTACAACCTGCTTGTAATGTAGCACTTCACCATGCAGTTTGAAAGTAGGCAAGTGACTTAAAGTACCACCAGGATTAAATAGCATCATGTTAGTTTTTTCCGCTAATCTGTCTATCAGCCATCATGCTCTCTCTCTCTCTCTCTCTCTCTCTTTCTCTCTCTCTTACTCACTATCAAATATCATGCCTGCTGTAAATATATATAAATACTTAGGAAAATATTTTTCAACGCAAATAAGTTTTACTGTAGTGTATAAAGACCTGGCAAGCCGTGCAAAACGGGCATTACTCTGCATCATTCAGAAACTGTCTATGTTAAGAAATAATTCCTTTCACGTATTTATGAAATTGTTTGAATCACAAGTTCAGCCCATTACACAGCATGATGCTAAAATATGGGGTTCTTGATAGCTCTGCAATACAGTGTGAAAAGGTTCATCTGTTTGCCACGAAAAACTTTCTTGGTGTGTCAATGTAAAATACTAATGATTTCATTTGTGGGGAAACAAACATATCCAATCTCTCTTCATTGTATTGTCAGTCAGATTATTTCTTAATGATCAAAATTAGCACAGATGTCAGAGAAAAGATTGCCAAGGAAAGCATATAATATGTTGTCTGACTTGGGTACTAGATCTAGGGGAAAACAAACTGGATGTCAAGAATGAGGGTCAAGGTATTTGAACTGGGATATGAATGAATCAGAGTGTGAGGGATATACATCAATTTGTTCGTACATTTCGTAACAGACTGACTGACTGTAGGTGGCAGGATTTGAGGGTTCATCTTCAAAACAGTAACAGATTTGATTTTTATAGATATTGCATTCCCAAGTATTTATCGATTAAAGTGGATATGTATCTAATGTACATTATGACAAGATTAAGATTCGGGGTATCTGAGATCTACGAAACATTAACCCTTTGACTTCCGCACCCTGTCCACCACCATCCTGCATTGCCAACCATGCCAGCAAAGCATAAACTTAACCCTTTGATTCCATCACCCTATCCACCAGTTTCCAGCAGGAAGCTGTTAGACAGCGTGAGGGAACCAAAGGCTTAAGTTTCTGCAGTTGCTGGTTAGGGTGCGGGAGTCAAAGGGTTAAGGACAGTGAATCAGCCAACTTATATATTGCGGGATGGGGCTCAACTCGAGACATGGGATAAGAGTCCATGGCTCTCTATCAAAAGTGGCAGCCATCCCGCTTTGTTAACAGGTATCAGATTAACACTGCATATTTTCCAACATCTATCATTCCTCAAAGAGAAAGGAAGCTGTCAAGTATTCTTTTTTCTTTTTTTGTCTTCAGTATAAAAATACACGTATATCGACTGATGGGTAACATTCTATTCTATCTTAGGACAAACTGTAATCTGCAGAAATCGACAAACAGCAAAAATAAATTTGTCATCCCTCACGCCATGTCTGTCATGCATGAGTCATGGTTTGAAAAGTTCAGGTGCACATATGACACATCAGCCGGCCGGGTTGGAACGTGTCGGCGTTAAGTCGGTTAAGGTACGTCTCTGTGCAAAGACTGAGGTAAGCATTCGTGAAAGACAGTCGGAGGGAAAAAAAAAAAAAAAAAAAAAAAAAAGAACTGTTTAGTGCAATCCGTTTGTAACTTTGACTGTAACTTTAACGTAATACAATAGTGAAGCATGTACAATAACGACGATGTTGTAGAGTCTAGTGGTTTGTGGACCCGTTATAACACATTTCTGTCATTTTCGGGGAGTGAGGTTTCCTTGTCCTAAAATGCTTAGATGTGGGTAAGCTTACATCTTCGTTCTTCTGCAGTAAATGTATGAGTTTACAAATGCGCGCCCACACCCACACCCACACACACACACTCACACACACACACACACACGCGCGCGCACACACACACACACACTCACACACGCGCGCACACACACACACGCACAAACACACACACGCACGCCACACACACACACACACACCCCACACACACACCACGCGCGCGCGCGCGCACACACACACACACACTAAGCAAAATCAGTACAATCAGAAGATATCACCCACACGGGAATTAACCGACCCATGTCATGGCGGACATAAGTCTCAGCGTGGGTCCTCGACAGGCTTCGTCCACATCCCAGAGTACACCGCATAATAACGCCCAAGTGTGAATGAAGCCTCCCCAGTGGGACATCTATCAATAGGACCGGTAGAGAACCTCACTGCTGACAGGCCACTCAGTCCTCGAGTAAACTGCCAGAGGCAAGTCAAGTGCTTGCTGACAGCTGATGGAGAGCGTTCATGCTGGTTATTGCATCATTTCCGACATTTTCCAGCCACTAATATTAAGACCACCATCGGTTCTGTCAATTCGACCAATCAGTGTCAGGGCTTATTCCTTACGCCGCAAGATTAACGTGACCTCCAGCCATTTTGGAAAACAAAACAATTAAAACAACCTTTCACCCTGTTCCTCTCACTGGTTTTTATGTAATATTCACGGTTGGTGAAGATTGCGCTGTTTTGCTATGTATTGTTACTCTTGACTCTGGTTTGTAACAATTGTTAACATTTTATGTCATATTCACGGTTGGTGAAGATTGCACTGTTTTGTTATGCGCTGTTACTCTTGACTCTGGTTTGTAACAATTGTTAACATTTTATGTCATATTCACGGTTGGTGAAGATTGCACTGTTTTGTTATGCGCTGTTACTCTTGACTCTGGTGTGTAACAATTGTTAACATTTTATGTCATATTCACGGTTGGTGAAGATTGCACTGTTTTGTTATGCGCTGTTACTCTTGACTCTGGTTTGTAACAATTGTTAACATTTTATGTAATATTCACGGTTGGTGAAGATTGCACTGTTTTGTTATGCGCTGTTACTCTTGACTCTGGTTTGTAACAATTGTTAACATTTTATGTCATATTCACGGTTGGTGAAGATTGCACTGTTTTGTTATGTGTTGTTACTCTTGACTCTGGTTTGTAACAATTGTTAACATTTTATGTAATATTCACGGTTGGTGAAGATTGCACTGTTTTGTTATGCGCTGTTACTCTTGACTCTGGTTTGTAACAATTGTTAACATTTTATGTAATATTCACGGTTGGTGAAGATTGCACTGTTTTGTTATGTGTTGTTACTCTTGACTCTGGTTTGTAACAATTGTTAACATTTTATGTAATATTCACGGTTGGTGAAGATTGCACTGTTTTGCTATGTGTTGTTACTCTTGACTCTGGTTTGTAACAATTGTTAACATTTTATGTCATATTCACGGTTGGTGAAGATTGCACTGTTTTGTTATGTGTTGTTACTCTTGACTCTGGTTTGTAACAATTGTTAACATTTTATGTAATATTCACGGTTGGTGAAGATTGCACTGTTTTGTTATGCGCTGTTACTCTTGACTCTGGTTTGTAACAATTGTTAACATTTTATGTAATATTCACGGTTGGTGAAGATTGCACTGTTTTGCTATGCGCTGTTACTCTTGACTCTGGTTTGTAACAATTGTTAACATTTTATGTAATATTCACGGTTGGTGAAGATTGCACTGTTTTGCTATGCGCTGTTACTCTTGACTCTGGTTTGTAACAATTGTTAACATTTTATGTAATATTCACGGTTGGTGAAGATTGCACTGTTTTGCTATGCGCTGTTACTCTTGACTCTGGTTTGTAACAATTGTTAACATTTTATGTAATATTCACGGTTGGTGAAGATTGCACTGTTTTGCTATGCGCTGTTACTCTTGACTCTGGTTTGTAACAATTGTTAACATTTTATGTAATATTCACGGTTGGTGAAGATTGCACTGTTTTGTTATGTGTTGTTACTCTTGACTCTGGTTTGTAACAATTGTTAACATTTTATGTCATATTCACGGTTGGTGAAGATTGCACTGTTTTGTTATGCGTTGTTACTCTTGACTCTGGTTTGTAACAATTGTTAACATTTTATGTCATATTCACGGTTGGTGAAGATTGCACTGTTTTGTTATGTGTTGTTACTCTTGACTCTGGTTTGTAACAATTGTTAACATTTTATGTCATATTCACGGTTGGTGAAGATTGCACTGTTTTGCTATGCGCTGTTACTCTTGACTCTGGTTTGTAACAATTGTTAACATTTTATGTCATATTCACGGTTGGTGAAGATTGCACTGTTTTGCTATGCGCTGTTACTCTTGACTCTGGTTTGTAACAATTGTTAACATTTTATGTCATATTCACGGTTGGTGAAGATTGCACTGTTTTGCTATGTGTTGTTACTCTTGACTCTGGTTTGTAACAATTGTTAACATTTTATGTCATATTCACGGTTGGTGAAGACTGCACTGTTTTGTTATGTGTTGTTACTCTTGACTCTGGTTTGTAACAATTGTTAACATTTTATGTCATATTCACGGTTGGTGAAGATTGCACTGTTTTGTTATGTGTTGTTACTCTTGACTCTGGTTTGTAACAATTGTTAACATTTTATGTCATATTCACGGTTGGTGAAGATTGCACTGTTTTGTTATGTGTTGTTACTCTTGACTCTGGTTTGTAACAATTGTTAACATTTTATGTCATATTCACGGTTGGTGAAGATTGCACTGTTTTGTTATGTGTTGTTACTCTTGACTCTGGTTTGTAACAATTGTTAACATTTTATGTAATATTCACGGTTGGTGAAGATTGCACTGTTTTGTTATGTGTTGTTACTCTTGACTCTGGTTTGTAACAATTGTTAACATTTTATGTCATATTCACGGTTGGTGAAGATTGCACTGTTTTGTTATGTGTTGTTACTCTTGACTCTGGTTTGTAACAATTGTTAACATTTTATGTCATATTCACGGTTGGTGAAGATTGCACTGTTTTGTTATGTGTTGTTACTCTTGACTCTGGTTTGTAACAATTGTTAACATTTTATGTCATATTCACGGTTGGTGAAGATTGCACTGTTTTGCTATGCGCTGTTACTCTTGACTCTGGTTTGTAACAATTGTTAACATTTTATGTCATATTCACGGTTGGTGAAGATTGCACTGTTTTGCTATGCGCTGTTACTCTTGACTCTGGTTTGTAACAATTGTTAACATTTTATGTCATATTCACGGTTGGTGAAGATTGCACTGTTTTGCTATGCGCTGTTACTCTTGACTCTGGTTTGTAACAATTGTTAACATTTTATGTAATATTCACGGTTGGTGAAGATTGCGCTGTTTTGTTATGCGCTGTTACTCTTGACTCTGGTTTGTAACAATTGTTAACATTCCATGTCATTTTTTCATACTGTTCCTTAATTTTTCCTTTGTTGAATGTATCTATGAAAGATAATATTTCTGTGTAAATGTGCGGTTCATCATCTGTTAATAACACTTGCGTAACAGCACAACAGTTCTCTCTCTCTCTCTCTCTCTCTCTCTCTCTCTCTCTCTCTCTCTCTCTATATATATATATATATATATATGTATGTATATATACGAAGAAGAGGAGAGGGAGGGAGGGAGGGAGACAGTGTTTAGAGCCAGCTTTTTGATGCTTTTTATCATCGGCTTAAAAAGAAAAAGTTCGACTCAACAACTCTCAGGTCAAATGAAGTGAGGTGGAAGGGACCTCAACTTTTCTTGGAACCAACATTAACAAGACAGTGTCTCTCTCCTCTCCTTCATTGCTTTACCTTCCCCTGCCCTTAATAGGGGTGGGTACCCATTCAAAGCTGGATCTGACAGACTGATTGTTACATACATATCTCCCCCCTCCAAAAACAAACAGACAAAAAAAATTACTTTAAAACCACAACTCACCCTTTCAAAGCGACTAAGTGCACGATGTAGACGCAGAACAGCTTGGATGTACAAGGGAGAGTACTCCACACCACGACATCGTCTGGCGGCCAGAGTTGTCTATCAGGATCACCAAGAATTGCAAATCCACCATCTGAACGCTCACTGTGCCTGAACTGCAGTTACTGACCATCTGAATACTGAGTAATCCATAAAAAGCCTGCTCGTTCACAGTGCTTGTATCGGAGTTGTTCACCATTGGAACACTGAGTAATCCATGAACTGCTTGTTTTTGGTGGCTGGTTATGATCGAGGGTAGTACTTCACCATCTGCATTGAGCAGCTAACACTCCATTAAGACTGATTCCACTTTCGATAAAATGCATTATCCACTTTACAGGCTCCATCAAAATCCCATCCGTCCGACCACAATGTTGTCCACTCACTGAAGACTCTGAACTCAATCACTCTATAAAGAATCTGCTTGCGTTTTTGTTTCCAAGATCGAAATATTCAGTAAATATAAGAACATTCAAAAGGAATTGCTTCTTTGTAACGTTGAAGCTCGAATCTAATTTTGAATCGAAAAAATTCAATTACAGGATTGAGGTAGACGGGTGTGGATGAGCGCGTGGCGGAACTCACAGACCTTGATATACATAAATTTGAATACGGGCAGAACTCCAATTCTTTACAATTAATACTGGTCTGAACGTGAGTCTTCTGTTATAACCTTCAAGTGTCAAAGGCATCTTTTGTATCGTCGTAAAAACAATCACACAATCAAGTCAAACCGGTTTTGAGCTTTAAACTTCTCTTCAAAGCAACATGTTAAGTAACAGTAGCCAAGTGTCTAAAGCACAAAGACCAAAGCAAGGTGTGACTAACAGTGTCAGTTTTTCGGAACAGGTAACTTTTGTAATCTATACAGCACTATGAAAAAGGAATGTCCATCACTCAGGTATATTTATCACCGGAATTGTAAGCAGTCTTTGCTTACACACACCATTTCAACTGATCTATGCGTTTTATCTCAAATTTCAGTTATGGAACTGTTCATGTTTTCCATATATAATCAAGTAAAGTATCGGCTTCATAGACTGCCACGTCTGTTTAATGATTGACTGATCATCAGCACCTGGAACTGGTCACCTCAGTCTCACAAGAAGCGAAAGTCGTCACGATGTTCATGTTTTCTACACAAGTAATGACTGTTTTAATCCGTTGGAGTCTTTATATATATGTACACCGAAGTTCACACACCTCACATAAGTCATCATAACTCTGTCCAGGCATACACAACAGGAACACTATGGCGGATTTGTAAAATGAAATGGAAGAGTCGCTATCTCCTTATAAAGGAAGTCTTGTATCTCACATGGTTACGATCATTGCGCTCAAGCACATACAATTAGACCGTCTTTATTGACTAGTGACAAGCACACACAATTAGACCGTCTTTATTGACTAGTGACAAGCACACACAATTAGACCGTCTTTATTGACTAGTGACAAGCACACACAATTAGACCGTCTTTATTGACTAGTGACAAGCACACACAATTAGACCGTCTTTATTGACTAGTGACAAGCACACACAATTAGACCGTCTTTATTGACTAGTGACAAGCACACACAATTAGACCGTCTTCATTGACTTAGTGACAAGCACACACAATTAGACCGTCTTTATTGACTAGTGACAAGCACACACAATTAGACCGTCTTTATTGATTAGTGACAAGCACACACAATTAGACCGTCTTTATTGATTAGTGACAAGCACACGGAAAGTTTTCACCCAAACAATGGAATGTCCATATCTCACCGTAATACACAAACTGATAAAAATTCCGATTTACTCTGATCACCCACACACAGGGGCTGTTGACTTGAAACGTGCAAATGGAAGTGTTCAGGTATCAGTAACTGTAAGCGGGCACACACAGTTAACTGATTTAGTTCGTCTGTCTCACACACACACACACACACACCACACAAACACAAACACAACACACACACACACACATCTACACACAAACACACATCTACACACACACACACATCTACACACACACACAAATCAACACAACTACACACACACATCTACACACACACACACACACAACACACACACACACACACACACACACACACACACACACACACACACACATATGGAACCGGCGTTACATCTCATACACAGAGACAAAACACAAACAACTATACGATCTCAAATAAACTCACAATTATTCCAATCATGTAAACTAAACGAAAAATACTCTGCTGACTAAAACACTTGTAGAATAGAACAGTTTATATACTTCACAAAAGGAAATACAGTTGATACATCACACAACGAACTGTCAGCTTATTTATACAAGGAACGGTTAACAACGGTATCTAACAGAAATGTTCTCATCAGTTATACACACAATCTGAATTGACCAGTCTTGTCCGATTCGTCTATAATACACACGGGACTTCATGTACTCTACCACGCCAGAACAACTTTCCTTATGACAAGAATGATCTGGACCCACTTGTCACACCAACGATAGAAACTGTTCAAGTTTACCCCCAAACATGACGAATCACAACGGTTTGCGTTGGCATAAGAACGACTTACTGCCCTAGAAATGCCTACACGTCTACATCATGATCGTTCCTATCTCACGACAGCAGAAAGAGAAAGGCAATGATCTTTCGACAATCTCAGTAGACAACAGAAATCGACATCTCAAGTCTCTTCACACTGCGACTCTCAAATCCATTGCTGCCCAACCTTGCACTGTTCTGAACTGCTTGCGTTTCAAAATACCAAAATGGTCAAGCCACTATAACAATCTCAATTTTTATACAAAATGATATTAAAGAAAATCTAGATTTTGTCATTCAAGCCACTATAACAATCCCAATTTTTATACAAATTGATATTAAAGAAAATCTAGATTTTGTCATTCAAGCCACTATAACAATCCCAATTTTTATACAAATTGATATTAAAGAAAATCTAGATTTTGTCATTCTAAGGAACACTGTATGACCTTGAAGAAACTTCAGTTGAAATAAAACTTGACGTGCGTCAAGGACAATGATCGACTGTATCAACAGTGAAAGTTGATTGTAAATATTTAGTGTGATAAATTCCGAGAAATTTCTCTTCACATACGTTCATGAAAAATGTGGTAATTTTAGGCCCTTTTCATGTGGTAATTTTAGGCCCCTGTTACGTCCGTATAACCTTGATATATTGTCCTCTAAACCGATGCATGCGCCAACTCATCAACAGTCCACACATCTTTCACCGAAATATGATAAACAGATCTATCCAAAAACAGCTGCGAAAATCTTGCGAACACATTTTCATAAAAAAATAGGCACACACACACACACAGACACAGACACACACACACACCCCCCTCCTCGGAAATATGAAATAACCTCCCTTAAAAGACAACCATAAACACACACACACAAACACACACACACATATACACGCACATGCTCGCGCACACACATACCCTCACTCTACTCGATATGAAAACTGTCTCTAAACTGAAACAAAGAAGAGGAAGAAGAAGACGACGACTAAGCAATTCAAAAACACCAGCTTTTTAACATTGGTAAATGTACTTAACGAGCGTTGATTTCCCATTGTCGTGCTCTTACTTAACCATGTCATTTAGTTCAAAGAAAATGGTTGTGTGTGTGTCGTTGAGAGAGAGAGAGAGAGAGAGAGAGAGAGAGAGAGAGAGAGAGAGAGAGAGAGAGAAGAGAGACAGACAGACAGACACACAGAGCTAGAGAGACTGAGAGAGTTAAAGACGGAGAGAGAGACACACAGTACGCAAGCGAACGAGCAAGCGAGCAAGCGAGAGAGAGAGAGAGAGAGAGAGAGAGAGAGAGAGAGAGAGAGAGAGAGAGAGAGAGAGAGAGACAGACAGACAGACAGAGCTAGAGAGACTGAGAGAGTTAGAGACGGAGAGAAAGACACACAGTACGCAAGCGAACGAGCAAGCGAGCAAGCGAGAGAGAGAGAGAGAGAGAGAGAGAGAGAGAGAGAGAGAGAGAGAGAGAGAGAGAGAGAGAGAGAAAGACAGAATAATATCGATGCTAATGACTACAGTCTTGTACACAGAAGCGCGCACTTTCTCTTTCCTTCTCTCTTATGCACATATAAACTGAAACCTACCATTCACAGAACAATCAAGCAATCACACAAAATACCGAACTAACCGAAGGAAACGGCATAACACGAAACGGAATTACCTGTCTTTCAAAAGCAACAGACACATTTTCGTCAACACTCTCCCCTAGACGGTGAGCGATTCTTGTGTACGCTATCACCGAGACATCGTTTCAAATACTAAGGCTACAATCGATCTCTTTAAACGGATGATTATTAATAATTCATACTGAAACACTCTCCCAGAACATCATCGTAAATAACTGTCTTCAACGGATATCATTAATGACTGACAGAGAAACGCTTTAGAATCGGACATATCATCCACATGTTTTTTTTTCCCAGTGAAAAATCAGTAATTCTAATCAAGAACGATACGTCTAAACACTAGTGTACTACTTTGATCTCCTTTAACACATGATAGTGAATGATTCAGATCGTGCTTTAACACATGATAGTGAATGATTCAGATCGTGCTTTAACACATGATAGTGAATGATTCAGATCGTGCTTTAACACATGATAGTGAATGATTCAGATCGTGCTTTTACACACGATAGTGAATGATTCAGATCGTGCTTTAACACATGATAGTGAATGATTCAGATCGTGCTTTTACACATGATAGTGAATGATTCAGATCGTGCTTTAACACATGATAGTGAATGATTCAGATCGTGCTTTAACACATGATAGTGAATGATTCAGATCGTGCTTTTACACATGATAGTGAATGATTCAGATCGTGCTTTAACACATGATAGTGAATGATTCAGATCGTGCTTTTACACATGATAGTGAATGATTCAGATCGTGCTTTTACACATGATAGTGAATGATTCAGATCGTGCTTTAACACGATAGTGAATGATTCAGATCGTGCTTTAACACATGATAGTGAATGATTCAGATCGTGCTTTAACACATGATAGTGAATGATTCAGATCGACACACACTTAAAATTGAAATTCGTCTTGCGTTTTTGCCAATTGCCGGGACGCCAGCAAATAAAAGAGACACGTTCATTAGTTTATACAGGAGAAAGGATAGTTATTCTATTATTCAGTTTCTCTAGTTACACCGAAACTCATGAGGACCAAAGGGAATTATAACCCTAAGATAACTACGTTGAACACAGACGCTGCTAGTTGGGCGATTCATCAGATGCTTTTTTACTGTATGAAATGTGCAGTGCCAGATAAGCCACTCGGAATGAACACAGAAAACAGACTGCTGCTGGAGAAAAACTATGGTGACACAGTATTACAATCCGCTTCAACATCTATATCACAGTTTGCGGCGTCCATCTGAATGCAGTCATTTGGCGTAAAACAAGGCTAACAATAGATCTACATGATTACGTTAGTTGCTTTTTAACTCAATACTTGAGCATCCTCCACCAACACCTGACCACCTGAGTCCGACCTCTCCTTCCGCCACCAGATAATTCGCTGGGAAATAATAAACCGTTGATGACAGAAATGTCCGCAAGTATTTTGTTCTTTTGAAGACGCCAGGTCCAGATTTTAAGCCTTTTTACTCCAGCATCTTATCCACCAGCTTCTATCAACTTGGCGTCCTGCAGGAAGCGAGTGGAAGCTGGTGGACAGACAGCATGAGCGAAAGGATAAAGATTTCTCTTGCTGTAAGCGAGTCAATCAGAAGCCGCACCGCCACATCCATCCTGGCTTGAGGATTATGATCAGTTTTCCATTAAGCTGTCCATCCGCAGGTGTACAGTTGCCAATGAAAGGCAAACAGCCTGCACACACCACGCTGTTTACTGAAACAACAAGCACGTGTGCACGCCTCAAACAGCACTGCAGGAAACAAAATTCTCCACAAGTCAACACGCACACTGCACTATTGAATCTCTCAACAAGTCAACATGCACGCTCTGAACTTTCTTTACGTTAAAACTCCACAACAGCCAAAACACACAAATCTTAAACTACAATGTAAACAGGTCTGTGGGAATCGGTACCTCTCTGCCATTTACATTTACCCAATCAGTCCGCCCCCACCCGCACAATTACACTGTAAATATTGAAAGTCTGGTTTCTACCAACGACCTATCTACACTGGTCGAATCTGGATACTTTACGCTCCAACCAACACCATTGAAACTCTCAAATTAGCGGACACTTCTCACCCTAAATCAAGCTGTGAAACATCTCAATATCACGCCACACGCGTGCCTTAACCGAGAATACTGAGATACTCCCATCCCAAACCAAACTACTGAAACTACGAACGCTAGCTACTACGCACACCTTACAGTACATGCTGAAACTTTCAGTACCGGTACGAATCCACCATGTTCAGAGCATGAAATTTCACACTCTGAACTAATTACTAATCGCTGAAACTCTCCCAGTCAACACGAACATCTAATACTTCAACGTTAAAACTTTCATATTCTGATTTCGCGCAA
>JAPXFY010000017.1:9047016-9049516 GCA_030674185.1 Monoplex corrugatus | reverse complement strand
GAAACTTCACAACGAAAAGCTAACAATTATCACAGGAAACATGCAAAAGGAATACAATTATCCTGAAAACTGCAAAGTGAACTTTTAAATTAATACAAGAAAACAGCAAGAACATGTTTGATAAGAATTCGGCAAGCGGAACGTCTATTTATCAAGAAAACTGTACTGAGCAGTTTACGGTTATCAGGAAACCTAGGCACTAAACGGCAACAACAGAGCGTTGGGACAGACTGTAATCGCCTGACTCCAGTGAAAGTGCTCATCTTCCAAGCGTCTCACCAGCACACCACCCCCTGGGGGGTGACGATAATCGCAGAGCTCATCTCTTGTTGTGTTCTCGGCAGTCTACAAGCGACTGTAAATAGTCCCTCTGGCAGACAAAACACTGCCATCATGTCCTGATTAAACCAAAGATACCGAAGCTTTCCCCTCAAGACGGTACTCAAGTCCGTTCGCGGCAAAGAACAGCACTATCGTTAGCTGAAAGTGGTTTACACATTTCCAACTTGACTAGAGGTAGTTTACACAATTTCACCCTGTTACTTTCTGCGCAATTAACTGTGATCTGGTACGTTAAACGTATGGGACATTTTAGACAGTTACTGATCTTCTGAAGAAAGACTTGATTTGTAAGATTCTGGCAGCTGGAGGAGCTTGATTGACGCCTAATGCTCCTTCCCAAGCAAAAGAAGACTCTGGTTTTCAGATCGTTATACTCATTACGTGAAACCTATGCCATTAAACCGTCACAAACAAACCTCTGCTATCAAATCGTCACAAGAGAAAATGTACATGTACAGTGTTTAAAATTGTTAAACATTGTCCCATTACCTAAAGTAGAAGTCTGTGAGATGGCTGAGACCTCACGACTCTCGGACCTGTCGTTAGGATGATGATACCCCTCGTCTTCGTTGCTGTTTTACGATCCCCAAATCTGAATTAATCGGGTATTGTTTGTTCGTTTTTAACCCTTCGACTCCCGCATCCCGTCCAACAGCATCCTGCATTGTCAACCATGCTAGCAAAGCAAAAACTTTACCCGTTCACTTCCTCACCCTATCCACCAGGAAGCTGGTGGATAGAGTGAGGGAGTCAAAGGGTTAAGTTTTTGCAGTTTGGTGGATAGGGTGCAGGAGTCAAAGGGTTAATCATGTCTCAGACAAGAACTGAACCCCTACAGCCCAACTGGGAAGCTTACGCAGTAGACAATCCACCTTTTAGCGCTACTTAATGCCACCTAGAGCGATATTATAACATAGATCTACATCAAGAAACCACCTGGGATGAATTATTTCAGTTGAAAATCAACCAACAAATCATTTAAAGACACTTATCGGCATGGGTTCCTGGAAAAGGTTATGTTGCCCTGTGACGAGGACAGTAACTGCGATATCTCTGCCTTTCAGAGGCAAAAAAGACGTAGAATGAACTCGAAAAGCCGCACTGCAGACGATTTATTGCACTGTTTTGATAGATCAAAGCACAACAGAAGACGGAGATTTCTGCCGATCGAGTTACCTACGTCACAACACACAGTGTACACAATACTGCAACCCACGTGACTGAAAATGCACCGAACAATCGAGTCGGGAGCAGTCACCCACATTTAGAATCTCACCTGTAACGACGCACAAACCAAGACTGGGGCGGACAGTCTTATAATGTATCCAACACAAAGTTAATCAGTTCATCTCAAGCCCCCACGTTCAGAATTTCAAACAAAACCGCACACCACCAGCACACAGAAGCCTATGATCTAAACAGACACCTAAAATCCAATTCCTTTGAAACTGGTCACATGTCTGTCACATATGGAAAAGAGTAACGAAATCAACAGCTCTCTTTTTCCCCCCTAACACACAGAGAAAATAATACCGAAATCAACAGCTTTCCCCCCCCCCCACTCACACACAGAGAAAATAAACTGATATTGGTCACACCTGAAGGTTTTTCGAGGTCACAATACCCCTATAGATACATCTGTCCTCTTTGCACTCCGAGGAGCAGACGGCATAACAGATCAGGTTGAGATGGAAAAGGAAACTTGGGCTACACCTTAACCACAGCAGCCTGACAGAGGTAGGCACAGACAGGTATGGTAGCAAGAGTTCCAGCACGGCACCCACCCACCCACACACACACACACACACACACAGACACACACACACACACATGTTCAACACTTGAAAAGGCAGCTGACCGCTCAACTCCACAACACACGCCACACTGCAGCAGCCAGGAAGGCAGTGCGCCAAAACCTTAGCCTACCGTATTCCGCCCTCACTGTCTACGAGGATAGGAAGGTAGGGGAGAGAGTTAGAGCGAACGAAAGAAATCTTGTTATCATCAAGAAAAACGTCTTGTTCAACCAAGTTCAAGGAGAGAGAGAGAGAGAGAGAGAGAGAGAGAGGAGAGAGAGAGAGAGAGAGAGAGAGAGAGAGAGAGAGGAGAGAGAGATGAAATGACATCAAATGAAATGACTTGTGATTTTGCAAAGGTA
>JAPXFY010000017.1:9009516-9034516 GCA_030674185.1 Monoplex corrugatus | reverse complement strand
TAAACCACACATATCCATTAAATCCGATGACAATGGTCGCATTTTATTTTCTTAGTCCCAAAATATCGATGGCAAAACTCTTTACCTCCCTGACAATAACAGCACAAATTCAAAACTTCCTTGAATCTGAAGACACCACTACATCAACACGCTGATTCCAAACGATAATGCACACAGACACAAATCACATAAACTCCTCCATTCCCAAGTAATCAACGACACAAATTCTCTCATTTCAAAGAGCACTAACCGAATAAATTCTCTGGCACTCAGGTCTCTCACTCACTAGTCGGATAAGTTCTGTAACTCCCAAAGCGATAAAGCACATAAATTGTGATTCTCAAGGAAGACAGTGGCAAGGGCACTAAGCGCACAAACTGGAGGGTTTCCCAAGACGCTATGAGCCACACAAAACAATCAAACCAATGACACTCCACCTGACGTGACAAGAGACGGACATCGCCACGGAGTGACCAAGGAAACGATCCCGCTCGCTACACTGACCACAAGCCATCAACCAGCGGTCACTCTAGTCCAGTCCTACACGGACACTGATCACAAGAGTATTCAACTTAGTCACGTGTGTAGCTGGTCACGCTTCAAGATAGGCATGAGAGAGACAGGCGGACGGGTTAGTATGGTCACTTTCTCGTCTTTTGAAGAGAAAAAACCGATTTCCGCAAGGAAAATGTTTATGAAGACCGTTGTTAAGTGCAATTGTACATTTCTATCCCGGATAGGCCATCGGCGGTTTTTGAAGAAAGCAATTTGTATTGATTATGATGGGCGCGGTAATCACATGGGTTCGATCCATCTAGACTCTTCCGCTTGGAGGTAGACGGAAATTTTCCCCATCTCCCAGATCAATATATGTGTGCAGACCTTCTAGCATCCCGTCGTGTATATACGTATGCAGAATATGCACCGTGCAGGATCTTGCAAGCCATGTCAGCGGCTAACTGGTGAAAACATGAAAACACCCAGCATACATCGGACGGCTAGTTTGAAAAATGGCTTTTAGCTAATTAACCAATATACCAGCGACGGCAAGTTTAAAAATGGCTTTTAGCTAATTAACCAGTATACCAGCGACGGCAAGTTTAAAAGATGGCTTTTAGCTAATTAACCAGTATACCAGCGACGGCAAGTTTAAAAATGGCTTTTAGCCAATTAACCAGTATACAAGCGACGGCAAGTTTGAAAAATGGCTTTTAGCTAATTAACCAGTATACAAGCGACGGCTAGTTTGAAAAATGGCTTTTAGCTAATTAACCAGTATACAAGCGACGGCTAGTTTGAAAAATGGCTTTTAGCTAATTAACCAGTATACAAGCGACGGCTAGTTTGAAAAAATGGCTTTTAGCTAATTAACCAGTATACAAGCGACGGCTAGTTTGAAAAATGGCTTTTAGCTAATTAACCAGTATACAAGCGACGGCAAGTTTAAAAATGGCTTTTAGCTAATTAACCAGTATACAAGCGACGGCAAGTTTAAAATAATGGCTTTTAGCTAATTAACCAGTATAAAGCGACGGCAAGTTTAAAATTAATGGCTTTTAGCTAATTAACCAGTATACAAGCGACGGCAAGTTTAAAATTAATGGGTTTTTAGCTTTGTTAATTTTTGCTGTTGGAAAATAAAATAATCATTTATGACCTATAAGTCCAGGAAGTTTTAATTCTACAGCAGCATCACACTGAAATTATCGTCCTTTGATGCTGTTGACTTCGTAAAATCACAGATAATGGTAAAATCACAGATAATGGTAAAATCACAGATAATGTTACAAGCTCTAGTAAAATCACAGAAGTAAAATATGAGCATAAAAATCACACTGTCACATAAAGCAGGCTGCCTATGGACAGGGACCTATCCATTCGGGACATAGCGACCCCCACAGGAAATAAATGAGCATTGAGTTACGTGGCGCGGGAACGAATCGAGTAATAATATCATTTGTCACAAACGAGTGTTGAATGTCAATTTTTTCCCTTTACTTTCACATACATATCGCACTGGTTTAATGTCTCCCCAAAAGGTATCCAATAAGATACACAATGCGAAAACTGTACTTGTCATGTGAAAATTGCGACTATCGATTAAAAAACAACAAAATAACAAACAAAAAACAACAACAAAAACAAACAAAAAACCCCCCACCCAAAATGGTAAAAGTTATCCCAAAATGTTAAGACAATGGGGAGACAGGTGATAAAAGACCTCAACTCTTCACGATGCCACTATACCAGGGCGGTGCCCACCTCCTCCCCCTCCCTGTTTTACCTTCCCCAACCCTAAAGATACGTATGCTACACCGCCGTCCCCCTCCCTGTTTTACCTTCCCCACCCTACAGATACGTATGCTAAAGTTAAATTTCTACATTTCCTTGGGTAATCTGCCATAAGATGTATAATTACTATTATCCTTAAAAATTCCGTGTGCAAATTCATATTGTCATTGTCTTCGCACGTGGTTTACCATAAAATGAAGCAAGGCGGTCAAGCACATTTATCTCTGGCTGTAATGACACTGCTGTCAGGGTCGGAATCAATTAACCTTTCCGGCACCCAGCTTTTATTACTCTTCCTTGTCCTTTGTCCTCTTGATCACTGAACGCTATTCTTTCTAGATGTAATAGAGACCCTTCCGAAATGAAGTCGCCATGACACAAATTCATCGAATAAAGTGTCAATATACACTACACCACAGTAGTTTATTTCAAAGGTTAAAACTGGAATTTCGTGGAAAAATACCCACTGTAGAACGACACAACAGAGAGAGAGAGAGAGAGAGAGAGAGAGAGAGAGAGAGAGAGAGAGAGAGAGAGAGAGAGAGAGAGGAGGGGGAAGAGAGATAGAGATAGAGACAGACACACACACACACACACAATATATATATATATAATACGAGAGAGAGAGAGAGGAGGGGGAAGAGAGAGAGAGGAGGGGGATGAGAGATAGAGATAGACAGATAGACAGATATATATATATCATAACACACACACACACACACACACATATATATATAATATATATATATATATATATATATACAGAGTGAGAGAGAGAGAGAAAGAGGAGGGGGATGAGAGATAGAGATAGAGAAATAGACAGATATATATATATATATATTATACATACACACACACACACATATATATATATATTTATATATAAAGAGAGAGAGAGAGAGAGAGAGAGAGAGAGAGAGAGAGAGAGAAGAGAGAGAGAGAGAGAGAGAGAGAGAGAGAGAGAGAGAGAGAGACGACGACACCACATCACATCCCACATCGCAAAACAGAACAATACTGTACAACGAAACACTACCTTACAAACCAAACTACTTCTTCAACCCTTTGACTTCCACACCTGTCCACCAGCATCCTGCACTGCCAACCATGCTAGCAAAGCAAAACTTAACGCTTGGATTCCCTCACCCTATCAGGTGGACAGGGTGAGGAATCAAAGGGTTAAGTTTTTGCAGTTGTGGATAGGGTGAGGAAGTCAAAGGGGTTAACGTTTACATACGGAAAAGTCAATTTGCAGTCCAGAATCAAAATAACGTCACTTGAACAAACAATTTTACTTGAACGTTACCTCATAAACCAAAAATAAAACGTGTAACCCACAACTAAACGGTGTGACACCGACTGGCATTTAGTGAGTCCGCAAACAGAAGAGGAGTATAAATTATAGTATGTTACCTTTGAACAAACTCTCTCAAAACCGGGGTCCTATATGTATATATACAAGCACACAAATATTTGGCAGAGATAAAGCATCTTGGTCAAACGCTTCCCCTTTTCGGTTACAGAGATCTTACCTGTCTTCCTGGATTCAGGTGGTGTTGAGAACGAGTATTGTTAAATCGCTCGTTGAGGACGTGGTATAGGGCACAGGGGCCCAGACAGCGTGGGAAGTGAGGTCATTTAACCGCCATTTCTTTCAGTTAATTGACAGCTATTCTCATGCTAACGCTGTCATTAACACTCGAGTTCCCGAGCCAACATAAAGACGTTTGTTCCTTCAGTGTCTTCCGCCTACACCAGTGCCTCTTCTCAAGTTCTCTCTCTGTCTGTCTGTCTGTCTGTCTGTCTCTCTCGCTCTGTCTGTCTGTCTCTCTATCTGTCTCTGTGTCAATCTATCTCTGTCTGTCTGTGTGTGTCTCTGCCAATCTCTCTTGTGTCTATCTGGATGTCTGTTACACACACCACACACACACACACACACACACACACACACACACACACACACACACACACACACACACACACACACACACACACACACACACACACCTCTCTGTTCTTCTGTCTTTGATCTGTTTAACTCCGTGTCGACGAAATAAACTTTGAAGATGACGTAGGAGGTTAAACCTCTACAAATTGCTGCTTGTTTCATGGACTTAGCGGGCCTCAGTTGTTCAGTTGGTTGAGCGTCAGATTCACATGCTAATGGTTGTGGGTTTGAATCCCGGGGTGCGCTACATCAAAACTGGCCTTCTCACTGTCCTAACATCATTGTTGTTCCGGTGGTGTCAGTACAGGATTAGACAACTCCTCCCTTCCCCCACTTCCCTAGGATGGTTATCCCCGTCAGTCATATCACCTGAGGTGGGTGCCGACGTAGAAACTGATCCAATCAATCAATGGGCTTAGCGTTCCGTTGCGGATGTTCTTCCTCTCTAAGAAACCAAACAGTTCATCGACAGAAATGTCAAAAAATGGAGTCGAGCAGAAAAGCCAGTCATTCTCACAGAACTAATTCAGTGGTCGATCTCGAACCGTGGACCTGTCTGGTAGAGAGACCAGTCAGTGTCAAAGTTGGTATGGTCATGCTTGTTGCCTGCTTTCCTGCCCGTTCAAAACGCCGCGGTTAAACTTCCAGTTTCTTACAACAAACGTCCCAGAATTAAAACACACGACGTTAAAGAAACGCGCTGCAGACTTCTACTGAGTTAAGACATAACAGAGTGAATCACATACAAGGTTGTAATACGTCTTGGGGGTTCCTGATAATCTATGACACACTGCCTGCTTTTAAAAATGTTACTTTTTATACCAAAATGTTTGTGTTCCAATAATATCAATTGATTTTTAAAGCCAATCTGAACAACGTACAAGATTAGAAAATCTTCAATATGAGAGAGAGAGAGAGAGAGAGAGAGAGAGAGAGAGAGAGAGAGAGAGAGAGAGAGAGAGAGAGAGAGAGAGAGAGAGAGAGAGAGAGAGAGAGAGAGAGAGAGAGAGAGAGAGAGAGAGAGAGAGAGAGAGTGTGTGGTTTTGGAGGCAGATCAATCATTATTTACGTAGAAATTCCGTTGTGGTAAAATTGACCGAGTTTTCACACTATCAAAAAATACGCAGCTCGTCGCTTTATTAGCTGTCTATGCCAACCTCAAACACACACACACACACACACACACACACACACACACACACACACACACACACACACACACACACACACACACACACACATTACCTCTCACTCCTCCCTGGGGGCTGTACAATCTAGGTGATTTACTATCATTCTTTTAATCTTTTCTCTCATACTTGTTCCAATTTACCTTCAGCAAGTAAATTTCAGTAAGGGCAGACGCAGCAAATTGACTAAACACTGTTGTATTTTGTCACTGTCTTTTCCGCTGGAAAATAAAGATTGATACAGTCACATAAACAATCTCTGTCTCATACTCTTTCTTGCACACATACACATATCTTGTGGCATCACAGAAACGATGTACAAATAGGAAAGCTCTCCTATCCACCACACACACATTGACACCCAACAAAATTCTCAGTCACTTAACATACTTCGCTACGGCAATGCAGACGTATTGTAAACTTGAAAAAGGAGATGTCACATACACACACCCTCTCTCCTATACTGACAGAGAGACTGCACACACAAACACACATACAACACAACACATCATAACACACACACACGCACACACACACGCATCTAGGGCAACAGAAACACGCACGTTCACACATACACACACACACACGCACGCGCGCGCGCGCACACACACGCACACACGCACGCAAGCGCGCACACACACACACATCTAGGGCACACACGCACACATACATATCTAGGGCAACACACACATGATTATACACACACCACAAACACACGCATCTAGGGCAACAGAAATACGCAAGTTCACACAAACACACACATCCACATATACGCACGCACGCACACACACACACACACAACACACACATCCACACACACACACACATCTAGGGCAACAGAAATACGCAAGTTCACACAAACACACACACACACACACAACACACACAAACACACACACACACACACACACACAACACACACACACACACACACACACAACACACACACACACACACAAACACACACACACACAAACACACACACACACACACAACACACACACACACACACACAATCTAGGGCAACAGAAACAGGCACGTTCAAACAACACGGTATAGGGATGGTGGACAGATGGGCGGTGAAACCTCAGATAGTTGTCGGATGGAAGACGGAATGCGTTGCTCAAAGAGATTTTAGCCGGCTGGGAAGATAATACCTGCCACAGAAACAGGACGGAGAAAGGGCGAAGCAGGGGTTGTAAATGATAGGGAAACATGGGGGAGAAGGTGGGAGGGTTAGGGTGAATGCAGAAAGGGGAGAAAGTGAAAACAAAGAACAACAACGACAACAAAAAACAAAAAGAAAAATGCAAACAATCAAACAAAGAAAAAAAAAAAAAAAAAGGAGGTTCAGTCGTTAACTCTTCCGTTCTGAGATTTGTTATGATTTTTCACGAAACTGACAGTACGTTTACCAGAAAGCATGCCATTTCGTCAAATGATTAACTTATATTATCAAATTATATTATCAAACTAAACACCATAACACTCAGAAATGTTTGCAGTTTCAAATGATGTATAACATGCAGCCTTTTTGTTGATAGATTTTATAGTTCCAAATGGAACGATTTGGCTATGGGAGAATGGAAAGGAGTTAAGTGGGATAATTCAAATACTTTAAATACTTGGGTTAATTCAAATATTGAAAATACTTGGGATAATTCAAAAATTGAAAATACTTGGGATACTTCAAATATTGTAAATACTTGGGATAATTCAAATATTGAAAATACTTGGGATAATTCAAATATTGTAAATACTTGGGATAATTCAAATATTGTAAATACTTGGGATAATTCAAATATTGTAAATACTGTTAAAGACAAATATAAGTGGAATAATTCAAGTATTGTAAATACTGTCAAAGACATTCAGAGAAAAATGCCTTTTAAAATCCAATCAGATTCATTGCTAACATGTACTTCCTCTTTTTTTTTTTTTTTTTTTTGCTCTTTGCATAGTTATTCAATGTTTCGTTGCTTTCTATTTGCAGATCTAAAGTGTGTTTGCAAACCAGATCAAGCTTTTTTTGTTTTTAACCAAAGCAATAATAACTGTCATATTAATCCGTTGATTCCCGTATCCTGTCCACCAGCATCCTGCATTGTCAACCAAAAACTTGACCCTTTGTCTCTCACCCTATCCACCAGCTTCGTGCAGGGAGCTGGTGGATAGGGTGAGAGACAAAGGGTCAAGTTTTTGCAGTTGGTGGATGGGGTGGAGGTCAGTTTTTGCAGTTGGTGGATGGGGTGGAGGAATCAAAGGGTTAATATATGTTATGCTATGCTGCATTCATGAAAATCAGAATTTTCAGGTACATAAAGCCAGTTACACAGATATGAACATGCGTGAATCAAAGTAATGAGATAATGAGATAACACTACAGAGACCGATGGGCAGGCACTCTGGAGAAACTAATACTGATCACAAATATATATGCTTTATCTGTACACCTTTCCCTCCCTCTCTCTCTCACTCGGCAACAGAAGCACGCACATACAAACAGCAACAAGCAGAAATGATGAACAGACGAGCTTTCCCCACAAACTGTTAACAAATGGGAGACATGATACGCTGCTCAATGAGATTCTTCCTGAAAACTGGGACAGATAATGATTAATTTAACCTGGCCACAGAAACAGAATGGCAAAAAGAAAAAAAGGAAGGGTAGGGGACGATAAGGTGGGGGCAGGGGGGGTGGGTGGTGGTGGTGGTGGAGAAAAGTAGGAGGTAAAGAATAACTTCCAGCCCTCGAAAAGCTTCGGTAGAAAGACAATTAGAACCACGAGAGTACAGGTTTTTTAAATACGATCCAGCTTTTGCTGAAATAGTTTTCTTTTTACAATCTGACCACAGCCATATTTACCACTAATTCCTCCTAAAGTACACTCACAGAACACTAAATTTTTTTCATCATTTTGTTTGCTAAATTTTAATCACAGCTTACTTACGTGATCTCTTTGTCCTCTTACGTTTAGTCTTTTTGTATCCAGCTATCTTTTATTTTCATCCCTTTTTGTTTAAAATTTGAAACGTATTTCCAAACCAGATCTCATCCCCTCCCCCCTGTATGAATATTATCATTATTAACACATAATGAAACACGCTACACTTATGTAAGAACTACGGTACAGGCATGCAGTATCAAAAGGCTTCCAACCAATACAGTGAAACACAATAACAGGCAGACTGATGAACAGGCTGTCTTGACCAAGAAAATGACGACATAACGTGACAACACACACACACACAATCACACACACACACTCTCTCTCTCTTTCTCTTCTGTATCTGTTTCTCTCTCTCTCTCTCTCTTACACATACACACACACACACACACACACAGAGAGAGAGAGAGAGAGAGAGAGAGAGAGAGAGGAGAGAGAGAGAGAGAGAGAGAGAGAGAGACGTTTAAATGAATTTAGCTTCAAGTACCTGTGGTAGCTGATTTCTTTGTGCGAGACCAGCCACAGCACGAGCGCACGTGCCAGAGGCAGACAGACAGACCGAGTGAGTGTGTGTGTGATGCCATGTGTGGCAGGTTTGGGGTACATTTGTCTTTATGTCTTGCAAGCGGTCCATTTGTCTGTGCGTCTTTCACTCCGACATGCACATCTCTTTTCCATCCCACGAGAGTCGGTATTTTTCATTACTTTTTTTTTTTTTTTTATTTTTTTTTTTTTTACTGGTGTCTGTACCTTATTAGGATGCATTGCCGTGACACAGCTTCTAATACTTAAACCCTGTCCCACCCTCTCTTCTCCTCTCTCCGAAAACTTTGTTCTAGGAGGGGGAGGGAGGGGGGATACGTAAAGGGAGAGACTGCTTCAGAATGGCCCGTGAGCTACTTTCCTCCCCCCCCGTCTCACTCTCTTTCTCTCTCTCGGCTGTGTGATGTGTGTGTGTGTGTGTGTGTGTGTGTGTATGTGGTGTGGGTGTGTGGTGTTGTGTGGTGTATGTGTGGTGTGTGGCGCGCGCGTGTGTTGTGTGTGTGTGTGTGGTGGTGTGTGATGGCGCGGTGCACGTGTGTGTGTGTGCGTTGACGAGAAGGGAGTCGCTATAGCTGAATAATTATATCTCCCCTCCGCATAACTACCAGACAAAAGTCCCCCCCCCCCCCCCCCCTGCATAACTAAAAAAAATTCTTCCGCAGAACACGTGCACGAACAGTCAGAAGAACAAAAAATGAATTCCAGGGGAAACAACTGTGCTTTGTTGTCACACGAAATATCACGAGTACTTCCCTTGTTTTGGTTCTTTTCTTTGTTTTCTGTTTTCCCGTTTTCTTTCTTTCTGAGCTTGCCGTTATTTTCTACCGTTCCCCGCTTGGAAAAGAATCCCCTCTGTCTGTGGTTTTATAAACAATAATGGGGGATTGTTAAAGTGATCAGGAATTTTCCCCTCTTCTTTGTTCAAAACAATGAATGCAATTAAAAGGAAAGACAGACAGACAGAAAGAAAGAAAAGAAAAAGAAAAAAAGAAAGAAAAAGCTCACACAGAAAAAGACAATGTTTGCACGGCCTTGCCATTGTTGTCGTTAATGGATTTCCTCCCCTTTTTCAAACTGAGAACTCGAGAAGTCAGATCGTTTTACCGTGTGTGTGTGTATGTATGTATGTTATGTATGTATGTATGTATGTATGTATGTATGTATGTATGTATGTATGTATGTATGTATGTTGTGTGTGTATGTATGCATGTATGTATGTCTGTCTGTCTGATGTATGTATGTATGATGTATGTATGTAGTTTGTATGTATGTATGTGTTATGTATTGTATGTGAGATGTATTTTATGTATGTATGTATGTAATGTAATGTATGTATGTATGTATGTACGTGTGTATGTATGTATGTGTGTATGTATGTATGTATTATGTATGTATATGTATGCATTATGTATGTATGTATGTGTATATGTATTGTATGTATGTATGTATGTATGTATGTAGTGTATGTAATGTTATGTATGTATGTATGTTGATATGTAGTATGTATGTATGTATGTATGTATGTATTGTATGTATGTTATGTATGTATGTATGTATGTATGTATGTATGTATGTGTGTATGTATGTATGTATGTATGTATGTATGTTGTATGTATGTATGTGTAGTATGTATGTATGTATGTATGTATGTATGTATGTATGTATGGATGTATGTATGTATGTATGTGATGTATGTATGTATGTATGTATGTAGTATGTATGTATGTATGTATGTATGTATGTATGTATGTATGTATGTATGTTGTATGTATGATGTATGTATGATGTATGTATGTATGTATGTATGTATGTATGTATGTTGTATGTATGTATGTTATGTATGTATGTATGTAGTAGTTATGTGCGCGCTTTTGTTTCCGTGTCTAGGTGTGCGTGTGACAGATAACAGACAGCTCTGTCTCCTTAAAATACAAACAGAGACTTCTCTGATGGTCGTAATCGTGCTTTTCTGTTTTATTTAATTCAATTATATTTTCTTTTTTTTTATCAACTTTTTTTTCTTTCTGGATTGTGGGGGGGGGGGGGGGCACAGGGAGGAATAGTTTGATGTCCGTTTGTACGTTCATCCATCCATCCATCCACTTGGGTATCCACTCGTCTGTCCATACACGAACCTATCTGTCTGTCTGTCCGTTTGTCTGCCTGCCTGTCTGTCTCTGTCTATCTATCTATCATCTCTGTCTGTCTATCTATCTTCTGTCTCTCTGTCTGTCTATCCTTCAATCTACCTATCTGTCTATCTATCTGTCTCGTCTGTCGTCTGTCTGTCCGTCGTGTCCTTCTATCTACCTATCTCTTCTGTCTGCCTGCCTGCCTATCTAAACGATCAGTCGTCTGTCTGTCTGTGTCTATCTATCTATCTATACTATCTGTCTGCTGCTTGCTATCTGTCTGTCATCATCTGTTTCTATCTCTTCTGTCTCTCTGTCTATCTTCTGTCTGTCTGTCTATCTATCTTCTTATCTGTTGTCTATCTATCTATCTATCTTATGTCTATCTATCTATCTATCTATCTATCTATCACGCAACAGGGAAAACTTGACGTCCCCCACCACAATGACGTATTTTACCACTAGCCTCAGGCACTCAGGAGATACACTCTGGAACACACTACCAGAAAACATGGGATTTAAGAAGACTTATTTTGTACTACTCCTCCATTACTTATATAATTTTCTTTCTTTGGACGAGGGCTGGATATAAAAAGCATACACTCTGCTTAATTCATACTCTCGTAAATAATGTTTGTTCTTGTTCTATCTACAGACACACACACACACAGACCACACACTTACACACACACAACACACACACCACACAAACAAACACACACACACGAACACACACACACACAAACACACACACACTCTCTCTCTTCTCTCCTCCATCACCCCAAAAGTTCATTTATTGCGTAAAGGACAAAACCTGGAGAAACAAGAGATGAGCCAGCAAACCAAGAGGTGGGGGGGGGGGGGGGGGAGACGGCCATGACCCATATCTTACCTGAGCAACAAATAATATTATTCCATGAAAACTGTGGAGGCACATCAGGGGTTCAAGGATAGGGATGGTTTGAGGAGTTCTGAAGAATGGGAAAAGATCAAAGGGAAGAGAGGTGCAGGGAAGGAGGAGGGAGGGGGAGGGGGGCGGATGAGTCTGGAGCAGAGAGTGTGAGGGAGACATAGGGATGTGCGGGAGTACAGGAACAAATGCGTGGCGAACCGCAGAAAGAATGTTAACCACATAAACCCCACGTGCCA
Source organism: Monoplex corrugatus (assembly GCA_030674185.1). Taxonomy (NCBI): domain Eukaryota; kingdom Metazoa; phylum Mollusca; class Gastropoda; order Littorinimorpha; family Ranellidae; genus Monoplex; species Monoplex corrugatus. The sequence continues at coordinate 9,022,317 of JAPXFY010000017.1, read as the reverse complement.
TAACTCCTCGCTTATCGGGTGGCAAAAATTCGCCCGTTACAGCCTATCGCTTTCATCTTCGTCACTTTCCTCTCCCTTTCTTTTTTTTTTTCTTCTTCTCTCTTACGCTCTCTTTCTTTCTCTAACCCCTTCCCCCTCCCCCCCCCCCCTGCTAATTCTTATTTACAGTGGAGACGAAGGCGTGTGGCGACGGTGGTGCCCCTGGTGTAATGATGATTATCAAATAACAAACCACAAGAATGCTTCTTGACTGAGTCATCAGGCCACGCGCTCTTGTTAACTCTTACGGTTTTCTCTTTCTCTTTCTCGCACACACACAAGCACGCGCACGCACGCGCTCACACACATACACAAGCGCGCACGCGCACACACACACACACACACACACGCTCTCTCTCTCTCTCACACAAAACACAACCACTCACATACACACACACACACACACACAACCACTCACATACACACACACACATAACCACTCACAACACACACACACACACACACACACACACACACACACACACACACACACACTCTCTCTCTCATACACACACAACCACTCACACACACAACACACACCCACACAACACAATCACTCACACACACACACACACACACATATGGGCAAGCGCCACACGCACACAACTCTTACGGTCATCATGGCTGTCTACAGTCACCCCCCTTCCCCCATTTCCATCCTCCCCCTCTACCGTCAGACTCGAGCTCCGAGTCTCCAATGGCAAAAGGGAGATAACTGCATAAGGATTGCACAGCAACTCGACAAGCCAGAGCCAGAGCCCTCGCACAGAATCGTCCTCACATTAATTTTTAGAAGATTAACGACACTCGTATGAAAACAACAACAAAAATCAACAACACACGATCAGAACCTGCCCTCCCACTCCCCCCTCCCTCAAAAGCGCCAGAATTAAAACAACAACAACAACAACAAACACACACACGCATGCACGTACGCAACTACTTCGTTCCTCTCTTGACGCATGCGCGTGTGTGTGTTTCTGTTGTGTGTGTGTGGTTGTGTGTTGTGTGTGTGTGTGTGTGTGTGTGTGTGTGTGTGTGTGTGTGTGTGTTGTGTGTGTGTGTGTGTGTGTGTGTTTGTGTGTGTGTGTGTGTGCGCGTGCGTGCGTATTTGTGTGTTTGTGTGTGTGTGTTTATAAACATACTGATCAATGTATGCAGATATGTAAGTATGCATGAATAATATGATACATTACATTTATGATATATGTATTCTTCAAGTAATGGTGTGTGTGTATACATATCCTGACTTTGTGAGCAACTTTATCACTGTTATCATCATTAAGCATGCACGAAAGCCTCACACAGGTACACACACACACACACGCACACACATACGTACATAAAACACCATAGTACAAGAACGCGCACACGGGCAAACACACACACACACACACGCACACACACACAACGTACATAAAACACACATAGTACAAGAACGCGCGCACACACACACACACACGACACACACACAAACACACACACACACAACACACAACGAACACACACACACACACACTCGTCAAAGCACAAAAGTGAATAGACGTTAAAAAAGTACACGAACAACGACACGACACACACACACACACACAACACACACAAACCAATAAGGACAGCAATCAGACCACCCGCCCAACAACACCACCACACACACACACACACCCACACACCAAAACCCAGGACAGCAATCAACCACCCACCCACCCACACAGAAAAGGCGGCTTAACTATCAAAGCAACGAGACGATGATGATGATGATAGATCATTAATGATTATGATCCACACTGATATAGTTCAAACGCAGCCGTCTTTTGATCTCATCTACATGAATTCTTTGGGGACAGCATGAACCTAACATCGCTCACTGATTAACAAACACGCGCGTGTAATATCACTGCTGCTGAAGCATTGTGAGACTGAAACATTCTCTCGTTTTTGGACGATGTGTTTCAAAGGCTACTCCTCATTATAAAAGAATGGATTTCAAGAGATCGCTTCTTGTTATTTTTGCTCCTGTTGCGTGTGAATTTTATAAAGGTTTTGGTCATGGTATCTAGAGCACGTCCGTTTCATTATTTTGTGCATAAATATTCCTTTCTCATACCGGAGCCGAAGTTCTAATGACAAATATATTTCAAATTTTTAAAATATATTTTTTTTTTGCAGTTTGAGTCTATTATACTAGTGGTTCTCAGGAGAATGAGTTGTATAGCTTGTCTGTACAGGCTGATGAGAAATTTGAGAACATAAACAGGCTGATTCCCTATTTTGAGAGAGAGAGAGAGAGAGAGAGAGACGAGAAGAGAGAGAGGACAGAGGGAGACAGAGAGACAAAGGGAGACAGAGAGAGGACCCAAGATGCAGAAACAAAGCTTGCCTGTACGCGCCAGCACGATCATTATTCTAGGTGCAGTGCACATCTTAACCCTTTGACTCGCACCCTGTCCACCAGCATCCTGCACTATCAACCACGCTAGCAAAGCAAAACCTTAACCCTTTGACTCCCTCATCCTATCTACCTTCTTGCAGGAAGCTGGTGGACAGGGTGAGGGAGTCAGAAGGTTAAGGTTTTGCAGTTGGTGGATAGGGGTGCAGAAGTCAAAGGGTTAAGATTAAATGCTAACTATAACGACGAAGGCAGTATAAGTAATTCTCTTTACGAAAATTGAAAAAGGTCTGATCATCACTCTGCGGTAAGCAAAAGGCAGGTGTCACCATGATAACTGGAAACTGAAATTCACGCGCGTCGACTGAAAAAAAAAGATATTAATGTCACTTATGACAAACGGCACAGCGCACCCACCAGTCGTACGATGCATCCATCATTTTAGAGAAAACCGATAGTGCAAATGCCAACGCCAAATTGCAAAGGAATAACAACCACGAAGAGAAAACAGAATCATTTTGGGAACCTATATGATTAACATGCTCAAAAAAAAAAAAAAAAAAAAAAATCCAAATGATTTATTAAATAACGATGCCTGATGGTCCCAGTTAATCAAAATGCATCATTTCTCTCCTCACTCTCCCATTCACTGGCATTCTCCAAAAGCTCTCGTCAGGGTAAAATATCTCACGTGCACTTGCTTTACAAACCCTGAGGCCAATTATCTCACCAATGCAAGCGGCCAATTTTCTAACAACTGGAATTCCCGCTGGCCCAAATGGAATTCACCCCGAACACTCTGATTGGCAAATCAGTGCTCCTCCTTTCTCTCTCTCTCCCTCTCTCTAACACACACACGCACGCGCGAGCGCACGCACGTACACACACACACACACACACACAACACACACGAATACGTATATACACACAGGCGCACCCACACCTCAAGCTCATGTTGTATCCTTTTCACTCCCGCCCCCAACACACACACACACACCTTGTCCATGGACGCGTTCATCCTCCCCTCACCTACACCCGCTCATACTCCTTCCACATTTTTTGTATCTCTATCTTGTCAATCTACAGCATCCCCTGTGAGATAAATGCCTGTATATATTTAAAGAGAAGGAAACGTTCTTCGGAAGGTACCCTCCCTCCCCACCCGTTCCACTGTTTGTTGTGTGTGTGTGTGTGTGTGTGTGTGTGAGAGAGAGTGAGAGAGAGTGAGAGAGAGAGAGAGAGAGAGGGAGAGGGAGGGAGGGAGAGAGAGAGTTCAAGCTTCAGGTGACATACTGACGTAAACATTTCCACATCTACAAAACAGGAATATTTTTTATTAACTCAGTAAGAGAGAGAGAGAGAGAGAGAGAGAGAGAGAGAGAGAGAGAGGAGAGAGAGAGAGAGAGAGAGAGAGACAGAGAGAGAGAGACAGACAGAAGACATAGAGAAAGAGAGGGGGGGGATGCGGGGGGGGGGATGCTCGCCGATTTACATCCAGTCTCTCTATACAATGCTGTGTCAGAAAGAGGGATTTTAATGCCACCTACACGTGCAAAATTTCCATATAACCAATTTTCTTTCTCAATTATTCATCACAGGAAAAGAACAAACGAAATGGATCGATTCGACAGGTCGTGACCATTTTTTTCTTTAATCTTTTGCGCAAGCACGTAAACAAACACATACACGCGCAAGCAAGCGCGTACATCGGATCTGGAGAGAGAGAGAGAGAGAGAGAGAGAGAGAGAGAGGAGAGAGAGAGAGAGAGAGAGAGAGAGAGAGAGAGAGAGACAGGTGTAATGCGTGCATCTGTGCATATGTGTGCGTGCATGCGAGTGTTTGTGTAAAGATGTGTGCTTGTATGTGTATGTATGTATGTGTGTGTGCACTTGCTAACGCGCGCGCGCATGCATGCTTGTGTGTGTTTGCGTGTGCGTGCGTGCGTGGTGGAGAGAGAGTAGAGAGAGAGAGAGAGAGAGGAGAGAGAGAGAGAGAGAGAGAGAGAGAGAGAGAGAGAGAGAGGTTAACAATATTAGCATGGATTCATTCCAGCTTATGAAAGAACTTTACTGAATGATGCATGACCTTTTATCCTTATTTTTACTGTTTAAAGCTCAGTCGACTAAACAGAGCCGTATCAGGATACCGTCCTGACCCGCGCTGGCCTCCCAACCATGCATACCATGCTGAGACAGCGTCGGCTGCGCTGGTTGGGCCACGTTCGCCGCATGGAAGATGGTCGCATCCCAAAAGACATCCTTTATGGTGAGCTTGCCACAGGGCAGAGAAACATTGGCTGCCCACAGCTGAGATACAAAGACGTTTTGCACGTGACATGAAGGCGCTGGAGATCAACACTGAGTCCTGGGAGGACCTCGCAGACGACCGCAACAGCTGGAGAACCACTCTCAAGAAACAGCTGCGGATTGGTGAGGACAAACTGTCAGCTGCTGCAGCAGAAAAGCGAGTTCGCAGAAAAGGGATGACAGCCAACAGACCAGCATCATCAGCATACACATGCGACCGCTGCGACAGACAGCCTCTCTCGCATTGGTCTCTACAGTCACAGGCGACGCTGCTTGGACCAAGCAGACAGCCCATCTAGACATTAGAACGGATGTACTTTGTCCATGGTCAGCCATGACCGAGGGAAGCCTTTTACTGTTTAAAGCTCAGTCCACTAAACAGAGCCGTATCAGGATACAACCATTTCAAATACAACTCGCTGATAAAAAACAACAAACACACACACACACACACACACACACACACACACACACACACACACACACACACACACACACACACACACACACACACACACACACGAGGAAAAACATTTACTAATCTAGCAAAGGGCAAACATTAATATAACAGATTCACAATTTTGGACTAAACATGACTTTATATGTAAGGTAAAAGGTATAACAAACTTGAAAATATAAACTATTTGATCTTCTCAGCTGCTTGTATTAAAGAGGGTGATTTTTATTCTTTCTTTCTTTAACTACTTATATAAATTTCCGAGCAACATATTTACTCGGAAGTGAGTTGCGATTTTTCAAGCCGCAATAAAACAATAATCGAGAACTTTGAAGAGACCATCAATGATTATTTTCAAATCATAATCACGTAAAACAAGTAGAAAGAGGCTGGATAGTATTTCAGTTTAAAAAGAAACTAATGTTGTCGCTGTCGTTTTAATAACTGTAAAAAGTTGCAAAGTATTTGCTTGTTGATCTTGTCTACATTGCGTTTCTTGCGAGTTGATACATTACGCATTTCTTGTTTGTTTAAAATAAAGGAGGGGGCGGGGGGCGGGAGGTTAACTGAAAGTCATGTAAAAATTTGATAAGGAGCAAAAAGTGATTAGAAATAAGTTTATTAAAGAAAAAGAAAGTTATGTAAACTGAACAGCAGATTACTACACAAACACTCCCACACTTAAATGCCCATGCTCATAAACTCCCACACTTAAATGTCCATGCTCATAAACTTCCACACTTAAATGTCCATGCTCATAAACCTCCACACTTAAATGTCCATGTCATCGCCTTCATAAACTCCACACTTAAATGTCCATGCTCATAAACTCCCACACTTAAATGTCCATGCTCATAAACTCCCACACTTAAATGTCCATGCTCATAAACTTCCACACTTAAATGTCCATGCTCATAAACTTCCACACTTAAATGTCATGCTCATAAACTTCCAACTTAAATGTCCATGCTCATAAACTTCCACACTTAAATGTCCATGCTCATAAACTTCCACACTTAAATGTCCATGCTCATCACACAATTGTAAAAGACATTATTTACCAATAATTAAAAAAAAAAAGGTTAGAGAATTAAAATTTTAAAGGAGGAAAATGACCTAAACAGTCGTTGGAGAAGTAAAGTTGTTCAAGGTCTCAACTTCTCTATTTTAAGTCCACTGCTCTTATAAAGTTGGCGTCCACCCTGTCTTCTTTGCAGAAATACAACTGTAAGAAATATTCTTTTCTTACGTTCACAGTGATCGTTATAGCTGACTGGCACCATAAAACTGAAGAGAAGGCTGCCGATCTAAACCTACTATCATTATAATTAAACAACATGTGGCCACTGACTGGTGATTTTTTGACAGAAACACACAGACCATCACTGCGCCAGTTCCCTATATTGGCAATCTCAAAACCACCCTGTTACACAATCATTATGTACCGGTGAGCCGTGATGTTCACTCTGAAATCTGTTGGCAGTTTGTTCAAGGTTTCATGTCACTCAAGACAATTCCACAGACACTGCCCCCCAAATCTGTCCGTAATTATCTAGCAGACTCCACAAGCCTGCGCAAAATCCTATGCACTGGCAAGATCTTGAAATGGATAGGGGAGGGGAAGAACAGGATCTATAAAAACACCAAGCTGACACCACACCACCACAACGACTGGAACATAAAGATGGGAAGAAAACATACCAGCTTTTATGTTGCAGGATAGAAATGACGTTGACATTTCAAATTTCAAATCCACTCCTCTATCAACAGGACCATCCAGCCCGCATGAAATAAGGCTCAAAACAAGAACAGCAGCAACAACAACAACAACAACTACAACAATAACAACAAAACTCTCAAGGATCACTGCCACTGGCAGCCCATTGCTGTGTGCTCATTACAACAACAACAACTACAACAATAACAACAAAACTCTCAAGGATCACTGCCATTGGCAGCCCATTGCTGTGTGCTCATTACAACAACAACAACAACTACAACAATAACAACAAAACTCTCAAGGATCACTGCCATTGGCAGCCCATTGCTGTGTGCTCATTACAACAACAACAACTACAACAATAACAACAAAACTCTCAAGGATCACTGCCATTGGCAGCCCATTGCTGTGTGCTCATTACAACAACAACAACAAAACTCTCAAGGATCACTGCCATTGGCAGCCCATTGCTGTGTGCTCATTACAACAACAACAACAAAACTCTCAAGGATCACTGCCATTGGCAGCCCATTGCTGTGTGCTCATTACAACAACAACAACAACAACAACAAAACTCTCAAGGATCACTGCCATTGGCAGCCCATTGCTGTGTGCTCATTACAACAACAACAACAACAACAACAAAACTCTCAAGGATCACTGCCATTGGCAGCCCATTGCTGTGTGCTCATTACAACAACAACAACAACAACAACAAAACTCTTAAGGATCACCGCCACTGGCAGCCCATTGCTGTGTGCTCATTACAACAACAACAACAATAACAACAAAACTCTCAAGGATCACTGCCATTGGCAGTCCATTGCTGTGTGCTCATTACAACAACAACAACAACAAAACTCTTAAGGATCACCGCCATTGACAGTCCATTGCTGTGTGCTCATTACAACAACAACAACAACAACAACAAAACTCTCAAGGATCAGTGCCATTGGCAGTCCATTGCTGTGTGCTCATTACAACAACAACAACAACAAAACTCTCAAGGATCACTGCCATTGGCAGTCCATTGCTGTGTGCTCATTACAACAACAACAACAACAACAACAAAACTCTCAAGGATCACTGCCATTGGCAGTCCATTGCTGTGTGCTCATTACAACAACAACAACAACAAAACTCACAAGGATCACTGCCATTGACAGTCCATTGCTGTGTGCTCATTACAACAACAACAACAACAAAACTCACAAGGATCACTGCCATTGACAGTCCATTGCTGTGTGCTCATTACAACAACAACAACAACAACAAAACTCTCAAGGATCAGTGCCATTGGCAGCCCATTGCTGTGTGCTCATTACAACAACAACAACAACAACAACAAAACTCACAAGGATCACTGCCATTGGCAGCCCATTGCTGTGTGCTCATTACAACAACAACAACGACTACAACAACAAAACTCTCAAGGATCACTGCCATTGGCAGCCCATTGCTGTGTGCTCATTACAACAACAACAACAATAACAACAAAACTCTCAAGGATCACTGCCATTGGCAGTCCATTGCTGTGTGCTCATTACAACAACAACAACAACAACAACAAAACTCTCAAGGATCACTGCCATTGGCAGTCCATTGCTGTGTGCTCATTACAACAACAACAACAACAAAACTCACAAGGATCACTGCCATTGACAGTCCATTGCTGTGTGCTCATTACAACAACAACAACAACAAAACTCACAAGGATCACTGCCATTGACAGTCCATTGCTGTGTGCTCATTACAACAACAACAACAACAACAAAACTCTCAAGGATCAGTGCCATTGGCAGCCCATTGCTGTGTGCTCATTACAACAACAACAACAACGACTACAACAACAAAACTCTCAAGGATCACTGCCATTGGCAGCCCATTGCTGTGTGCTCATTACAACAACAACAACAACAAAACTCACAAGGATCACTGCCATTGACAGTCCATTGCTGTGTGCTCATTACAACAACAACAACGACTACAACAACAACAACAAAACTCTCAAGGATCACTGCCATTGGCAGTCCATTGCTGTGTGCTCATTACAACAACAACAACAACAAAACTCACAAGGATCACTGCCATTGACAGTCCATTGCTGTGTGCTCATTACAACAACAACAACAACAAAACTCACAAGGATCACTGCCATTGGCAGTCCATTGCTGTGTGCTCATTACAACAACAACAACAACAAAACTCTCAAGGATCACTGCCATTGACAGTCCATTGCTGTGTGCTCATTACAACAACAACAACAACAACAACAAAACTCACAAGGATCACTGCCATTGGCAGCCCATTGCTGTGTGCTCATTACAACAACAACAACGACTACAACAACAACAACAAAACTCTCAAGGATCACTGCCATTGGCAGCCCATTGCTGTGTGCTCATTACAACAACAACAACAACAAAAAGAAAACTCTCAAGAATCAGTGCCATTGGCAACCCATTGCTGTGTGCTCATTACTGTTGACACTCACTTCACACATGGAGAGAAATGCTAGCAATGCGCTATGCCAGCCGCCAATCAAGAGCTCGTTATCGGGGATTGTCACTCCTCAAAAGCTCATGGAGTGGTGCTCATTGTCTCCCGTCATCAGCAGGATTACCTCCCAATATCATAAGGTGAAGTTAAAACAAATCCTGACGAACGGCGGAACAGTGTTACGAAAGAGATCAGGTGCTAATTACAATTAATACACGATGGTTCATTCTGATAAAAGAAAAATCTGTTTGAGGTGTCAATTACTCAGATCCTACATAATATCCGCCTTGTGACAGGGACTGGGAAAAATGCATGGGGAAAAAATGCATTCTGATAAAACAATTGTGTATGCATTTTAAACGCGCAAAGTTCTCCAAAACAAGTGTGACTGCCCGCGTTCAAGCAAACAGAAACCAGAAAAAAAACCCACGAAAAAAGAGTAAGAACGCGTATTTGATACAACAAGACAAGACAGACGCAAATTTTCGGCCAACTGGCCTTTGTCAAGCGTAAGATCAAAACAAACAAACACCAGATAAAAAACAACAACAACAACAAAAAACCTACGAGAAAAAGTCTTCTTCTCCTAATTTTTGTATCTGGTGTTTGTTTGTTTGTGACCTTACGCTTGACGAAGGCCAGTCGGCCGAAAATGTGCTCCTGTCTTGTCTTGTTGTATTAAATACGCGTACAATGTTCTGTACGCTGTTTTTAGTGGACATTTCTAAATGAATTTATCGTGTACGTCTGCACGTACGTATATATGTATGTAGTGTGTATATCACTGATTCAACTGTCAATACTACCGACTGAAACTTGTCAGTGGAATCATTTTAACAGCAATCCATGTGCAGCAGCAACAAAAGGCTTTATCTGCCAGAATAAACGCGATTACTGGCTCCAGAATCTTACGGAAAATACGAGCAAATCCATAATATAAAAGACAGCGGTACAATGATACCGACAGACCTTTCATACCCATCCGCTACCCGTCTCTTCTCGTTATTCTCAAATACACAGCATTCATTAATAAAAAAAAAAAAAAAAAAAAAAAAAAAAGCTGAACAATATCACTTCCTAATACTGCCAGTCCAAATCTCCTATTGCATAACATGTTCATGACTTTCACCATAAAGGGCTGGTTAGACTCAGGATCTGTTATCTTGAGTTCAAGACCTTGTAGCGCATAGGATTTTGCACAGCTCAGGAAGTCTGCCAGATAATTGCCGGCAGATTTGGGTGGAGCGCATATGGAATCGTCCGAGTGCGATGAATCTCTCTTGAACAAACATCAAACTGCACCATAAAGGATGTTGCTAGCTACATCCACCCTCCTAGCATGAACTCACTAGTTTAACCCTTTGACTCCCGAACCCTATCCACCAATGCAAAAACTTAACTCTTTGACTCCAGAACCTTATTCGCCAGCTTTGTGCAGGAAGCTGGTGGATAGGGTGAGGGAGTCAAAGGGTTAGTTTTTGCTTTGCTAGCATGGTTGGAAATGCAGGATGTTGGTAGACAGGATGCGGGAGTCAAAGGGTTAAGAAGCCGTCAAAGGAACGTCCTTCGATCTCAGCAGCCTATATAACATATCAAACCATGGTGACTGGTGATGGTTACCATAAATGATCACCACCAGTGGCAGGCAGTCTGCTATGATGTGCTCATTATTGCCAAGGTCACTTCACACCACGCGAGAAACGCTGACAATAGCAAACCGCCCACTGGAGCTCTTCATCAAGCAATGTCACTTCTCACACACAGTGGAGTGATGCTCATTATCTCTTGCGAACATCTGATGGAAAGATGGGGGTGGGGGGTGGGGGGTGGGGATCACAGTAGATACCCTACTATGATGGATGGGCAATGTTAAAAGAATCAGACGCCATTCCATGATAGTTCATTCTGAACACATTCTCTGTCAGGGCGTCAGTAACGTCCATTCTACATGCGCTCCATTTATCATGTAAGAGGGATTTTACAAAGTGTGAAAAATGTTGTTATTACTCCGGTGAAAAACTGATGAAACAGTCTGATTAACTTTGAATTACATCATTATTGATAATAGAAAATGTAATGTTCTGTTCTGTTTTTTTTTTTTAAATTTAATGTATGTATGTATGTATGTATGTATGTATGTATGTATGTATGTATGTATGTTGTATGTATGTATGATGTATGTATGTATATGTATGTATGTATGTATGTATGTATGTGTATGTATTATATGTATGTATGAATTAATCTTACTCAATTTTATGAGTAATCCAAGAATATATCTCATATTAATAATTGTTTCCTTTCAAAATACCGCTGTTCTTCTGCTATTTCTGTTGTGATTCTGTTCTTGTCCTGATCATGTTTATTTAACAGAATCTTGTTAGATAACTCATCAAGCTGATTGTACGATGTAGTTCGCATTTATAGCCCTGCTTTCTTTGGAAGTGCAATGACAATTGATTTTGAACAATCTTCAGGGATTTTTCCGGTGTCATGAATTTCATTTAGGTGGACTGTTACTTTTTCAATACCAATTTCATCTAGAACCTCAACGAAAAAAAAAAAAAACTGCTAGATTTTGTTCGAATAGCCTAATCATAGAATTCAGAATTGTGCAGAAAATCTTCAGTAAAACAAAAACACAAGGAAAAAAAGATATCCATATGACAGTACTGACGTATTTTCCAGACCAGTCTACCACCCCTTCTCTCTCTCTTTTCATATACATGAATTCATTAGTGCTGCTCATCATTTCACACCAGAATAGAGCCGCTGCCAACTTAAACCTCCCATTATGTATCATGTCTTTGTATCTTTCATCCCCTCTCTATTCTTACAGTAATCAGTATCGCTGACGGTCACGCCATATCAGAAAAGAACACTGTCAATATCATCCTCATGTCATATCACGAATCCCAACCTCTTATTACAATATTAGCATGCGCCAGCAACTGATGACGTTCATTCTAAAGGACCACCGCACTGCCAGTCTGATGTCGTCTGCTTATAATGGCTGATGGTCACTTCACATCACAACACTGACAATTCCAACCGCCTGTCATGCGCTCATTATCAGGGACTGTCACTTTTCACACATAATGGAGTGATGCTCATTATCTACTGTCGCTATCATAAAAACAAACAAACAAACAAAAAAACCCTCGCGGGTGTCTAATACTGATGCCAGAATGCCATTAGGGAAATCACAATTCATTTTATCGTGGTTCATTCCAAGAAAATTGTCTAAATGAGCGCCAATGATACCATACACGCTTTATCACATATACACCGCCTGGTGAGGATAGACAAATAGCAGAAACAACTATTGTAATGACAATGTGATAAAAATGATACATTCCAAAAATGCCCAGTTCCAAATGCCTATCATCAGCTC
>JAPXFY010000017.1:8994516-9004516 GCA_030674185.1 Monoplex corrugatus | reverse complement strand
CACACACAATACTTCAACAAGAAAAAAAAAAAGGAAAAGAAAATTAAGTACACATATCAATGCATTCGCGCATATAATCTAAGGAGATGCCCCTGGTGTTGACCACTCCGTCCAATTTATCACACACAGGATTTAAAAACAAAACAAAACAAACCTTGACTAAAAATGAAACATAACTAAAGGACATTAAAACATACATAAAAACGGGCCTTAATTACCTAAAACTGTTTCCGCATATCTCATTTCCATAGAGCCAAAATGCACTTGATAATACCCAATTGTCAATCCTAAGAGAAAGTACGTAAGACTTTATCGAACACATATAGGTGAACGGACTAGCAAGGCAGAAAAATGATAGGAAGAAATGACAGAAACCAAAGGAACAAGGCAGAAACAAAGAGAGTGAGAGAAAAGAAGAAATTCCTAGCACAGAATTTCCACAAGTGTGGGGATACCATTTATACTGAAAGAGCCCCTGCATCCCACGGGGAGAAAGAAGAAAATTTAAAGATGGTGCCTATGATAACGAAGGTGTATTCAGGGCGCATCGCGTTCCAGTGGACAAACCGTTAATCATGACCGCTACAGGATGTTTCTGATTAAGACCTGAAATCCGAAAGAAACATAAAACTATTAACTGAAATCGTCATTACTATTACATGACAAGGTACTCTGCCACAAAGCAGAGTGGGTACCCTCACTTATTACATCATAAACAATGGGCACTTTGCTACTCCCCGCCTATTCTCTACATGTAAGTTCCTCAGACTTTGATCGCTTCGCAAGTTGAAAGAATCCTTCAGTGGTGTAAGTTTCCACTACGGCTTACATGACTTGAAAGTGGAGGTGGCCACCGAGTTACAGCATACCAATTTTGGCTGCTTAGCAGTGGACATTGTAAACCTTCCCAACAGATGGGAATCGGTCACCGAAGCGATATTACAGAAGGAACATCGAAAGATACATATCGTACTTTTACAAACATCTGTAGGGACGTATTCTCATTATTTACTGAATGACCGTCTTACATTTTACGAAACTGTAGGGATACGGGAGGTAAGTGTGGGCAAGCAGGGGTCTGTGTGTGCGTGCACGCGTATGTACGTGTGTGTGTGTGTGTGTGTGTGTGTGTGTGTGTGTTTTGTGTGTGTGTGTGTGTGTGTGCGCGCGCGTGTTGTGTGCGCGCGCGCGTGTGTGTGCGTATAGTGCGTGTGCTTGTATGTATGCCTGTGCGTGCGTGCTTGTGTGTGTGCGTGTGCGTGCGTGCGTGCGTGCGTGCGTGTGGTGTTGGCGTGTGCGTGCGTGTGTGTGTGTTGTGGTGCGTGCGTGCGTGCGTATGTGTGTGTGTGTGTGTGTGTGTGTGTGTGTGTGTGTGTTATGTGCAAGCCAGCACACAGCATGCACGTGTAAACGAAATGTGTGAAAAAAACATTATCAGCTGCACATGGACAAAACCCTTCTCGCTCACCACTAGGAGAGCAGTGTATGACTACAAAGAAAATAACTGTTACTTGGCTGTTTCTAAATAACCAGTCCCAAGTCCTGCTGTGTTCAAAGTTTTCCTGATAAGCTGCATAACTGTAATTCAAGGCTTTTTTAAAATTCAAACCCGACTCAGTCAATAATGTATATACGTAACATGTGGAACTATTTTATCAGCAAACGATGTAACTGTCAATGTGGCTAGTCGCCTCGCAAATATATCTGTTCCCTGCTTGTGTACTGTTCTTGCTTTATCATAAAATAGTGAGTCATCACCGCTGGTATGACCTGACCATTTTCTCTAAGTTTTGCCAGACTGGTTTGTCTACTGGCTTCAGTTTAACAATGAAGCTTAAACATAAGCAATAAACAAACAAACAAACACACAAACAAGGTCCTAATACACATCTGTCTCCAACAATTTCTGGGGATTTATGCTGCTGATCGGCGTTTTCACAAAACATGTGCCAAAATAATCAATTATATGTGAACCGTAAAAATTAATGATTCCCAATTCAGCACTCCGCGTAGAAAGAAATATTCATTTTCTGATAATACTATGCTGTCTTCTTTATGCTGTCTTAAATATTGTTTAAGAGCATCCATTTGAATTCGAAAATGAGCTGGAAGGAAATTAATGTGTCGCTAGAGGTTATCTGGATGAATGGAAGCAACGTAATTATTTTTTCTAAGAAAAGACGAAGTGAGAATTGCACAACACGAATCAATAAACTAGGAACATTAGCATCCCATTCCCACCATTCAATTTTAACACACACACACACACACACACACACACACACACACACACACACACACACACACACACACACACACACGTTCAGAAAAATATTTGTATAGAGGGGGAAAAAGCATTGCCCTCAGGCAACATGACCTCCCATGGGACAGCAGCCCAAATTTTTCAAAGCTTTTACAACAAAAATAAGAAAAGGATATGACACAAGCCCCCAAACAAACAAACAAACAAACAACAACAAACAAACAAACAAACAAACAAACAAACAAACAAAAAAAAAAAAAAGAAAGAAAGAAATAAAAACACGAAGAAGACGAGAGACACGAACAACACAACAAACGAAAAAAAAACAAAAAACAAAACAAAACAAAAAAACCCACATAAGATAAACTAAACAAAAGCAATTACCATTATGATTTACCCACAAACCTAAATAACAAAAGAAATGTGGTCGATTGCTGTTCAACACTGACTATTCAATAGAAATAAATAAATAACTGATTTCTTCATAAAACAAATTATAGCGACATAAGCACGCACAGAGACGCACATGGTTTTGTAAACATTTTACAATGAGCAGATAAACCAAACAAAAGCAGTTAGCATTATGATTTACCCACAAACCTAAATAACAAAAGAAATGTGACGGATTACTGTTCAACACTGACTATTCAATGGAACCAAACAACCGATTTCCCAATAAAAAAGAAAGTTATTGCGACATGAACACGCACAGAGACACACATCGTATTGTATTACGCCTGCTAAAGACATCCTCTTTAACCTCTCAAACCAACTAGTACGCCCTCATTAATCAAGACAAACTGTTTCTCTTTTTCTTTCGTATTTCACTTTTCCTTCCAAATCCGCCAATATGCAGAGTCCTCATCAACGTCTGGAAGTCAAAGCATCGTCAGGTCCCAGGATACGTCCCTATGGCCGCGCCACCTTACACTGTTGGTTTACAGCCCAGAGTCAACAGTGTGCAGCAAACCTTGCTGCCGGAGCAGAGTTGGCAAATGGACAGAACGCACACGAGTCATCAGCCAGACAAAAACCACTCATGTTTGCTGGCAGCAATTGTTTGACAAAAAAAATCTGTTGCTTTCCGTGCGTGCCAGAAAGGTGATGATCACTGAACGCAATACGATGTCATTTTAGTAAATTGTGTTGGGGATTGTACAGTAGTTTTGCGAGTACATTATCGCGTGCTGAAATGTTGTTACAGCTTATGTAGAAATTGTGGACGTATATGGTGCAGAGGACAAGGGGGACACGTTCTGGTGATAAAGAACTAGGAACAAGGCTGGATGCGTAAAAAAGGAAGATTCTAGATGAAAAAAAGTTCTCCTTTGTTTGGGCTATTTCTCATTTATGCAGTAATTTAATCTCGCACAAAGAAAGATGCAAAATCAAAAACGAATAAAGGAAGGAAAAGTTACGACTTCTGAACACATACTCAGGCCTGACTGGTTCCTAGCAAACGACTCTCTCTCTCTCTTCTCTCCTCTCTCTCTCTCTTTTCTCTCTCTCTTTCTCTCTCCTCCTCTCCCCCCTCTCTCCGTCTCTCTCTCACATGCACACATTTTGCGAAACATTCCAAGATATCTCTGACATCTATAAAATCGTTTCTTGCAGTGATGTTGACATAGCAACGCACATTTTAAAATCAATTTTCTATAGTCCTTGATTTATTTTAAGCCATCTACTCAGCAGATACTCAAGCCTTAAACACATGGAAACAAAGCAAATCACTAGTTCCTGGGTATGGCGTCTATAGCTTCGCCATCTTACACGGTTGGTTTATGGTTTAGAGATACACACACACACGTGTCATTTACTTGTGACCAAGATTATTCCAGTGGTAGGCTGATAAAATACCAGTATAAAATAAAGACTAGGTAAAACATAGTCTATATGCAATTACAGCATATTTTATGTGTAATTTTTAAGTGGTTCATAACGAACCCGTCTGCCATATCGCGTATGTGGCTGCGGACGTTGTTAAACTCCAAACAAACACACGAAAACAAAACATAGTCTAGGTAGTGCCTCAGGACCTGGCCTTCTCATGGGTTTATGTGCAGGCTTAAGGCATGTACCACGGTCACCATACACGTGGCACATGTGACGTTAGTGCATATGGAATTCGTTCCGAGCGCAGAGACGTCATCTTGAGAAACAGAAACTGACACTGAAACTTAGAGCCAACAGCGTTCATAAACCTTATGGCCAGAACATAACTGACTTCTTACAGACAAAAACCACCGTTGTTGGCAGCAACTGTTTGACAAAAAGATTTGTCAGAGAGATGATCACTAGATGCATAATGAAATCATGTTGGCACAGTGTGCTGCGGGCTGTAAATAGCTTTGTGTGTGCACTTGTCCTCTGCAGAGGTTTTACGGCTTCTACAGAAAGGTGAAGAAGATGGGGATGTGAAAAAGCGAAAAACGGTCGCGTTGATCAATGTTGCTTTGGTTTTCATAGTTATGCTTGGACATTTCAGGAGGGATACTAGTTGATGACTGATTTATGTCTTATATGTCTTATGCTTATTCATACTTACTACTTACTCATTTATTAATCAAAACCTGGGATGTTAACCAAATTTTGAGATACTAGTTGATGAAGAAATAAAGGCTTTTCTTAATAACTACTATCAATATCAAAACCTGGGATATTAACCAAAATAATAAATGAACTACGTAGGTTAAAGAAAAAAGCTATTAAAAACGTATCAATTTAAAACCTGGATATTAACCAAATAATAAATGAACTAGTAGGTTAAAGAAAAAAGACTATTAAAAACCTATGATTTTTTCATTGACCAATATCCCAGATCATAATTTTATCTGGAAGCCAAACATTGTCTAATCCCAGGAGGTCATTCCTGTGGCTCCACCACCTTACACTGTCGGTTTATGGATCAGAGCCATCAGCGTACAGTAAACCTTACTGCCGAGTGTCCTTGGAAAATGGACAGAGCACAGACAAGTCACCAGCCAGAAAAACAACAAAAAAAACAACCCCTCATGTCTGCTATCAGCATTTGCTTGACAAAGGACATCGTTGCCTTTTATAGGCGTCAGAGACATGACAATCATTGGATGCGTTAATAATATGCTGTTAGCACAGTATGTTGAGGACTGTACATTAGCTCTAGAAGCATGCCAGGGATTCTAAAGGAACTGTATGAAAGGCAAGCTATATGCATGAACAAAGCCACTTTCCAGAAAAGAAAAAAAATTCCTTTGCTCTGGTAATTTCTGACTTACACGATGATTACGTTTTGTCCGAAGAAAGGTGTAGTAAACCCGGATTCCATGAAAAGATACACGTTTTGATTATAATAATAATAATATAATTACAATATTTATATAGCGCAAAATCTTGATAAAATCAAATCTGATGAGTGTAGACAATTCCAAGCAAAACTCTCTCTCTCCCACACACTGTTTGTGATTATTGTGTCTGTAAAACACATATCATCCAATATGTAATAACATTTTCCATATCTTCATCAAGCAAGACAACGAAGCATTTTTATGCTGTTGTTAAACGTCTACTGCTTAGATTATTTTCATTCTGCCAATATGCTATGACCTAACTATTGCCCATGAACCAAGCGAAAGCGCTGTATAACTATATCTCCTGTCCTCATCAACCAAGACATCAAAATATTTTTCATGTATTCATTACAATTGTGCAAAACTATTTCGCAATCTTCATCTACCAAGATAAAGTATTTTTCATGTATATATTAAAATTTCTTTGTTGATATTTTTATTCTGCCAATATCCTTGTTTTACTTATTGCCTGGGAGATAATGAAAGCATTGTATGACTATTTCCCATATCATCACCAACCAATATGCCAAAGCACTTTTGTTTATTTATAAAAGAATGTAGTTGTTTGTTTTCCATTCTGCTTTAAAGCCAACTGAAAACATTGTACAACTATTTCCCATATCCATATCAATCAAGACAACAACAAAAACTTGTAATGAATTTATCAAGAGTCTAGATGTCTGTTAATTTTTCATTCTGCCAATATCCCACATCCTGCTTATTGCTTTGAAACTAACCGAAAGCATTGTATAACCATTTCCTATATCCTCATCAAACATGACAACAAAGCATTTTTTTTTCCCATGTATTAATTAATCAGAAATCCGGTTATTCATTTTCTTCCTCTTCGACAATATCTCAGGCCCTGCTGATTGCCTTGAAACTAAACCAAAGTGTTGTATAACCATTTCCCATATCTTCATCAAACATGACAACAAAGCATTTTTTAAATTTATATTAATTAGAAATCCAGTCATTCATTTATTTCCTATTTGACAATATCTCAGGTCCTGATTACTGCCTGGAAGCCACGTGAAAAGCTTTTGCCTGTCCCAGGGGAAGTCTGTGTGACCTCGTCACCTTACGCTGTTGGTTTATGACCACGAGCCATTAGAGCGCAGCAAACCTTAGTGCCGGAGCATAGCTGGCAAATGGGCAGAGCACACAAGTCCTCAGACAGACAAAAACACTCCTGTTTGTTTGCTGGCAGCAATCGTTGGACAAAATGATCCGTTGCTTCCCCGCACGCTGGATATCATTGGGAACATTATCACATCGTTTTGGGACAATGTGTTGAGCGCTGTATATTAACCCTTTGACACCCGCACCCTATCCACCAACTGCAAAAAAATTAACCCTTTGAATCCCTCACACTGCAGGAAGCTGGTGGATAGGGTGAGGGAATCAAAGGGTTAAGTTTTTGCTTCGCTAGCATGGTTGACTATGCAGGATGCTGATGGACAGGGCACGGTAGTCAAAGGGTTAATTTTATGAGCGCGTTAGCTTGTGTTCTACGTTGTTTACAGCTTCTGCCTAAGAGCAAAGGAACAGAGCGGAGGGGACTTGTGACCCCTCAAACAATGGGTTGGAAAATAGGTTCTAAATGCACAAAGAAACACAAAGAAACACTTCAGGAAATTTGAAAAAATATTACGAATGATAAGGAAATCCTAACCTAATGATGTCATTACTTTCAGTCTATCATCAAGTTATGTCTACTAAGTCTCCTTAACAAAATCTTCAATTCATTTTCATTGCGGTATTTCATGTCTTACAAAAGTCGGGGGCTTGAACATCGATGAAAAGGATGTTATCATTTTTTAAACATTTCGCAATCAAACTTACTTATCAATCTTTCAACCACCCAATTTGTATATTTTTTTTCCTTCTCGTTCTTTCATTTTTGTCGCCTACAAAAAGTTTACCTTGTGTCAGTCATCACGAGGAGTTTTAAACTAGAGGACTGATTCGATGGAAAACAATGTTACAGGAGACTCTACAAATTTGTAATCAGGCCTTGCGCCTGCAGTGTTTTGTTCACGCTCAACACAGGTATATGGAATCAACAAATTAATTCTAGTCTGAACATGCGCATACATGAGTTTGTGAGTATCATATAACACAATGCAAGTGTGTGTGTGTGTGTGTGTGTGTGTGTGTGTGTGTGTGTGTGTGTGTGTGTGTGTGTGTGTGTGTGTGTGAGAGAGAGAGAGAGAGAGAAGATGAGTGTGTGTTGTGGTGTGTGTGTGTGTGTGTGTGTGTGTGTGTGTGTGTGTGTGTGTGTGTGTGGTGCTGCGCGCACAGTGCGTGCGCGAGCAAGTAGTT
Organism: Monoplex corrugatus; assembly: GCA_030674185.1. Classification (NCBI taxonomy): domain Eukaryota; kingdom Metazoa; phylum Mollusca; class Gastropoda; order Littorinimorpha; family Ranellidae; genus Monoplex; species Monoplex corrugatus. Next base: position 8,996,602 of record JAPXFY010000017.1, on the reverse strand, counting down.
GTTTGGAGGTGTCTTTATTGAACAAAAAAAACAGAACACACATATGAATTTGTCATAACAACCCAAGACAGAGCTATATAAGACACAAACTGGTTGTACATGTAATAAGATGACATAATAATTCATGATTTCAAGCTATGATTTCTCAGATTAACGTCATCATCGTCGTTATGAATGGGAATGTAAATTCATAAATGACAGAATCTTCCAGTTTTCCAAAATGAAAGCAATCATAGACGTGTTCTGCAACAACAAGTATTTGGACTTATCTTAATCAAGTCACTTGGATTTAGCATGACAGATTTAGAGCAATCAGTTGTTGATGGCATACATTTTCTTTGAATAGTTTTCATCAGTTGCAATATTTCTCTGTTCTGTATCGAATACAATTACCCAGGAAATTAAGATAGTCTTCAATCACACCACAAACTGCACATTTTCTGTCTTTTCTTGGGAAGTTTGTGTCTGCTTCTTTTCTATTTGTGGATCATGAGCACTGATCTGCAAAATGATTTTCTGTCATAATTTTTCCCATCTATGTATTATTAGGTAAACGTTCCAAGCAGTAGGCTGGTTGTATATTTTTTTTTTTTACAGAAAAGTAATACTAATGTGTGTGTTGTGTGCGTGCTTGCGTGTGTGTGTGTGTGTGTGTGTGTGTGTGTGTGTGTGTGTGTGTGTGTGTGTGTGTGTGTGTGTGTGTGTGTGTGTGTGTGTGTGTGTGTGTGCGTGCGCGTGCGTTTTTTTTTTTTTTTTTTTTTTACTGATTCCAAAAACATACGTATTTGTATTCCAATTGGGTTTTTGCTGCATATTTCAGTTCATGTTACTATGTGAGTTGAATGTTTGTTCCATACATAATTCATTCCAATATCAAGCAGAATGTACATGTTCATTCCAATAACACCAATACATGGAAATCTTTTTTTTTACACAATTTGTTTTTAAAATGTTGTGTGAACATGAAAGTCTTTATTAGGACATGAGTTTACAATCATTTCAATACCTGTGTCTAACCGTCCTCTCTCCCCAACTAACTCCATCTTCACCCTCAATTCTTCACTACCCTTATGTTAACCCCTCCCCCCTCCCACAACCTACACAATCCCTTCACCCTATTTTTCTCTCCTTTCCAAGCAAGAGCTACAGGCTAGCAGCCCTGCTGTGTGCGAGCGAGTAGTGTGTGTGTGTGTGTTGTGTGTGTGTTGTGTGTGTGTGTGTGTGTGTGTGTGTGTGTGTGTGTGTGTGTGTGTGTGTGTGTGTGGTGTGGTTGTGTGGTGTGTGTGTGGCGGTAGTATACCATGTGAAAACGAATGGTTTCACCAGTACACGATTTCGTATTTTTATTTGAAATACCTGTACTCAATTCTCCCCCTTCCCCTCTCTAGTCCTCACCATCCTAACATCTCCCCATTTTCTTCACGCATTAACCCCCTCCCCCCATTTTCCACAACACTTGCTTCCACTCCCCCCCCCCCCCCCCAAACTACAAAATTCAAGGTTCAGGTGCTTACAAGACATCAACAGATTTCATATTTTCTGATCATATCAGCGGGAGAGATTTTTAATTGCATTTTAGACTTGAAAAAATAATCAGTGATGACTTAATGTACTGTTAATTAGACATGGAATTATGTTAATTCCTGTTTAATCAGACATGGAATTACTGTTTAATTAGCATGATTATTTCATGCGCTGATAGCCCAGGATGGCCCCTCGTGGTCGTCTGAATGGAACTGAAAGCCACAGGCATAGATGTGTCCTTTACCCCGAGCCATGCGTGGTGCGTGCGTGCGTGCGTGCGTGGTGTGTGTGTGTGTGTGTGTGTGTGTGTGTGGTGTGTGTGGTGTGTGTGTGTGTGTGGTGTGGTGTGTGTGTGTGTGGTGTGTGTTGTGTGTGTGTGTGTGTGTGTTGTGTGTGTGTGTTGTGTGTGTGTGTGGTGTGTTGTGTGTGTGTTTGTGTGTTGTGTGTGTGTGTGTTGTGTGTGTGTGTGTGTTGTGTGTGTGTGTGTGTGTGTGTGTGTGTGTGTGTGTGTGTGTGTGTGTGTGTGTGTGTGTGTGTGTGTGTGTGTGTGTGTGTGAGTGTC
>JAPXFY010000017.1:8962016-8989516 GCA_030674185.1 Monoplex corrugatus | reverse complement strand
CCATCCTCCAACCACGACCTTCTTTAAGTACTGAACTCTTGAAGATGGAGAGTACAATGTGTAGTTCGTAGTAAAAGAGGGCTAGAAGTGTGAGAGCGCATTGCCTGTGTGTGTGCACACACATCTTGAAGCCCGTCCGTCGTCTCTGCTCCTTCCCCTACAGTGAAAACATCGCTCATCCTCTTTCCCTGGGGACGCTTCGAGCTGTGACAAGGAGTCAATTGACTATTCCCAACAGAAAACTCGCTGACCTCTCTGTCTGTCTTTCTATCTGTCTGTCCGTCAAGCTGTCTGTCTCTGTGGCCACTCCGATCTGTGAAAAGGGGTCAAATGACTGCCTGTCTTTAACAGATTGTTGCTGACGCGTGCGTGTGTCCGTCCATCCGTTTGTCAGTTCGTTCTTCTGTCTGTTTCTGGGGACACTGCGAACTGTGACGTGGAGTTGGCTGACTGTCCCTGACCGGTCGCTGCTTCCTTATCGGTCTTTCTTTCTCTTTGCCCGTCTGTCTGTCTGTCTGTCTTCGGTGTCTGTCGATCTGCCTGTCTGCTCTCCAGAACACTGCCAGCTGTGTCAAGGTCTCAAGTGATCGTCTTTGGTAGACAATTGCTGTCAAGGACTGACTGTCTTGGTAGACAGCTGCTGTCAAGGACTGACTGTCTTTGGTAGACAATTGCTGTCAAGGACTGACTGTCTTTGGTAGACAGCTGCTGTCAAGGACTGACTGTCTTTGGTAGACAATTGCTGTCAAGGACTGACTGTCTTCGGTAGACAATTGCTGTCAAGGACTGACTGTCTTTGGTAGACAGCTGCTGTCAAGGACTGACTGTCTTTGGTAGACAATTGCTGTCAAGGACTGACTGTCTTCGGTAGACAATTGCTGTCAAGGACTGACTGTCTTTGGTAGACAGCTGCTGTCAAGGACTCAAGTGATCGTCTTTGGTAGACAATTGCTGTCAAGGACTGACTGTCTTTGGTAGACAGCTGCTGTCAAGGACTCAAGTGATCGTCTTTGGAAAGCAATTGCAGTCAAGGACTTGACTGTCTTTGGTAGGCAATTGCTGTCAAGGACTCAAGTGACTGTCTTTGGTAGGTAATTGCTGTCAAGGACTCAAGTGACTGTCTTTGGTAGACAGTTGCTGTCAAGGACTCAAGTGACTGTCTTTGGTAGACAAGTGCTGTCAAGGACTCAAGTGACTGTCTTTGGTACACAAGTGCTGTCAAGGACTCAAGTGACTGGTAGACAAGTGCTGTCAAGGACTCAAAGGATGTCTTTGGTAGACAAGTGCTGTCAAGGACTCAAGTGACTGGTAGACAAGTGCTGTCAAGGACTCAAAGGACTGTCTTTGGTAGACAACTGCTGTCAAGGACTCAAAGGACTGTCTTTGGTAGACAACTGCTGTCAAGGACTAAAGTGACTGTCTTTGGTAGACAACTGCTGTCAAGGACTAAAGTGACTGTCTTTGGTAGACAAGTGCTGTCAAGGACTCAAGTGACTGGTAGACAATTGCTGTCAAGGACTCAAGTGATCGTCTTTGGTAGGCAATTGCTGTCAAGGGCTGTCTTTGGTAGGCAATTGCTGTCAAGGACTGTCTTTGGTAGGCAATTGCTGTCAAGGGCTGTCTTTGGTAGGCAATTGCTGTCAAGGACCCAAGCGACTGTCTTTGGTAGGCAACTGCTGTCAAGGGCTGTCTTTGGTAGGCAATTGCTGACAAGGACTCAAGTGACTGTCTTTGGTAGACAATTGCTGACAAGGACTCAAGTGACTGTCTTTGGTAGGCAATTGCTGTCAAGGACTTGACTGTCTTTAGTAGGCAATTGCTGTCATGGACTCAAGTGATTGATAAGCAACTGCTGAGAGGGACTCGACTGTCTTTGGTAGGAGGCAACTGCTGTTAAAGATTCAACTGACTGTCTTTGGTAGGCAACTGCTGTCAAGAACTAAACTGTCTTTGGTACTTAACTGCTGACAAGTCGGTTTGTTTATCTCCAGGGAGATTGCTAACTGTGACAAAGAGTCAAAAAGGGGTCCATGACAGAATTAAGTTGATCTGTTTTTCTGTCCATCTACCTGTCTGCCTGTGTATTCTGTTTTGTGTATTCCTTCCTTGTCATAACGTATCCACAGAGAGAGAGAGAGAGAGAGAGAGAGAGAGAGAGGAGAGAGAGAGAGAGAGAGGATCTATATCTATATATCTACCTATCTATCTACTACCTACCTACCTACCTACTATATATCTATCTATATACATACATATCTACACACACACACACACACACACAACAACACACACACAGAGAAGAGAGAGAGAGAGAAAGAGAGAGAGAAGAGAGAGAGAGATCTATATCTATATCTATCTACCTACCTACCTACTATCTATCTATCTATCTATCAATCTATATACATACATATATACACACACACACACACACAACACACACACAAACACACACACACACAAACACACACACACATATATATATATATATATTCATAACACCACATCGTGTTCATATCTACTGACAATGACCTCCGTACGGTGTTGCTAATCAGTCTACCTCCAAGCTTGTTAGCTTTCAGCTAAATTCGAGATCTGCGACCCAGTCAATGACTGGATCTTGCAGTTAACTAGCTGGCTTTGAGATGGGCTTTGGCATGGAGAATTAGCTCCTCAATTTAGCCTATTTGTTATGCACCCCAACCAAAGCACTCTTTGTGTCTTCCGGTGTTGTGTTTCTCTCTCGTGTCAGTCTTAATCTGCACAGCTGACGATAATTCTGCACTCTTGAGTCGGTTTCTGTACAGATCTGAAACCACCCTCTCCCACATCTCTGTCTGTCTGACTGTCTGTCTGTCTCTCCGTGTGTGAGTGTGTGTGTGTGTGTGTGTGTGTGTGTGTGTGTGTGTGTGTGTGTGTGTGTGTGTGTTTGTGTGTGTGTGTATGTGTGCGTATGTGTGCGGGTGTGTACGCGAGCGCGCGAATGTGTGTGTGTGCATGTGTGTGTTTGTGCGTGCGCGCACGCACATGTGTGTGTGTGTGTGTGTGTGTGTGTTTTGTGTTGTGTGTGTGTGTGTGTGTATGTGTGTGTAGTGTGTGTGTCTGTGTCTGTGTGTGTCTGTTTTTGTCTGTGTCTCTGTGCGTCTATGTCTGTGTGTGTGTGTGTGTGTGTGTGTGTGTTGTCTGTCTGTCTATGTGTGTGTGTGTGTGTGTGTGTCTGTGTGTGTGTGTGTGTGTGAGTGTGTGTATGTGTGTGTGTGTGTGAGCGTGTGTGTATGTGTGTGTGTGTGTGAATGTGTGTGTATGTGTGTGTGTGTGTAGTGTGTTGTGTCTGTGTCTGTGTGTCTGTTTTTGTCTGTGTCTGTGCGTCTATGTCTGTGTCTGCCTGTGTGTGTGTGTGTGTGTGTGTGTGTGTGTGTGTGTGTGTGTGTGTGTGTGTGTGTTTGTGTTGTGTGTGTGTGTGTGTCTGTGGTGTGTGTGTGAGAGTGTGTGTATGTGTGAGCGTGTGTGAGCGTGTGTGTGATGTGTGTGTATGTGTGTGTGTGTGGTGTGTGTGTGTGTGTGTGTGTGTGTGTGTGTGTGTGTGTGTGTGTGTGTGTGTGTGTGTGTGTGTGTGTGACACAAATTTAAGATACGGGGAAACTGGAGAATGTGTTTTAATGATGAAGACCCTAAGAAATAAGAGGGAAGAAAGGAGAATTTTAATAATATCAATCAAAGGACGTAACTCTTGAGAATTATCTCCCATGTTGTACTTCTCAAATCTAACACAGTTTGCGCTACCCATTCAGCTAGCATAGAAGCAGATACAAAGTACAAAAACAGTAAGTTAGAGGAGTGTTCTGAACTTACTGTTTTTGTACTTTGTATCTGCTTCTATGCTAGCTGAATGGGTAGCGCAAACTGTGTTAGATTTGAGAAGTACAACATGGGAGATAATTCTCAAGAGTTATGTCCTTTGATTGATGAAAACCCTGTCAAATACTGGCTAAATCTTCTCAGTATCAATGTCAAGAATATGCAGATATGATGGGAACTGGGTATCAATAAATACCGAAGATGCTGTCACACGTGAAGATAGATTCGGTATTACTGGCTGTTTGCATTAACCCTTTGATTCCTGTATCCTGTTCACCAGCATCCTGCACTGTCAACCATTCTAGCAAAGCAAAGCAAAAACTTAACCTTTTGACTCCCTCACCCTATCCACCAGCTATACAAAGCTGGTGGATAGGGCGAGGGAAATCAAAGGGTAAGTTTTTGCAATTGGTGGATAGAGTGTGGGAGTCAAAGTTTAGCACCCAGATGTATCAAATACTGGTTAACAGAACTCGTTAAGCTTCTGATATCAATATCAGGCAGCAGGCAGATATGACGAACATTTCAATGTATCACGAATGTCGTTAATTCAACAGGGCATCAAACTGGCAAACTTCATTTCTGCAATGCGTTTGATAGGTCGTGTTGTTAAAAAAATGATAGATAATTATATATGTACAAACGCTTGAGTATATGCGTGCAGGTATGCGTGCGTGCGTGCGTGGTGTACGTACGTACGTACGTACGTATATATGTATGTATGTATGTATGTATGTATGTATGTATGTGTATGTATGTATGTATGTATGTATGTATGTATGTATGTATGTATGTATATATGTATGTATGTGTGTATGTATGTGTGTGTGTATGTACGTGTGTGTGTTTGCAACCCTCTCTCTCTCCGCCAGCAATTTTTAACGATAATGATGTTCTTGTTTGTTTGTATTTAGTTTGTTGTTGTTGTTGCTGTTTTAGCTGCAAACCTTTTAGAATATACCCCTTCCCTCGCCCCCTCACCTGTATATAAGCTCTGTGGTGGGCAGCAGCAATGGCGGCCTTGGCGTTGAGCTGTTGAAACGACGTGTGGCCCAAACCAGACAGACTATGGCGATGCAGTCGTTGTCTCAGCTCCTCCAGTAACAAATCATCTTCCTCGTCATCCACATCGTAGTCTTCTTCATCCAGGCACAAGTCCACCGCGTACTCCACTGGGTAATCCCTCCCCTCCGCCATGGCACGCGCGCGACTCTGTACGTCACTTCCGTGGCGCGAGCTTGATGTTCAGTGGTACCGCTTCATAGCGGTCGAAAAGAAGATGTAGACACTCCTCTGGTTTTGTCTTGGCTGATCTCTAACCCACGAGCTGGAATGTCACAACCATCCCGAAGCTTTGCAAATCACGGAAAGTTTCATTTTTGTCTTGTTCTTTAGTGGTTGATAAACCATGGCGCAACAGTGTTTCGGGTTTCTTTACTGACTTATCACAATACTTTTTTCATCTTTGTCACTTTTTCTGCCAATGACCCATACCTGTGAAATCACCTGTTTCAAAGGACACAGCTTGCTCTAAAACGTTCAGGTTTCATACTGTTTGTTGGGTGTTTGTTTACAAAACGTTTTATCCAGTCTAAGCTTTTACTTGCTTTTTGATTAAATGCTGATTGATGAAAACTCAGTCTTAAATTTCACTGTGACAGAATAAGTTATCAAGCCTCACTGTGCAATGAGTATTCTGAAAAGTGTGTCTCATCGAGTCTCCATTTTATTTTTTGCTATTTTACTATGCTGGAGAATCAGAACACTACAGATTCTAGCTCTCATATTTCGCCAATTCCTCCCGTATGTCTAACGAAATTCTCTTTAAGCTGGATCAGCAAAAACAAATTTCATGAACATCATGCACAACACAAAAGCAGACTTTTAACTAATTCAGTTACAAAAAAATCTCTTGACGGATGGATCATATTTCTGTAACAGTGATTTAACATCAAACAGGAAACCTAAAAGAGAAAAACGAATTAAGATATCACGTACATGTATGTTTTTATCTTTGGTAGATCCATACTCGTCTTTTGCGACCACTTAAACTACGATTGCAGGCACTGCTGACACTGTGGGTTTAATCGTCTGTTTTTAAAGTATAACCTACTTGTACGTCTGTTTTTAAAGTATAACCTACTTGTACGTCTGTTTTTAAAGTATAACCTACTTGTACGTCTGTTTTTAAAGTATACATGTACGTCTGTTTTTAAAGTATAACATACATGTACGTCTGTTTTTAAAGTATAACCTACATGTACGTCTGTTTTTAAAGTATACATGTACGTCTGTTTTTAAAGTATAACATACATGTACGTCTGTTTTTAAAGTATAACCTACATGTACGTCTGTTTTTAAAGTATAACCTACATGTACGTCTGTTTTTAAAGTATAACCTACATGTACGTCTGTTTTTAAAGTATAACCTACATGTACGTCTGTTTTTAAAGTATAACCTACTTGTACGTCTTTTTTTAAAGTATAACCTACATGCACGTCTGTTTTTAAAGTATAACCTACATGTACGTCTGTTTTTAAAGTATAACCTACATGTACGTCTGTTTTTAAAGTATAACCTACATGTACGTCTGTTTTTAAAGTATAACCTACATGTACGTCTGTTTTTAAAGTATAACCTACATGTACGTCTGTTTTTAAAGTATAACCTACATGTACTTATTGATCAGTATCTCAGCCATCCTGCTCACACAGTTACCTAGCCTTTAGGCACGGAGGACTATTCATTCTTCTAAGTTTATTAGAACCAGAATAACACAACAGCCCAAATCAAGCGATGAAAATTCACTGGCAGTGACTGTACACTTCTGCTTCTATTAATCTGATTGTGTTTCTGGACCCTGCTAAACTGCCAGGCTGAGCTGAGAAAAACAAATAAGTGAAGAAAACATACCATGGGTTTGTTGATCACAAACTGCAGTCGTCTATTACCTGACAGTGCGGGTTAAATGTAAGTCTCTATGCTTACAACAGGGATCAACAGAAAATACACAGCCACAACAAAGGGATCCTGACACTCAATACGCACACAACACAACGACAATGTTCCCGGGGGTTATTAACAGAAGCTATGGAAATGCAGCACCAGCAAACACACTGAGGGTGATTCCCTTCAAATATGATACACTGATATACACCGAACAGTCATCAGTATGTATAACCCGGTGACAGAATCACCCAGCATCGATCTACCAGTCAGTTGTGTGTGTCTCTCTCTCTTTCCCTTCCCCCTGTCCCCATCCACCCCTGTCTATTTGTGTAGATGGGCCGCTGCCATTTTTTTTTCACAGTGTGCTTTTGTTGCAGATGTAGTGGATGTCAGAAACTACAACTGTACCCTGGCACCTTTTTTCCCCACCGAAAATTGCATAACATTTTTGATTCGGTACAAATTATACCACAAATATAACTACTAGTTCAGCTCCAGTTAGGTGCACTTTGACTTTGTTTATGAAGCGCATGTTAATGCACGCAGCTCATTTCCTGCTACCCTGATACGGCTCTACGCAGTCGGCTGGGCTTTAAACAAAAATAACAAAAAATAATAATAGTAATCCAACTGCGTACAGAGGTAATCTTAAAACCTGCCATTTAAGTATGTAATAATTATGATCTTAATATGTTTCAGCCTAAACTGAACGAAATACAACAAACTTCGTATCTTTTTCAGGGAGCATGCTACATGACCGGATTAAACCTTATATTGTTACTTGCTTCTTAACACTAAAGGGCCATCCAATAAACAATAAGAACATGTCTATGAAATAGTAAAACATACGATAATGATCAGTATTAACATTCTAAACATACGATAATGATCAGTATTAACATTCTAAACATACGATAATGATCAGTATTAAATTCTAAACATACGATAATGATCAGTATTAACATTCTAAACATACGATAATGATCAGTATTAAGATTCTAAACATACGATAATGATCAGTATTAACATTCCTCTGATGTATTACGCCTTGTCCCAAATGACCAGTTCCATCTGCTGGGAAGGTCTAAACGCGCTTTGCTTGGAGCCACAGATGATATGCTGCACTTGCATGGCCATCTCCACTTCCAGTCATCTGATTCGTAGAAACGTAAACCACGAGGGGTTGTTTTAACTTGGGGAATAGACCGAAGTCTGGGGGACTCATAACAGGAGAAACAGGAGGTTAGGCAGAGCGTCCCACTGATATGACATCATAAGTGACGTTACCCTTCCTGATTTATGGCAAAATGCTTGAGCATGTAATGTCAACGGCAAATCATTTTAAGGTGTTTTACATTCGTTTCTTTTCGATTCCAGGTATTTGTATTATTATCATCAGAAACACGCTATAGTAATCTGTCCCCTCGGAACGCCATGCGCCGTCCATACGTCCACTCATCATCATCAAATTTAGATTTCATTGTTTACTTCTGAACTTGACGGGCTTCGGAAAGGCGGGAATATGCCACTCTGACGATTGTCTCTTTGATTCTGACTCACAGTTTCAAACTCAGATTTCGCCATGACATCTACCCCAATTGAAAGGCTGTCACCCTGATTTTTGGTTAACAGGGTCTCTTCAACCATGACACACGCCCTGTTTTACTCTCCAGTAAAAACGTGCAGGGCCCAACCAGCTTCAACGCATCTCAATCCAAATTAACTCTTCAAAATCGCATGAACTGATTCACAACTAATTACAATGTTATGAGTGATCTCTTCACACGTTCTTTGCTTGTCTTCATTCAACAATGAACAATTTTTCTCGGCAACAGCTTCAACTGGCCTCCCCAAACTATGCTTCCTTTAACGTTACGCTACTGTCCCTGAAATCTTCTGAAGTGTGAAGTCATTTCACCCATCTTTAAAGAACGACGCCCACCAATAAACCGCAACTTAAGAAAGAGCCAGAGTCCCACATAGTGTTTGTGTATACCTGAACCAGAACTTCCATGATAATATTCAGTTTTAGTGCAAGCGCCATGCTCTTCGTCACTAAACGTGGCCATAACGCTGGAACGACTGTAATCAACGTGACTCATAACAAATGAAGTCACAATAATTGCACGCAATTTCGTAATTAAGTCAGGAATAACTGGGGCCACGAATGGACGTTTTAATGCGCTGCGACAAGTGTTTTTGGTTTTGTTATTACATTTTCGCTACTTATTGGATGATTCTCGTATAACAGTGGTTTCTGTATCGTGTGAGTACACACTACGACGCTGTCTTGTTTTAGGTCGTTACACTTTAAAATCTATCAATTATCTGCAGCGTGTTACACTTTAAAATCTATGAATTATCTGCAGCGTGTTACACTTTAAAATCTATCAATTATCTGCAGCGTGTTACACTTTAAAATCTATGAATTATCTGCAGCGTGTTACACTTTAAAATCTATCAATTATCTACAGCTTGTTACACTTTAAAATCTATCAATTATCTGCAGCGTGTTACACTTTAAATCTATCAATTATCTACAGCTTGTTACACTTTAAATCTATCAATTATCTACAGCTTGTTACACTTTAAAATCTATCAATTATCTGCAGCGTGTTACACTTTAAATCTATCAATTATCTACAGCTTGTTACACTTTAAAATCTATCAATTATCTGCAGCGCTTCGTTTTCAAAATTCTACTTAAATTCAAAGTCTTAATAAGTATTGAAATACTTCTCTCACTTGTTTTTCAAGTCTGTTTGTATATCTACAATTTACGACTAGTCCAAGATCTCGTGCATTTGAAAATAAAAATAAAATTAATAGCACTATTCAATTTTGTTATTTAACTATTTATTTGTTTTACGACATCTGGGTATAAAATGAAAATTTGTGATCAGTCTCCACCCTCATCCGTACCCCTGAATATCTAAAAGCTTCCTGCATCACAGTATGAGGCAAACGTCCAAAGTCATGCGTTGCTCGGCAACTAAACATTTGCACAATTCGTTATCCACTCTAAACTGTAAACACAGCAACGTGCAGTCTTATTTTTTTGTTTCACTTGTGTGTTCAAACCCTTTTCTTTCAAGATGTGGAAGCAAGATAACAGGGACCATTACACGATGTGGAGCACTGATGGTCGAATGCAAACAGTGGAGACTGCCATGTTTACAAGTGTTGTTTCGTTGTATTAAGCAGGGCTGCTCCCACTGTTTGGGTAGGCGTTAAGTGCCGGATTGGGAGTCTGAGGTAGTGTGTGTGTGTGTGTGTGTGTGTGTGTGTGTGGTGTGTGTGTGTGTTGCGTGTGCGTGTGTGTGTGTGTGTGTGTGTGTATGTGTGTATGTGTGTGTGTGTAGGAAGGATGTGGGTGATAGTAATATATATATATATATATATATATTATTTATATTGTGTGTGTGTGTGTGTGTGTGGTGTGTGGAGAGAGAGAGAGAGAGAGTGTGTGTTTAGGAAGGATGTGGGTGATAGAGGTGTGTGTGTGTGTGTGTGTGTGTGTGTGTGTGTGTGTGTGTGTGTGTGGTGTGTGTGTGTTCGTTCTTGGATTTAACGTCTGTGTGTGTGTGTGTGTGTGTGTGTGTGTGTGTGTGTGTGTGTGTGTGTGTGTGAGTGTGTGTGTGTGTTGTGTGTGTGGTGGTGGTGCGTGCGTGCATGCGCGCATCTGTGTGTATGTGTGTGTGTGTGTTCAGGAAATATGTGGGTGATAGTGGTGTGTTGTGTGTGTGTGTGTGTGTGTGTGTTGAAGAGAGTGTGTGCGTGGTGTGTGTGTGTGTGTGTGTGTGTGTGTGTGTGTGTGTGTGTGTGTGTGTGTGTGTGTGTGTGTGTGTGTGTGTGTGGTGTGTGTGTGTTGTGCACGGAGGATCGATGATCCCGGCTGTCATTTAGCCACATCGCGGCTCGTAACGTCTCTTGAGACTGTCGTTCATCTGTCTCTTCAGCATTTCACCTGTCTTCTCAGTGTTACACCTGTCTTCTAAGCGTTACACCTGTCTGATATGATCTTGCACCTCTTGCCTTAGCTTCCTTCCGTCTTCCTGACCTTGACCGTGAGGTGGGTTTTTAGTGAAACTGTGTCATGTCAGCTGTACGGCCCATAAGCTTCATCAGCCTACAGAAACTATGGCAAGTCCCTAGATGTACATGCCATGAGCGTGTGTGTTGTCAGATGGAATATGCAGACTGTTAGGTCACCTTTGAAAGTCTGCTTGACCTCAAGTTTATGTGCCAAAACAAATAGTGCATACTTCGTAAGTACACTTCACAGCGTTCAGAAATGTGATTTAAATCAGTTCTTAATGTCTTTAACTTATTCATTTTTACCTTTGTGAGTTATGTACGTATGAGTGTGCTGGATATTTTCTTTTACCGATCAGTATACGAGTAACATGAATTACATGATGTCTCATGACGGCCTTGAAACCGCATGAGCTTCCTTCGCTCTATTTTATTGATTCATTTATTTATTCATTTATTTATTTATTTATGCACGTGTTCATTTTTCTTATTTATTCATGCATCTGTTTATTTATTTATTCTGTGATTTATCCATTGTGCGCCATCTTCTCCCCTAACCCCCACTCCCTGTTTTCGACTGGTGTTCTGTCATCTCTTACAGCTACAGTTGTCTACCGTTTGTCTATCCCTCTTTTTTTTCACGTCCGAGATCACCACTGTGACGGACACCGGACAGTAGATCTCATCCACGAGGACGTTAAAGCTGTAACTCTGCTCATAGTTTACCTGAAGGCTCACAAAAATTGACTTTACTATATTTCTGATACTGCTCTTTAATAAACTGTACCCGGAAGTAACCCTTTTTTCCTCGATTTATTCAAAAAAAAAAAAAAAAAAAAAAAAGCCTTATACAGGATAGAATGCCCTAATATAAAAGCCAACTACCAAGTACGGAGTATCACTCCCAAATGTGAACGCCGATCTGAAAATTTTTATGTAGGTTTAATTTCAATTGAAGTGTCAATACCACACTGTTTCATGTATTCTTATTTTAACACTCTCGTACCCTTCCCACAAGCCTCATAACCGCCACCACCATGGTTTGATCCTTCACCATCCTCTGAGGACTGACTGTCTGGCAGAGGATCTAGGAGCCAGCACAAGTATGTGGACAGAGTCACACAGCGACCAGTTCACAGCATGACCCACTGAATAATACAGCAGGGCAAAGAGAGGACAGCAACGATGACAGAGAGTGAAATACAGACAAGAGGACCACAGGCGGCCATGTGCAATGGCCAATCAATACCTGCCTCTCTCCCTGTCTGCCTAACTCCCCTATCTGCCCGTTATCTCACCGTCATCAGCCGTGCCCTGTCGCTTGACGCCTAGCTGTCACCGTTACTAGTACGCTCCTCCCTTGTACTATCAATAATTTATACATGGCTTGCACCATCAATTAACTATCAACTATCGATTGCTGTGTCCTAATTTTCCCCAACACGGTCAGTATATTGGTTTTGAACTGAATTAGATTACCAGGTAGGTTTATCAACCCGAAGACGAGATGTGGCAGTCAATCTGTGGCAGCATAATAAATTATAAAAAAAATGTAGAAGTAGTATGGTGGAATTTGCTGTGTTAAAGAACATCTACCAACAGATCCTCTTTGAAACCAGTTGCGAAACACTGCGAACTATCACAAGCTCCCCAGGGTACATATAAACATTCAGGATTTCTTCGAAATCAAGCCGCAAAGTCCATTGTTGAAAAGAAAGGCCGGATATCATATAAATGGAACAATGCTTGCAACATGTGATACAGGAAACATGCCCTACTTTCAACTGCAGCAGAAAACTCATTTCTTCCAACTGAGGTCTCATGACAGGAATGAAAGCTTGTGAACGGCCAACTTCATGGTTAGTGCAGATAACATTTTGATTATCACATTACTAGTATTTGTTACTCTATTGTTTGTACATAAAAGACTGAAACACAGAGAGGGTACCAAAGGTAGCCATGCTGCAACGGCCAATCAATAACTTCCTCTCTCTTTGCCTGCCTAACTCCCATATCTGCCTGTTAGTTTACTGTCATCAGCCGCGTCTGTCCCCTGACGCTTAGGTACCCATCATGTCGGTATTAATGGTATGCTCCTACTTTGTACTGTTAATAAACTTTTACCGATCGCTGTACCCTGTCAACTATTAATAAACCTAATCAACTTGTAATAACTGAATACCATTTACGCGACAGGTACAACGCTAGTGTTTTGAACAAATCAGGTTACCAGACAGGTTATACCCAGAGGGCAAAGTATGGTTGCCGGTCTGTGTAAGGGTGATTAGTATCAGTCACAGTGATTCAAGCAATGATTTAATTTGCTGGGTTAACATCTGAGCACCAACAGACCTTTGACAACAGTGAGGGAAGCTGCAGAGACACTCCTGGGAAAACATGAAAATTCTGGCATGGGAGAATGACACTTTCAGGATAAAAATCATGGATGCCTTGGAGTCCATGCAGAAAAATCCGTCTTTGATTTGTGGATCTGGTTACGACTACCCAACATCAACTGGCAACAATTCCATCATCTCATATAGAATATCGGTCCTATTTTCGGTTGCAGCAGCGAACATACATATTAGCCAATAAGTCACAAGATGAAACCAAACGCTTGTGGATAGTCAACTTCATAAACACTACAGGAATTGCTATATTATCAAGATAGTACTAGTTTTTGTTATTTTACTATCGATTACGTGTTGGCTTATATGCTTTTTATTCACTGTTGAAATTACTAGCCCCCATTAAAGTAAGCGATAGTAAATTTGTTTACAAACTGGTCAGCCAGTTAGTTTACTCATAGCTCACAAGCTGCTGACTTACTGAATAGTTTACAAACTGGTTAAGTTAAGATTTTGTCAGTGAAAGTTTATACACTAATCTTTATTGATACAACGACTAGATGATGTAATTAGGATGAGATTAGGTCATTAACTTTGTAGCTGGAATAGTTGGTCGACAGATGAGTCATCAAGGCTGGGTAATAAGGTTTTTCGGATTAACAACATAACTAGTTAAACATCGCTGTATCGGTAAACACTGCTTTCGTGAGTGTCGCTTAAATGGACCAGCATTACCAGGAATCGATAAAACCGCTTAAATGGACCCCTTTTAGTAGGGAGGCGCTTAAGTGGATGTTGTTTAGACTAGTCGACAGCATGGGTCTTCAGCAGGTGACTGTTCATAATCAGCATCCGTATTGTATTAGTGTTCCTGCTACCACCGTTGTTACTGCAAAAGGTTTCACACACATCCACGCGCGCGCGCGCACGCACGCACGTACGCACACACACACATTCCATCTCTCTCTCTCTCTCTCTCTCTCTCTCTCACACACACACCACACACAGACACAGACACACCACACACACACACACGAAAACGCACACACTCATATTATACACACACGCGCACTTGCGCGGAGCAACCTATTACAAGCACAAAGTTGAGCATTATTTACTAGTCACGTGCATAACATAATGAAGTACGCGCCTGCGCTCTATTAGTCCCGATTCAGACTGTCATTGCTGTTTTCCATCTGATCGGACACAATTTCCATCGTTAACTTGCTTGAACCATTACGGCCATTCTTCTGCCTAATTGAAAGGATAAAAAACAACAACAATAATAAAAAAAAAAAGACTGTTTTAATGGGAAAACGAGCAAAGTGGATTCCAGTACACGAACGGTTGCTCGTGCAGATAATTACAACAATGAACTTCCCTACTCCACAGTGAAAAGGGCCTCTCTGTCTGGATACGGATCTCTCTGGTCGGACAACTAACTCTCTTTCCCCGCCCCCACCCTCTCTCTCTCTCCAATTCTCCCTTCCTTTGTCTCTTGTAGAAAAAATGGGATCTTTATAAAAGTTTAAAAACAAAACAAAACAAACAAACAAACAAAAAAACCACAAGGCCAAACAGCAAATGGAAAATACACAAATACCGTTAAATGGCCATGACCCATAATTTGGGATCAAAATAACCGAAAACTTCAAACAATTTTCATGAACTTTCTCGACTATTTCATCTATTATTTGCATTGTTAAACAAACCTTCTGATATTACCAGGGGAAGGGGGGGGGGGGAGACCAAACAGGGCAAGAAGAATGATATTTTCAGTACGATTAGGCTCTCGGAGAACAGAAGTAGGACTGAAGGCCCTGGACCACAGTTCTGGGGTACCATAGAGAGAAAACAAACGAGACAGTCTTGATGGAGGCAGATATAAGATCACTGATAAAGAAGATCAGGAAAAGACAAGCAACATTCATAGGCCATTTTATGAGGAAAGGGGAACTTGAGTACCTGGTCACAACAGGAAAGCTGAAGAGAAAGAGAACACCAGGTAGACCCAGGGAGAAAATATTAGACGGACTTGCAGGCTGGCTAAGGAAGAGAGGGTGGAAGATGTACTTGCATCGACAAGAGATAGATTCATGTGGAGGGCCATGATAGCCAAAGCCATGCGGCAGGGCACATGATGATGATGATGATGATGATGATATAGATTGGTCCAGGGCAGACTTGCGTGGCATATTTTTGCATACGTTTACCTTGAATGCCAGTGGCATAATGGGAAGTAAGCTGGCTTCCCAATCCCCACTTCCCCATTTACATTATACCCTACTTTTTACTACCCAACAACATCAGTTGTCAAGAAACCTACATTCTTCAGAACCATCAGTTAAAACATTTTTTCAGTGTAGTCGTAAGAATGCGCTTTCAGAAATTCAATTGCGGAACCTTATCCGAGTTTCAACAACCTACTGCCTGATGTATGCAATTCACTCACGAGAATCGATGTTTATGAAGCCTGGGTGTAATTTTTGAATTTTTAAATCTTGTTCATTGTTAGTCCTCAAAAAAGTGTGTCTGTAGTTATTTCTGTTGTTCATAACTATTCCTCCACGGAAGTTGGAAAGAAATAAGAATACACCTGTATTTTTTTTCTAAACTTTGAGTGTTCGTTGTCGTTCTGCTGTTTTTAACTGGTAGAGTATGATTTACTGACACCAAGCTCAATCGTATGTGATCAGAAAGTATAAAAGAAGAACTCGCCTTCTGTCTTTCAGAAATTGGTATCACCTGATATACAGGTGCAAATCTCCGACCATGAAACCGAATTAATAAAAGAACATCAATAGCCAATGATAAAATGATGAATTATCGATGTAAATTAAAACCAGCGTTAATCACCACGCATAGCTGTATCAATTTCCTACTACTGAAATACAATATTAAAATTTACATGAATAATCAAGCGTAACAACATAAACAGAAGTTGGAAGTATGTTTTTGCTTGTTCGTTTGTTCCAGTAACTAAACTCTTCTACCACAGATACTATCATTTAGACAGCTTTAAAGGAAATAGGTTTGTTTTGCAAGATAATGTTTAAAATCTAAGCAGGTAGGCGGTTATGGACATTGTGTGTATTTTGTAAATAGTCTGTATGTGTATGTGTGTGCGTATGTGAGTGTGAAAGTGTGTGCGTGTTTGCGAGTATTGTGTGTATGCTGTACATGTGTGTGTTTGTGTTTGTGTGTCTGTGTATGTGTTTGTGTGTGTGTTTATGTATGTGCGTGTTTGTGTTCACTTGTCTGTGATAGTTCTAGTTACATTTTCCAGACACATTCCCACACTTTTTGAGTGAGATTAAAACGAAAAGATACCTCTCAAATTCATAACGCTCGAGACTCATAAAAAACAAACGTTTACAAATATTTCGCTTTTAAAACTGGTCCAAAAACTGTTAAGAGATCTTTGCTCAAATATCTACTTATTTCTTATCCAGATACCTTCCACTACTCTTTAAAAAAAAAATCCGAGGAATTTTTGTTCCTATGGACAGGACAAACGATCCAAATTCCCTCAAAATCGATCTGAAATCAGCCAAGAAATCCTCAATCATGGTAGTTAGAAACACACGTAAACTGATCCACGAACACCCTATCTTCATAAAAATAGCCCACAGAGGAACAGTCACCGAAGAAACAAGAAAAGAATTAACTAATCAAACACGAATCTTGTTCAATCAGCGAGAAATCAGTCTCATCGGAAACACGTCTTATTACGCTACAATCTGTTTCATTTACTTCATTAATGATTAATCCTGTTGATTTCCAAGTGGCGGCGGAACAGGCGGGAGTGGGGAGGGGGAGGTTTTGAAGGGGGGGGGGGAGGAGGAGCTACAGAAGAACCGTAAGGCAAGATAAATCACCTGAGAGAACCGGCAGTTTAATATTTGCATAATTTCTCCTTTCTGTTCCTCGCAATGGATGGCGTTTGCCAGCGTCCTCTGTCCCAAAATACACCGTTCCTTCCTTTCCCTCCATTCTCCGAGCCCGACAAAACCAGCACCTCACACAAGACAAACAGCCGACTTGCCGTAAATTCCTATTTCCCAATCAATCATGCCAGCAAAACAGCTTTGTGTTTCGGTGTAGCAAACCACAGGATCAATGTCTGACTGTGGAACAGCAATTTTGGAGAAGGGGAGTTGGAGGCACAATGTTGAAAAGAAAAACCGAAAAAAAAGGAGAGAGAAAAAAAAAAGAAGAAAAAAAAAAAAGAAGGGGCCATTCTCTTGATTATGTCGTCGGCTATAGCGCCACGGCCAGCATTATTCCAATCGCATCACAAAGGTGGCTGGCTGTCTTGCCTCCAATTTTCTTTTCTTTCTTCCCAGGTTTATTTCCCACTTTGTTTTTATTTTGTTTCTAGTTTACCAGGTTTTCGTCCTCTTTGTTTCTTACCTCTTATTCTTCTTCCTCCCGTTTTAGTTAAGTGCCTTTCTTTTTTTTTTTATACAGATTTATTGTGTGTGGCTATTTTGAGTGTTATCTCTTAACTCTGTCCCATGCGTTTATTCATTTATTTATTCATGTGTTTACTCAAAGCTATGAGAAAGAGATTGATCTTCACCAAACAAGAAAGTTTGCCTCCTCGTATACGAACAACAGAACCTATAGAAAACGACTCTAGCTGTTCGTACTTTTAAGATTTAGTTGTAAAATCCCGTAGGGTTCGGAACAAAACTCAGGGAAATGAGGTCTGCTGGCAGTAGACTCCTTCTCCCCCCCCCCCTTCCTCTCCCCCCTCCTCCCACAGACTCCTGCAAGTTTGGAACAAAAGCATGGGAAATGGGATGACGGGGAAATTGGGTAAAACAGACTAATGTTCAACCTAGCAGGAAATGGAAGCCACCAATACCTGGGGGAAGGGGGTCGGAGTGGGGGGTGGGGGTGGGGGAACCTACGAGGTCTCAGACGGATGAAGGACAAAAGGTCTTTTTACGAAATCACGCCTCTATCTGAATTGGGGGACGGGTGTGGCGGGGGGTGATGGCGACAAAGTCTATTTCTGAAGGTAGTGAGTGTATTTGAAACATGATCAATATAATCGTTTTTTTAGTGTCGAATTTCTCAATTCTAGCCAGTACTTCCGTGTGTCGTTGAAACCACCACTAAAAATGAAACTGGGACGAATAAAACGTTTGGAGCGTTACATTTTGCATTATGAACAGAACTGAATCATCACAGAAGACCTTCTACTCGGATTTATAGGCCTAATTAAAATGTCATTTCATTGCGTTTCACTTTAATTTTAAGCATGGCACTTTCATTTATTTCACGATTTACACATTATCATTTGCTACGAATAAGCATTTTCCACTTCACTGAGATTGCAAACGAAACAAGCCTTTACTGAGTAAAATTAAATGCATGGGTCCATGGCGATTTAAATCTTCCACGTTCATCGCAACACTGAACTCATAAAACGAGAGGAAAGACTGTGGAAATAGCGACATAAAGACAACAGGTCTGGCAGGAAAGAATACGAGAAGACAGAAGAAACAATGAGCGGACAAACGTCACAGTGGACAGGAAGAGAAAAACACGCCGAGCGGAGAAATGGAAAAAGCACAGAGCGAGCGATGAGAGAGAGAGAGAGAGAGAGAGAGAGGAGAGAGAGAGAGAGAGAGAGAGAGAGAGAGAGAGAGAGAGAGAGAGAGAGAGAGAGAGAGAAGAGAAGAGAGAGAGAGAAGAGAGAGAGAAAGAGAGAGAGAGAAAAGAGAGAAAGAGAGAGAGAGAAGCACACACACACACACACACACACACACATACATACACGAACACACACACACACACACACACACACACACACACACACACACACACACACACACACACAAACACATCAAACCCAAGAAACACTTAAGAGAAAACAACAACAAGAACAGTAAAACAACTCCAGCAGAACGAAGAGGCATCCTCCCAGGAGAGGAAGAAGAAAACGAAATGTCCATGCCACGCCAAATCATTTGACAATTGTCTGATAGCAAGTGCTGAAACAAGTTGTATTTTTTTCATTTGCTGAAAATGCCACATTTCTAGACTCATTATACTCGACATTTTTTTTCTGAATCATGATCCGTTTATTTGACTTCTTTTCAGAATTATGGTCCATTTTGTATTTATTACAGAATGAATGAGTTTTCCACGTCTTGATTTTAACTGCAACTGCACATTAAAACCATAACGAAAATAAGAAACACTAACTGATCAAAGTTTCTTTTTCTACCAGTCGCCGTGGTGTAGTGGTTAGCGCAACGGACTACCGACTGGATGATTGTGGGTTCGAATCCCCATCAGTCCTTGCAAAAAAATCATTGTGGGATTTTTCGGCTCCAACTGGCTCCTACCCAGAGTTGGACGTGCTATGGGCTTATTGGGAAGACGGATCACACAGTCGAGTCTCATCCACTTCACGGATGCGTCATTGAGGGTTTTGCGCAAATTCTCTCACTAGCACCGCAGGTGTCTGTATCTCTCAAGCCTGGTTGACGCCAGGATATATCATGAGAGTAAGCGTAGAGTACAGCCTTGTCACGCAGTCTCAATCCTAGATGGAACTCCATAGCATCATGATTATCATCCTCATCATCGCATAGTAAAAACTGTTCCAACTTCTGTGGCCATTAAGATGGCGTAGAAAATGGGGGGGGGAGGGGGGACCGGTGGACCCCTTGATCACAAAAGTAATCTCCTTGGGTGCAATGATCCTAAACAAATTTTTTTCAAAGTTTCTTCTTTCTTCTCTCACCCCTTAACCTCTTTGCCGATTTACCGCTTTTGCTATTCTATTAAACAAAAATAATTCAGTGGGACTTTGTCACTAATTAGGCTCGATATGCATGAAGTTGCTGTACGTCACGTTATCTGACGATTATTACATAACCTGCTTAATAAAAATAACGCAATATTTTCTGCAATCTCAAACTGTTTACTTATCAAAACAGAGGACAGAGACAGAGAGGCAGCACTCGCTAAAATCTCAAACTATTTATCTACCAAACTTGAGGACAGAGAATCCAAAGAGAAAGCACACGTCTTGACTATGGCGTGATCTGTTCTAATTGGTGCGTTTAATTTTGTAGGAAAAACAGGGGGGAATTCTTGTACGTGTTAACAAATATCCAGTCCAAAGGATGTCATTCAGCAAAGACATTTCGTGATCCAACAGTATCAGTCTCTGAAGCAGATTCCATCAAATCAGCGCAGGAGAAAAATAAAAACATGTTCAAGTGTATACCTTTCACCATGAAACGAACGAGAGAACGAGAGAGAGAGAGAGAGAGAGAGAGAGAGAGAGAGAGAGAGAGAGAGGGAGGGAGAGGGGGGAGAGAGAGACAGAGACAGAAAGATCACCACAATTCAGCTACTAACAACTGCTTAGTTCTTTCTACCCGTCTAACTTCAGCCCTTCCATCTGACCACTCTGCAATTCTCTGTTCTCTTGACATTTCTCCTCCTTCCCGTACCACGCGCACAGTGACTCGACGCAATCTCAAATCTATCGACCTCTCCACATTTTCATCTGATGCCTCCCGTCTCCTTTCTGAAAAGTCACATAACCTTGCCGATGAATTCTATACTACTCTCCACCATCTTCTGGACACTCATGCTCCAGCCACAACCCGTCTTTTACCTGACCGCCCCCCTACCCCCTGGCTCACTCATGAGATTGCCTGTGCAAAACGTGCCCGCCGCAGAGCAGAGCGCCGCTGGCGCAAATCCAAACTCACTGTACACAGGCAACTTTTCCAAGCCTCTAAAACAAAAGTATCCACCCTCATTGCATCTGCAAAAACAAGCTATTTCCAAACCAAAATCCTGAATGCCTCTTCTTCAAAAGAACTCTTTACAACCATGAATCATCTCCTTGGCACACGAAAAGACTTACCTCTCCCAACAAAACATACAAATGAAGAACTCCCATCTGTATTCTCTAAGTATTTCACCACCAAAATACAAACTCTTCGTGACAGGCTTGACAGGACACCCTGTCAACCATGCCCACCTGACCCTTCCTTCTCTGGCACACCTCTCACTACTTTTACCCCAGTCTCACAAGAAGAAATTTTCAACACAATCAGATCCATGTCGTTCAAAACCTGCGAACTGGATCCTCTTCCAGGTTCTCTCTACTCCGATTGTCTCCCTACTCTCCTCCCATTCATCACTGACATCATCAACACTTCTCTTCAAACTGGAACTGTCCCAGATTCTTTCAAGTCTGCTATTGTTCACCCTCTCCTCAAGAAACACAATTTAGACCCAAATGAACTGAAAAATTACAGGCCTATCTCTAATCTCTCTTTCTTGTCAAAACTCCTTGAAAAAGTCGTCCTCAACCAGCTGAACTCTCACCTGTCTGCCAACAATCTCCTCAATCCTTTCCAGTCAGCCTACCGCCAGTGCCATAGCACTGAAACTGCCCTACTACACATTCTCAACAATCTCCTCCTTGCAACTGATACTGGCAAAGTCTCTCTCCTCACACTCCTTGATCTGTCTGCAGCTTTCGATACCATTGACCATGGTATTCTCCTTTCTAGACTTCATCATACTTTTGGCATCTCTGACATTGCTCTCTCCTTTTTCACTTCGTATTTATCAAACAGAAAACAAACTGTTCTCATCAATGGCACTTACTCTCAACCTGCATACCTGACCTGTGGTGTTCCACAAGGATCTGTCCTTGGCCCTGTTCTTTTCACTCTTTATACCTCCCCCCTGTCCACCATCACCAACTCCCACTCTATAAAACACCACTTCTATGCTGATGACACCCAACTTCAAGATAGTGACTCACCTGATAATATACAGCGCCTGTTGACTCGCACCACTGAGTGTTACTCGGACATTAAGAACTGGATGACACACAATAAACTTCAGCTTAATGACGACAAGACAGAAGCTATCCTCATTGGCACCCGTCAGAAACTTTCCCAGCTGCCTCCTCTTTCTCTCCCATTATGTAACACATCAGTCCCAATTTCTGATTCAGCTAAAAACCTTGGTGTCTGCATTGACTCTACCCTGTCCATGAACAACTTTGTTTCTCAAACTGCCAGATCTTGCTACTATCATCTCCATCGTATAAGCCTGATCAGGAAGTATCTCTCTGTCGAAACAACTGCAAAACTCGTTCTCTCCTTCATAATGTCTCGCATTGACTATTGCAATTCACTCCTGTCTGGTCTTCCTGCCTCCACCATTCACATCCTACAGCGCATTCAAAACAATGCTGTACGCCTTGTACTCAAAAAGAAAAAAGCTGACCACATATCTCCTCTCCTGGCACAACTTCACTGGCTCCCTGTATCAAAGCGCATACAGTACAAACTAGACACCATGTGCTACAAAAGCCTAAATAACGCAGCCCCCGATTACCTGTCAAGCCTACTTGAGATCTATGTTCCCTCACGTACCCTCCGCTCTGCCTCCGATCCTCTGACTTTTCGCTTTCCACGCACTAAGCTCAATACCTATGGTCCACGAGCCTTCTCTGTTTCTGGTCCACTCTGCTGGAACAAACTTCCTCTCTCAGTCCGTCAGCAACCTACTTTTGCCTCCTTCAAGTCCGCTCTCAAAACTCACCTTTTCTCCTCTGCATAAAATCCTAACCTCACTCAACCCCCCTCTGCAGCCTGTCTCCGCTCGGAGGGGAATCACTTTGTTTTAATATATAATTGTATATGATGTGCTCTCTGTGGTTTTCCATTGGTTTTATTCTTGCTTTTATTGCTTTTATTCTTTTCTCCCCATTTGTGGCCATGCGTGTGTGTGTGTGTGTGTGTGTGTGTGTGTGTGTGTGTGTGTGTGTGTGTGTGTGTGTGTGTGTGTGTGTGCGTGCGTGCGTGCGTGTGTGCGTGTGTGTCTTTTCGGCGCTTGGATTTGATTTTGTCGAGATTTGCGCTGTATAGATATTGTAGTTGTTATGTATGCATGTGCGTACGTATGTATGTATGTATGTATACGCTTAGATTTATGTATGTATGTATGTATGCATGTATACGCTCAGCTTAGATTTATGTATGTAAGTATGTAAGCATGTATGTATCCATGTATACGCTCATATGTATGTAGGTATGTGTGCATGTATACGCTCAGCGCTTAGATTTGATTTTGTCAAGATTTTGCGCTATATAAATAAAATATATTATTATTATTATTAAAGACTGAGACAGAGGGGCAGGTAGGCAGAGAGAGAGAGAGAGAGAGAGAGAGAGAGAGAGAGAGAAAAAGAGAGAGAGAGGGAGAGCGAGAGAGAGAGAGACAGACAGAGACAGACTGACCGAGACAGAGAGAGGGGCAGGTAGGCAGAGAGAGCGAGAGAGAGAGAGCGAGAGAGAGAGAGAGAGAGAGAGAGACAGAGAGCGAGAAAAGAGAGAGAGAAGAGAGAGAGATTGAGGGAGAGAGAGAGAGAGAGAAGAAAAGGAGGGAGGGAGAAAGAGAGAGACAGAGAAAGAGAGAGAGGAGAAAGAGAGAGAGAGAGAGAGAGAAAGAGAAAGAGAGAGAAAGACAGAGAGAGAGAGAGAGAGAGAGAGAGAGAGAGAGAGAGAGAGAGAGAGAGAGAGAGTCCTTTTGACTATTAACGAGAAATTCTTTGATTTTTAATGGATGTTCCAAAAAATATATGTTTTAATGGTTCTCAATCATCAGAAGCGTAGTTTACTATGTTCTATAGAAATGAGAGCTTCATGTCAGAGATTACACTGTGCTATCTTTAAAAAAGTCAGAGCACACACACACACACACACACACACACACACACACACACACACACACACACACACACACACACACACACACACACACAATAATAATAATAACAATCCACATTAACCGCTCTCAAACCCGGTCGGGGGAAAAAATCGGTCATAGTTGGGAAATACGATCTGAAAGGTTGGACACTTTTCAATGGATATTTCAAGTATCGGAGTTTCATTACGCTGTCTGTTCATCAACAGGACAAGAGAATCCACGGAAAGCGCCTCTCAAACTCATTCGCAAAGAATGGGCATTGTGCAAGCGGAGAAATAATTTAATAATTCAGAAGGAAGGAAGAAACAATTTTCTTTTGGTGGATGTTCGAAATTTCAAAGCTCCATTGTGTGCTGTTTAAAACGGTCAAAGAAATCGATGTCTGTCCGCCTCTTAAGACCAATTGGGCCTAATCGAAAATGATGGCTACAAAATGGGGGATATGTTTTTCAAGGATTGGCGTGAAATGATACCTGTTGCGGGTCAGAGCAGCACCGATTCGTGTTCACGTTTATAAATCTAATTTGTTCCTTTTTTTTTTTTTTGCTGGCAGCCTAACTGTAATCTTGTTGTTTCGTCATTTGGTTAGTTTGATATTGACATTATTTGAGTCATCGGGTTTTCTCACGACGGTTCAGCTGTTTATTTTCAGTCATTACATGAATCGGCCTCATGCTCTGCCTACGTTATATTGTTATGTCAAATGTCATGTCATTTCATTTCAACAAGATTTGTTTAAGTTCCAGGAATGCTCAGTAGTTTACCTGTGAATTGTCCTTTATACCACATCGATCCTTTAGTGACCTAAATCTTCAATTTGGCGAGTGCCGTTGCTTACCAGCATTCGTGCATAAATCTTTTCTGAACAGTTTAGAGGTACAAGGTACAGCTGGGTTTATGTAACAAAGCACCTCACATCACATTATCATGAAAACATTTTGATAAACAGATAAAAGCTAGCAAAATAACGCCTAAAATTTTTGTGCAAAATTATGATTACTGATGTTTTAGTGCTCCATGCCTACTGCCAAGCAGAGGTTGGCTATAACTGTTATCCAAAACACTATCATAGTTTAATTGCATAGCAAAAAATACCCCATGGATTTACCATACAGATTAAAAACAAAAAAACAAAAACAAACAACAACAACCCCCCCCCCCCAAAAAAAAAAAAAATCGAACAAAAGCATGTCATGGTTCACCGCTTTCTATAGCAAAAAGTTAATGCATGATAGCCTTCTCTCAAATTATTTGCGGTTTTTGTTGTGCCTTAGTTTATTTGCTTTCTTGTTATGTTACTTTCCCCACAAAACCTGTCCCTATGGTTCCTTCTCTTAACACTAATCCTTGCTTCATTCTCTAAATTAAAAAAAAACAACAACAAAAAACAATCACACGAAAACCTTATCCACAATCCAATAATGTTTGCTTTATTCTGAGATTGAAAACGACCTGCTGTAGTATCTGCCTCACGGACACACACCCTGACTTCAGTACCCGATAAAAAGCATTAGTTCTAAGTATCAAACAGCGGGCGAAACGCTTCCAGTTTCATCAAGCGATAAAAAGCAACAGCGTGGCACAGATACCCCGACAACACCCGGGAAGCGAGTGGATCGACGGAGCCCGGCAGCACTCCTAAATGGCAGGAACAATATTTCAACAGGACGGCGAACAGCGGTGAACTCGAAGAGTCCAATATTGGTCCAGCATTGATCCACACGCCCGCTCTCTCTCTCTTTCCTCCTCCCTCCCCCTCCCCCACATCCAGCCTCCAACTCCTACTGTCTGGCCTCTCCGCCGGTGCTCTCTCTCTCTCTCTCTCACCAACTTCTCCGTCTGTGTCCTTCTTTCTCTCCGTCTTTCCCCTTACACCAATATATCTATAACCCCTTTCTTTCCCACTCCTTTTCTCTCTCTCTTTCACTCTCTCTCTCCTCCCTCTCTCTCCAACTACTCCATCTATGCCCTTCTTTCTCTCCCTCTCTTCCCTTACACCAATATTCCTATAACCCCTTTCTTTCCCACCTTTCCTCTCCCTCTCTCTCCTTACACCAATATATCTACAACCCCTTTCTTTCCCAACTCTCTCTCTCCCTCTCTCCCCTTACACCAATATATCCTACAACCCCTTTCTTTCCCAACTCTCTCTCTCCCTCTCTTCCCTTACACCGATATATCTATAACCCCTTTCTTTCCCAACTCTCTTTCTCCCTCTCTCTCCTTACACCAATATTCCTACAACCCCTTTCTTTCCCATCCCTTCTCTCTCTGTCTTTCTCTGTGTCCGTCTGCTTTCTCTGTTCACATTCCTTCCTCCTTTTATATCCCTCCTCCCCCTTTCTTAAACTCGCTAACACAGCACCACATCACCGTAACAGCAAACGAGTGACCGAGAAAATGAATCAAGGAATTAATAAACGAGGTTGGGTGAAAGGTTAACGGCACCAGCGGTCACATAATTTATTGCTTTTGCTAACCCCCCCCCCCCCCCTTTTTTTTTTTTTTTTTCATTCTTTAATTACTCACTACCCGTCGGTTTTCGTTTATTTCTCATTTGTATTTCTTTGTTTCGCTCTGCTTGCTTGGTTCCTGGATTTAAAAAAACAAGCGGAGTAAGGGTTACTTTGTGAATGTGATTGGGTCTCTCTGCAAGAACGGATCGAAGAGGAGCAAATGTGAGATAAGCGATTTGACTTTCCCTGCCTTCCCCTATATCTCTCTCTGTCTGTCTCTGTCTCTGTCTCTCTCTCTGTTCTGTCTCTCTGTCCTGTCTTCTTTCTATCTCTCTCTCACGCGCGAGCGCGCGCACGCGAATATGACATGCGAAGCCAAATAATTTACATTTAAGCATGTCATACAACTCGATCGAACTACTGTCGATATCAACTCACTACCTGCAAGACTGTTTCACTTCTTTGAGATAGTCAAGTTACACTTTCCACACGTTTAGCATACAGACGTCAATTCCACAGAAAAACGGAAGATGCTTGTCGTTGTTCGAATCGGGAAATGCAATACCTTTACTGTTCACGTTACCATAATGCATTGATATATTTTTTTTTACAGGTTTCATTTGTTTAACAACAGGAATTTCCCAGATTCGATTTATTCCAGACGAACCAGGTTTCCTGAAGTATTACAGAACCTATATTTTGACTCGCAGAATGCTACTGTTTTATAAAGTGTCTGAAGAGGATAAAAAGTGTCTTATTTGATTTCAGAGAGTTGGCGCTGAGAGATATAAGGTGCATCTCAATCTAGGGCCTTTCGCGTTTCGCCTATGGTGCTCACTGCACGTTCCGGGGGGTGGGGGTGGGGGTGGCTGACATCAAATAACACCGCACAGAGTTTTACATGATGGTTCCACATGCTTGTGTATACAATACGAGACAGAGGTATGTACGGTTGGAAAGGGGTGACAGCTGCACATGTACACATCACAGCACAGCGAGTGCCGACGGGTTTTAAGCACACACAAACACAACACAACACAACACAACACAGAGGAGTGGGGTCGAGAAAGGTTAGCACCATGCAAA
>JAPXFY010000017.1:8954516-8957016 GCA_030674185.1 Monoplex corrugatus | reverse complement strand
TCGATTGCCATCTGGACTAGCACCGCTATCATCTTCCCAGTATAACCTAAGGTGTTGTTTGGATCTAGTCTTTCGAACGGCACGATAAACCAGCAGTGTGGAGTTTTGTTCAAGAGGGATTCATTGTACTGGGACAATTCCATATGCGCTCCACCCAAATCTGCCAGCAATTACCTGGCAGACTCCTTGAGCCTGTGCAAAAACGCTATAAGCTGCCAAAGTCTTGAGAACCAGGATCCTAAGATAATCGTATGAGTGTGCCAGAAAAGAAGTTTTCTGGCAAAAGTTCCAAAGAAAGCTTATTCTGAAAGAAAACTGAACACATGCTAAAAAAAAAAGACACGACTGACGCCGTACTATGGGGACGTGGTTTCCAAAGGATCCAAACCGCATTTCACAAATTTACACCGAAAAAAAAAAATCTGGTGTGTGTGTGTGTGTCTGCGTGCGTGTGTGAGTGAAGAAGAGAGAGAGAGAGAGAGAGAGAGAGAGAGAGAGATAGACAGAGAGAGAGAGAGAAAGAAAGAGAGAGAGGGGGGGGGCAGGCTTCGTAAAAGAGCCAACATTTTCATTGTCAATGGCGGCCTGGGGAAACTGGAGGTGGAGGAGAGGAGTTAATGAAAAATACAAGGCACAGCTAAGACTGGGAAAGGAAGGACTGGGAGGAGACGAAAAATACAAGGCACAGCTAAGACTGGGAAAGGAAGGACTGGGAGGAGACGAAAAATACAAGGCACAGCTAAGACTGGGAAAGGAAGGACTGGGAGGAGACGAAAAATACAAGGCACAGCTAAGACTGGGAAAGGAAGGACTGGGAGGAGACGAAAAATACAAGGCACAGCTAAGACTGGAAAGGAAGGACTGGGAGGAGACGAAAAATACAAGGCACAGCTAAGACTGGGAAAGGAAGGACTGGGAGGAGACGAAAAATACAAGGCACAGCTAAGACTGGGAAAGGAAGGACTGGGAGGAGACGAAAAATACAAGGCACAGCTAAGACTGGGAAAGGAAGGACTGGGAGGAGACGAAAAATACAAGGCACAGCTAAGACTGGGAAAGGAAGGACTGGGAGGAGACGAAAAATACAAGGCACAGCTAAGACTGGGAAAGGAAGGACTGGGAGGAGACGAAAAATACAAGGCACAGCTAAGACTGGGAAAGAAAGGACTGGGAGTAGACGAAAAAATACAAGGCACAGCTAAATCTAAAGTCGTGAAGGAAAACTCTTTTCTAAGTGGAAGACGGGTAAAAGTAAATTGAAAAATACGTGGGGCAGCTCACATCACGGTGGCGATAACCCGTTCGCTTGACACAAGACAGACGCGGAAGAAAGAAGGTACAGTGAGCGGGACACAGAAGAAGGAAAAGAAGGGGAAGAAAAAGAAATGCAAAGCGACAACAGATCGATAGCCATCACACAGCCCCACACACACAACTACACTTGAGTAAGTCTGCTGCTCAGGTTAGCACGCGCAACAACGTCTATGTAGTAAATCACTCGACAGGCGAGGAACTGAAATAAATGATCTGGTAACAGTGAATACATAAAAAAAGAAAAAGAGTAAACAGTAAACGTTGTCCCATTACCCTAAGGTCGTAAGGGGAGTGTGGTGGTAGAGACCTCAACTTTTTTTCGGGGCTAGCATTATAGGCGGGTGTACCTCTCTCCGTCGTTGCTTTACCGTTCGCTAACTTTATGGGGAGTCACAGCCGGGTAAACTGGAGACTACACGTACATATAAAATTCCAGGGACGTGATTCTCAACCGTGCAAACTCATGCAGGCAGAATGGAAGGCGAGTGCTTTACCTCTGCGCCAACCAGGTATCTTAGTGAACAGGCAGTTGTTTGAAAAATATGTATGTATGTATGTATGTATGTATGTATGTATGTATGTATGTATGTATGTATGTATACATCTTTGTATGTATGTATGTATGTATGTATGTATGAACATATGTACGTTTGTATGTATGTATGTACACAAGTCTGTCTGTCTGTCTGTCTGTCTGTATGTATGTATGTATGTATGAACATATGTATGTACGTACGTTTGTATGTATGTATGTACGCAAGTCTGTCTGTCTGTCTGTCTGTATGTATGTATGTATGTATGTATGTATGTGCATGTATATTCAGTTCGTACTGCTTATAACCCAGCCGACTACTCCCACGTCAAAAACAACAACCAGGTTAAGATAAAAGACAACAGTTAAAAACCATGCTCACCGTTAACCTTTATATACATACATACATATATATATAATAATAATAATAATTACAATATTTATATAGCGCAAAATCTTGATAAAATCAAATCTAAGCGCTGAAACAGACACACACGCAGGCACGCACGCTCGCACACACACGCACGCACACATACAGACACACACACACACACACACACACACACACACACACACACACACACACACACCCACACACACGCATGGCTATAAATGGGGAGAAAGAATAAAAGCAATAAAAGCAAGAATAAAAGC
>JAPXFY010000017.1:8937016-8944516 GCA_030674185.1 Monoplex corrugatus | reverse complement strand
ACACACACACACCACACACACACACACACACACACACACACACACACACACACACACACACACACACACACAGAGAAAAACACACACAGAAAAACACACACACACACCATACACACAGCTTTCTCACATACGCACACGAACAGAAGGTGAATGAAGGAAAGAAGTCGCTAGGGAAAGAGACAAACGAGGAAGGAAGGACAGCAGAAAGGGCACGCAAAAGAGGGCACCTTAATCAAGGTGGTGTAGTCTCCTCACGCATGCGCACACTCTATTTCCTGTCAGGCCGGAGCCCTAACAGCGGCGGGTTCATTGGGCTAAGTGGCCCGCTCCGCGACTGTGACTAATGGCACTGACGACGACTCCAAAACTATTGGCTACGCGCTAGTCTGTCTTTACTGAGAGCTCTGCTGCTTTGGCTCCGTGGTCAAGAGATTGTGGACACAAGACCTGATGCCTCGGATTCAATTCCTGATAGTATCGTAAAAAGTTTGGATGTTTCATGCCCATTTTACTCTATCTATCTATCTCTCTATCTATCTATATATCAATCAGTCAATCAATCTATCTATTTATCTATATATCAATCTATCTCTCTATATATCAATCTATCTATCTATCTATCTATCTATCTATCTCTCTCTCTCACTCTCTATCCATCTATATATCTATCTATCTATCTATCTCTCTATCTATCTATATATCAATCAGTCAATCAATCTATCTATTTATCTATATATCAATCTATCTCTCTATATATCAATCTATCTATCTATCTATCTATCTATCTCTCTCTCTCACTCTCTATCCATCTATATATCTATCTATCTAATATATATATATTTCTTTAGTTACAGTGGATTTACCATGTGAAACTTGGGCTGCTCCCCCCCCCCCTTTTTTTTTTTTAACCAAGACTTCAGACGGCAAGCAGACTTAACATAAAGCTAATCTATCTATTATTTTCTATCTTATTTATCTATTGCAAGCAGACTTATCTTTATTTTTCTATCTTATTTACCTATTGTAAGCAGACTTATCATAACATAAAGCTAATCTATCTACTATTGTCTATCTATCTTATTTACCTGTTGCAAGCAGACTTAACATAAAGCTAATCTATTTACTATTGTCTATCTTATTTACCTATTGCAAGCAGACTTAACATAAAGCTAATCTATTTACTATTGTCTATCTTATTTACCTTATTGCAAGCAGACTTAACATAAAGCTAATCTATCTACTATTGTCTATCTTATTTACCTTATTGCAAGCAGACTTAACATAAAGCTAATCTATTTACTATTGTCTATCTTATTTACCTTATTGCAAGCAGACTTAACATAAAGCTAATCTATTTACTATTGTCTATCTATCTTATTTACCTTATTGCAAGCACACTTAACATAAAGCTAATCTATCTACTATTGTCTATCTTATTTACCTTATTGCAAGCAGACTTAACATAAAGCTAATCTATCTACTATTGTCTATCTTATTTACCTTATTGCAAGCAGACTTAACATAAAGCTAATCTATCTACTATTGTCTATCTTATTTACCTTATTGCAAGCAGACTTAACATAAAGCTAATCTATTTACTATTGTCTATCTTATTTACCTTATTGCAAGCAGACTTAACATAAAGCTAATCTATTTACTATTGTCTATCTTATTTACCTATTGCAAGCAGACTTAACATAAAGCTAATCTATTTACTATTGTCTATCTTATTTACCTATTGCAAGCAGACTTAACATAAAGCTAATCTATCTACTATTGTCTATCTTATTTACCTTATTGCAAGCAGACTTAACATAAAGCTAATCTATCTACTATTGTCTATCTTATTTACCTTATTGCAAGCAGACTTAACATAAAGCTAATCTATCTACTATTGTCTATCTATCTTATTTACCTTATTGCAAGCAGACTTAACATAAAGCTAATCTATCTACTATTGTCTATCTTATTTACCTTATTGCAAGCAGACTTAACATAAAGCTAATCTATCTACTATTGTCTATCTATCTTATTTACCTATTGCAAGCAGACTTAACATAAAGCTAATCTATCTACTATTGTCTATCTATCTTATTTACCTTATTGCAAGCAGACTTAACATAAAGCTAATCTATCTACTATTGTCTATCTTATTTACCTTATTGCAAGCAGACTTAACATAAAGCTAATCTATCTACTATTGTCTATCTATCTTATTTACCTATTGCAAGCAGACTTAACATAAAGCTAATCTATCTACTATTGTCTATCTATCTTATTTACCTTATTGCAAGCAGACTTAACATAAAGCTAATCTATTTACTATTGTCTATCTATCTTATTTACCTTATTGCAAGCAGACTTAACATAAATCTAATCTATCTACTATTGTCTATCTTATTTACCTATTGCAAGCAGACTTAACATAAAGCTAATCTATCTACTATTGTCTATCTTATTTACCTTATTGCACGCAGACTTAACATAAAGCTAATCTATTTACTATTGTCTATCTTATTTACCTTATTGCAAGCAGACTTAACATAAAGCTAATCTATCTACTATTGTCTATCTTATTTACCTTATTGCAAGCAGACTTAACATAAAGCTAATCTATTTACTATTGTCTATCTTATTTACCTTATTGCAAGCAGACTTAACATAAAGCTAATCTATTTACTATTGTCTATCTTATTTACCTTATTGCAAGCAGACTTAACATAAAGCTAATCTATTTACTATTGTCTATCTTATTTACCTATTGCAAGCAGACTTAACATAAAGCTAATCTATCTACTATTGTCTATCTTATTTACCTGTTGCAAGCACACTTAACATAAAGCTAATCTATCTACTATTGTCTATCTTATTTACCTGTTGCAAGCACACTTAACATAAAGCTAATCTATTTACTATTTTTTCTTATCTTGTTTACCTATTGCAAGCAGACTTATTTTAACATAAATCTAATCTACTATTTTCTATCTTATTTATCTATTTACCTATTCATCTATCAGTAAGTATACATATCTACGTATCTATTTTACTTCAGATTAAAAGTGGATTTTCCTGCAATATTTCGGCCTTCTGGCCTTCCTTTGGATAAAATGGCAATAAAACGAATAATAAATACTGTATGACTTCAGGCTGTAAAACGGCAGAGTTATTGAATTCAATCTACTTATGAATTTATTGCTGTTTTTTAACGTCTCTCTTCGACGATGACCAGACCAACTGGCGCTAAGAACGGCCAAAAGACAATCCTCCAAACGTATTTCTTCCTTCTTCACAATTAATTCTTCCGTCCATTTCTGTACGCCTTTAAAACTCTTTTTAAGTCCTTATGATCATAAAATATTTTTCTAAGCCCAAATATTTATCTTTAAACCCCTTGAACTCGGAATGAACTTTGCTAATA
This sequence comes from Monoplex corrugatus, assembly GCA_030674185.1. Taxonomy (NCBI): domain Eukaryota; kingdom Metazoa; phylum Mollusca; class Gastropoda; order Littorinimorpha; family Ranellidae; genus Monoplex; species Monoplex corrugatus. The sequence goes on along the minus strand of JAPXFY010000017.1, from coordinate 8,941,098 downwards.
CATTTTTAACATAAAAAGGGAGGAAAATGAGAAGGAAAGGGGAAAGGGAAGAACGAAGAGGAGAAGGAAGAGGCAGAGAAAGAAGAGAATGAAAAAGGAGGAGGAAGAAGAAGAAGAAGAAGAAGAAGAAGAAGAAGAAGAAGAAGAAGAAGAAGAAGAAGAAGAAGAAGAAGATCGTTAAGAAGAAGAAGAAGAAGAAGAGGAAAAGGAAGAAAACCGATAGCTTTGAAAATGATTTGCCTCCTGAAATTTGCTGATAAGAAGAGATTTCTCCTGTTATTAGAGGATCATTGTGTATTTAACTTTTTATTACATACCGAATTGTTTCTATCTTTTAATTACTCGGGGCAGCCCTCTTGTGGGATTTACCGCAATAAAATCCTTATGTTTCATTTTTTTGGGTGTTTTTTCAAGATTTCAAAAAGGTGTGATTTACGTACGGTTGTTAAAGATTTCCATTCCAGTCCACTTTACAGAATCACTTAAAAATGGCGATTGTGTGTGAGTATGTGTGCGCGCGCGCGCGCGTGTGAGTGTGTGTGTGTGTGAGTGTACGTTTGTGTGTGTGTACATATGTATGCATCTATACCTATATAATTATCTATACATACATACTATATATATATATATATATATATATATATATGTATATTATAATAATATATAATATATATATATGTGTGTGTATATATATATATATATATATATATATATATATGTGTGTGTGTGTGTGTGTGTGCGCGCGCGCACGCCCGCGCACGCATGTTTGTGCTTTCATGTGTCAGTGTGCTGCGCGCATAAGTTAACCCTTACACTCCCTCGTTTTATCCACCAGTTTCCTGCAAGAATCTGATGGACAGGGTCCATGGAGTGAACGGTGTAGCAGGGGTTAAAAACTGGTGCGTAGTGAGTGTATGGGGTGAAAAGGGTCCAACTAAAACCCCAACCCCACAAACACTGCAACAACCAACACCACACGGTAGCAAAGTCCCTTTTACCTTTGAAGATAAAATCTTAGGCAGAATGATCAAAGCATTCATCCCACTTTTAATCTTCACAAAATGACTGGCACGGAGAGATCGGTTCCCCCCCCCCCCCCCCCTACGGTTACCGACACGTATCGATCAAGGCTTCGACCAGCAACGGTCCTCAGTTCTCTGCAGTTATTGATAAGTATCGACTGATTGATCAGCAGTGACTTTAGTTTTCTACGGGGCTATTGATCAACTCGGCGATCGATATCCTGTAAGACTCCATACGCAATCTCTCTGAGTTAAAAAGCCTAGGTCGTCAGGTGCAAAAATAGTAATACTATGTCTGGTTTGAGAGAGTTTATCTCTCTATCTCTCTCTGTCTGTCTGTCTATCTATATCTATCCCATCTCTCTGTTTCTCTCTCTCTCTCTCTCTCTCTCTCTCTCTCTATATATATTATATATACTATGTATATATGTATACAAACACACACATATATATATATACACATATACATACATACATACACCACACACACACACACACACAGACACATATATTTATATATCGATTGATTGTCTCTTCCCGTTTCGCCAGAGAAACAGTTTCGAAAAAACGAACCAACCAACCAACACAAAAACGGGTCTTATGCAAATGATGCCAGCAGAAAAAGTAAAGCAGAAATAACCAACCCCCACCCTCTCCCAACCCGCCTCTCTCCCGTCACACACACACACACACACACACACACACACACACACACACACACACACACACACACACACACACTCACACACACACAGACAGACACACACACACACACACTCACACACACACACACAACGCACACACAGACACACACACACACAACGCACACACAGACACACACACACACACACACACACAGACAGACACACACACACACACATCCCTGAATCTCTGGCACGTTTCAAGAAAAACACAAGTACACTGCTGGCCCTCTGTGTGCAGACACTGGCACTAATTCTCCTTTGTTCTCCAAAGACTGGACGATATGGCAAAACGGAGCACGACACGATTAGATACAGCAACGCAATAAAATAAACATACAAACACATCTGATGGGAAAATGGTGAGTGAATGATAATGATGCAGAGTCAGAGAGAGAGAGAGAGAGAGAGAGAGAGAGAGAGAGAGAGAGAGAGAGAGAGAGAGAGAGAGAAAAGAGAGATAGAGAGAGAGGAGAGAGAGAGAAAGAGAGAGAGAGGAGGAGAGCGAGAGAGAGAGGAGCAGAGACAGAGAGAGAGAAGAGAGAGAGAGAGAGAGAGGAGAGAGAGAGAGAGAGAGAGAGAGAGAGAGGACACAAAGAGCAACAGAGTGGAGAGGAAGTGAAAAAGAGGGAGATATCCATCCATCCATCTGTCTGTCTGTCTGTCTGTCTGTCTGTCTGTCTATCTATCTATCTATCTATCTACTACTATCTATCTATCTATCTATCTATCTATCTATCTATCTACCTACTACCTATCTATCTGTCTGTTTGTCTATCTACATAAAGATAGAGAGACAGTTACCTGGCTGGGCAAACAATTATGCTTAATCTACTTTGGAAGATAGTGAAAAATATTTATCTACAATGACAATTCATATTCTGTTTGTCTTTCTTGTTTACTACGTAATATCAGACATCGTCAGGTATGTGTCTTATTTCTATGATTGTCTGTCTGTCTTCTATCTATATGTGCAGGACGTTCTCTCACTCTATACAATTTCGTATCGTATACTGTTATTGCAAAATTCATTCCACTGAATTTATTGTTTTAATCATTATTAAGTTTAAGATATATTTTTTTCAAACCTGTTGAAATGGAACAACAACAGACAACATTCTTAGTCCTTTGATTTGTAATCTTACGTATTAGCATTATTCACCAGTGCAGTGTAGGCTAACGTCAATTTAGAGAAGAATCTTTTTCCTTGAAATGGGAAAAGAGATACAAAATGAAACAACAACAAAATAAAAGCAATAAGTCGATTTTTCGGTGTTTCATACAAAAAAAAATCAAGTTCGGAAGAGAGAGAGAAAAACAAAACGACAGAGAGAGAGAGAGAGGAGAGAGAGAGAGAGAGAGAGAGGAGAGAGAGAGAGAGAGGAGAGAGAGAGAGAGAGAGAGAGAGAGTTGCGGAATCATGATTCAAAACGAATAAAGTAAAGGATATCAACAACACTTCACTTTACAGTAAAGAATAACACGAAGATACAGATACAGAGATACTGACGAAGGGAAAGAGAATGAGCAGAGAGGAAGACAGCACAAAGACAAAAAAGAAAAAGAAAGAAGAAAATGGAAGAGGAGAGCACAGATAAGAGGAGAACCGAGAAGAGAGGGGACGGGACGGGACGGGACGGGGAAGGAGGAGGGAGAGCGAGAGCAGCACACGCGCGAGAGGAAGAGAGGGAGGGAGGGGAGAGGAGAGAGAGGAGAGAGAGAGAGAGAGAGAGGAGAGAGAGAGAGAAAGAGAGAGAGAGAGACAGAGAGAGAGAGAGAGACAGAGAAACAGACAAACAGCAGACAGATAACCAGACAGACGTCTAGACAGACAAACAGACACATTTCCAGACTTACCTCTAAAATAAAAAGCTGTGTGTAGTAAATGTCTTCCAAGATACCGAACTCGTCAGCGGCCATCATATCTCCGGAAATACTAGCTCATGTCTCAAGCAAAATGCGAGTCATTCAAAGTCACACACACACATTGACACTGCGACATCTTCACCCAACAGAGACGAGGGCCCATCTACCCTCTGACTTAGATGTAATAATCACCACTGAGCACACCTGATTCGCCCACTGTCCAGTGTCTTGATTGCTCATTAATCGGATACGTCTAGACAACCGTCTTTTTGATCTTCCTGATATCCTATGATGAACATATCTCAGCAAACAGTCTGGAAATGTGTGTGTTTATCTATTTGTTTGTTTACTTTGTTATTTCCCCCCCCCCCCCCAAGTGAGTTCTACCAAAACGCCGCTATGTAAAAGTTATTATTTCCTCATTATTACATTGGATGAAGAAATTCAACACTTCGAAAACTCACTGCTGAATGTTTGGTATTATTATTATTAT
>JAPXFY010000017.1:8914516-8932016 GCA_030674185.1 Monoplex corrugatus | reverse complement strand
CTGCGAAGAAACACTGAGCATTTCTCGCTCTCTAATGACGTGTGGATGCAGTCTTTCTCTCTCTGTCGCAACAGACTAACAACGTCGTTCAAGCCATCGGTAATTGTTGCCAGCTATCTGTTTCATTGTCGAAAGCTAGGCTTGTTGCTTTCCGTGTTGAACATTTCCTTGCGCCTCTGGTTTTATATGAGTTACAGCCTGCACTCTCTCTCTCTCTCTTTCTCTCCCTCCCCCCCTCTCTCTCTCTCTATATATATATATATATATGTTGTGAACAACACTTGATTGAAGGTGTAACTTTCAGCAGTTTGAACACGAGTGAAACTTTCCAAATAAGGCACAAACTGACATGTACATCTACCAACGTAGTGTATCTCCTCCACTGCGATATCTGCCCTAAAACTCAATATATAGGACAAACGAAAAATTCTCTCAAAACCAGATTCTACCAACACCGGTCAAACATCCAAAAAAAATACAGGCACTCAGGTCACCAAACGCTTCAACCAAACTGGCCATTCACTTCAAAATTTAAAATGTATCGCAGTGGAGAAGGTGCACTCTGAGAACCTGGACACCAGACTGAGGAGGGAGTCTTTTTGGATGAACAAAATGAAAACCATATTTCCTCTGGGCCTGAACTCTGTCAATTGACGTCATAACAATATCGAGTCAAGACTACGTAATGTAGCCTACGTAAAATATTCTGATGTGTTTGTGTAGCATATCGTAGTCAGTGACTAAAGTCCCCTTGAGGAAGGCGGGTGTACCGCCGAAAATTCGGGAAAATTGTACATCGATTTGTTGCCTTTTCAGTGCACATGCTGCTTCAATTATATATATATATATATATATATATATATATATATATATATATATATATATATATATATATATATATATTATTATTATTATTATTATTATGAACATTTAGTACGCCTAATCAAATTAATGCCCTAGGCGTTTACAATGGCAAAACATATAACCAGAATCACAAGCACACACACCCACAGAAGCACCCACACACACACAAACACACACACCACACACAAACACACACACAGCATGACATGCAAATACAATGACACATTGACACTATAATGTCACCATTACATTACATGGGGGGAAGGGGGCAGAGATTACCAGTTTTGGGAAACAGGTAAGTTTTGAGGGAGCGTTTGAATGTGGACAGAGAGGGTGAGTATCTAAGAGAGCGAGGTAACTGATTCCAGATGGTTGAAGCTTGATAGGAAAAAGAACGCTGCCCAAACCTTTTAGTGCGGACTATGGGGATACTATAGAGACGGGTATCAGATGAGGACCGCAAAGCTCGAGATGGCGTGTAGAGATGTAACAGATGGGTGAGATACTCAGGACAGGAAGACTCAATAGATTTGAAGCAGAGGCAGGCAATCTTGTAGGATATTCTTTGCTGAACAGGGAGCCAGTGGAGAGAACAGAGCAATGGCGTAACATGGTTAAATTTTGAAGAGCGGAAGATGAGACGGGCAGCATGATTTTGAACTTTCTGAAGTTTGTTAATGAGATGAGAGGGGGAACCAGAAAAAAGAGCATTACAGTAATCGAGACGGGATAGAACAAATGCACAGACAAGAGCCTTTGTCGTGTCTTCTGAGAGGAGGTGGCGGATAGAAGCAATTCGGCGGAGTTCAAGAAAACAAGTCCGACAGACGTTGCTCACATGCTGGCGGAAGGACAGGGTTTGATCAAGAGTTACACCAAGGTTACGGGCAAAATGGGAGAGAGGGATAGATGAGTCAACAAGTGTGACAGAGGTTGGAAGAGAGGGGTGATTTTGGAGTTTGGGTGGGGTGATCAAGATCAATTCGGATTTCTCTTCATTTAATTTCAGTTTGTTTTCAGTCATCCAATCCTTCAGGTCAGCTACACAAGATTGGGTTTTCTGGATCATGATGGGAAGGTCAGGGAGAGGCCCAGAGACATACAGCTGATTGTCATCCGAGAAAGAATGATGCTGAAGCAGGTGTTCTTGGACAATAGAGGAGACAGGGTAGGTGTAGAGAATGAAAAGTAGGGGGCCCAGAACAGATCCTTGTGGCACTCCGTAAGTCAGACAGGAAGGATTAGAAGAAAGACCATTGACAGAAACTACTTGCAGACGATTGGTGATGTAAGAATGAAACCAGTTCAAGACAGTATCATGGAGCCCAAAAGAGTGATGTAGACGGGAGAGAAGGATAGAGTGGTCAATAGTGTCAAAGGCAGCAGATAGGTCCAAGAGAGTCAAAAGTGATACGTTGTTAGAGTCGAGAGTAGTCAGTAAGTCGTTGCAGATTTTGAGAAGAGCAGTTTCGGTACTATGTCCAGAACGGTAAGCAGACTGAAGGGAATAGACAAGGTTATTGGAATGAAGGTGGTTTAACAGCTGGTCAAGAACAACTTTCTCTAAGACCTTGGAAAGAAAAGGAAGATTTGACACAGGTCTATAGTTTTTCAAATTCTCAGGGTCAAGAGTCGTCTTTTTTAGAAGAGGTCTTACAATTGCTGACTTGAAAGAAGAAGGAAAGGAGCCAGTTGAGAGGGAATGGTTAATGATATTGGTGATGTGGGGGAGAAGAGTATCGAGACAATGGGTGAGAAAAAAAGCTGGAAATGGGTCGAGTTCACAGGTTTTATGCCAGATTTCTGTGTTTTTTCTTAACAAGTCCTCAGAAAGGGTTGGAAAAAAGAAAGGGGGTTTCCGGGAGAAAGGGGGTTCAGGAAATTTTGCAGGGTGTTGTCGTGGAATCGAGAGAAAAGTGAGGTTAGCAATTTGTTAAAAAAAGTCAGGAAAGCTGGGGAAAGTCAAAAGTGGAGGTGGTGGAAGAGGAAAAGAGCCAGTTTTGCCAAAAAGAGTATTATTATTTATACAGTTTTTGGGAAGTGGAAAAAGGCAAGAATTTTAGATTGTAATAGGCTGATTTGGGGCTCTACGAGGCTATTAACAATTTTTTTGGCAGTTTGAAAAAATTTGTTTGACGTAGATGATTGAGCCCCTGTTCTCGGCTCTGCGCCCTTTTCCCCTTGGCCGCTTGCCTGAGGCCCCAAAGGAGGAGAACCCAAGGTGATGGTGGCCCCTTTTGGAAAAAAGCGGGCCCCAAGGAGGAGCGAACGACCCGGAGCCCCGGGAAGGGAGTTGAGGTCATAGGGGGGTTGGGGGGAAGCAGATAAAAGGATGAAGGCAGCCCCAAAGACAGTATGTCCACGCAGAAAGGTGTCTGGCTTGAAATTTCGTTTTTTCGGGGGGGGAGGGCGGGAAAAATGAAGATCAGCAACAAGGCAGACTGGTCGGGGAGGGATTTATATTTAAGATTAGTATGCAAAAATAATATTGTCAAAAAAAATAAAAGACAAAAAAAAAAAATAAACAAAAAAACAAAAAAACAAACAAAAAAAAAACAAAAAAAAAGGAAGAGAAGAAGAAAAAAGAATAAAAAAAAAAAAACAACCCAAAAGAATATAACAAAAAAACCGAAACAAGTGACATACAATTCTGGCTTGCTAATGTGCTGCAATGGACAATTATAATTGTCTTCTTTTCATAAATCTACGCCCCAACAGTTGTGTGTTTGTGTGGGCGTATGGGGTGTGTGTGGTGTGTGTGTGTGTGTGTTTTGTGTGGGTGGTGTGTGTGTGTGTGTTTGTGTGTGTGTGTGTGGTGTGTGTGTTTTTTGTGTTGTGTGTGTGTGGTGTGTGGTGTTTTTGTGTGTGTGTTGTGTGGGTGTGTGTGTTCAAAAGGGGTCGCGAAATATTTCAGTCTTAAAAAATTTTAAACCCTCTGAAAAAGGATAAAAGGGAAGCCCTCTATCCCTAAATTTGCTGGGGTGGTCTCTCCGTCGCCACAACACTGATGTGGTACTGACATAAAAAAGAATAAATAAAGTATATATCTCATCATCAGGTGCATGGCGTTGGGAATGGAAATTCCAACCCCTTATCTCTCTTGCCCCCCGCATCTCCCCCCCCCTCCCCACCCCCGCCCTCTGAGGTCCGCCAGCATTCTTCCCCTTTGGCCCAGAATGCTTTATCAAAACACGATAAAAATTCAATCTCATTACGAAATATAAGATTAAAACACTAACCCACCCACACCCCCACAAAAAACCCCAACCAAAACACAAAAAAAGAAAAAAGAAAAGAAAAGAAAAGAAATCAAAACGAACTAGGGCATCATCAAAGGAGTGGCGTGGCGACTTACACTATAAAAGAACAGTAACGTAATAGGGGGGTGGCGGGGGGGGGAAGGAAACCAATTCAAAGTTTCAAGCCCACATGACCCTACCTACAACACGCAACCGTTACAGAGAGACGAGAGAAAGAGAGAGAGAGAGAGAGAGAGATGAGATCAATTCGGATTTCTCTTCATTTAATTTCAGTTTGTTTTCAGTCATCCAATCCTTCAGGTCAGCTACACAAGATTGGGTTTTCTGGATCATGATGGGAAGGTCAGGGAGAGGCCCAGAGACATACAGCTGATTGTCATCCGAGAAAGAATGATGCTGAAGCAGGTGTTCTTGGACAATAGAGGAGACAGGGTAGGTGTAGAGAATGAAAAGTAGGGGGCCCAGAACAGATCCTTGTGGCACTCCGTAAGTCAGACAGGAAGGATTAGAAGAAAGACCATTGACAGAAACTACTTGCAGACGATTGGTGATGTAAGAATGAAACCAGTTCAAGACAGTATCATGGAGCCCAAAAGAGTGATGTAGACGGGAGAGAAGGATAGAGTGGTCAATAGTGTCAAAGGCAGCAGATAGGTCCAAGAGAGTCAAAAGTGATACGTTGTTAGAGTCGAGAGTAGTCAGTAAGTCGTTGCAGATTTTGAGAAGAGCAGTTTCGGTACTATGTCCAGAACGGTAAGCAGACTGAAGGGAATAGACAAGGTTATTGGAATGAAGGTGGTTTAACAGCTGGTCAAGAACAACTTTCTCTAAGACCTTGGAAAGAAAAGGAAGATTTGACACAGGTCTATAGTTTTTCAAATTCTCAGGGTCAAGAGTCGTCTTTTTTAGAAGAGGTCTTACAATTGCTGACTTGAAAGAAGAAGGAAAGGAGCCAGTTGAGAGGGAATGGTTAATGATATTGGTGATGTGAGGGAGAAGAGTATCGAGACAATGGGTGAGAAAAGAAGCTGGCAATGGGTCGAGTTCACAGGTTTTAATGCCAGATTTCATGATGATTTTCTTAACAAAGTCCTCAGAAACGGGTTGGAAGAAAGTAAGGGGGATTCCAGAGAAAGGGGGTTCAGGAAATGTAGCATGAGTGTTCGTCGTGGAATCGAGAGAAAGCCTGAGGTTAGCAATCTTGTTGAAAAAATAGTCAGAGAAAGCCTGTGGAAGATCAGAAGGTGGCAGGTGAGATGGAAGAGGAGAAGAGCCAGTTTTGCCAAGAAGAGTATTAGTTATATTATACAGTTGTTTGGAAGTGGAACAGGCAAGAATTTTAGCATTGTAATAGGCTGATTTAGAGGCATCTACGAGGCTATTAACAATTTTGTTGGCAGTTTGAAAAATTTGCTTATGAACAGTCAGACTAGACTTGAGCCACTGTCTCTCGGCTCTGCGCCTTTCACACTTGGCCGCTTGCAGCTGAGGCCCAATGGAGGAGAACCAAGGTGATGGTGGCCTCTTGGAAACAAGACGGCCACAGGCAGGAGCGAACCGATCCAGGAGCCCAAGGAGAAGGGAGTTGAGGTCATCAGGTGTGGTTGGCGGGGAAGCAGATAAGAGAGACTGAAGGTCAGCCTCAAAGACAGTCATGTCCACTGCAGAAAGGTGTCTGGCTTGAATATACGTTTTGCGGGGTGGAGGGCGGGAAAAATGAAGATCAGCAACAAGGCAGACATGGTCAGATGGGAGAGGATTGATATTGATAGATATAGATATGCAAACATAGATATTGTCAAAAACAATAAAAGACAAAAAAAAAAATCAAACAAAAAAAACAAAACAAAACAAACAAAAAAAACAAAAAAAAGAGAAGAGAAGAAGAAAAAAGAATAAAAAAAAACACACACTAAAAGAATATAAACAAAAAATCCGAAACAAGCTGACATACATACTTCATGGCATTGCTAATGTGCTGCAATGGACAATTATAATTGTCTTCTTTACATAAATCTACAGCCCTAACAGTATGTGTGTTTGTGTGCGTGCGTATGTGCGTGCATGTGTGTGTGTGTGTGTGTGTGTGTGTGTGTGTGTGTGTGTGTGTGTGTGTGTGTGTTTGTGTGTGTGTGTGTGTGTGTGTGTGTGTTGTGTGTGTGTGTGTGTGTGTGTGTGTGTGTGTGTGTGTGTGTGTGTGTGTGTGTGTGTGTGTGTGTTCAAAGGTGTCAGCGAAGTATTATCAGTCATAAAAAGTATAACACCCTCTGAAAAAAGTGATAAGGTAAGCCCTCTATCCCCTAATTCGCTGGGATGGTCATCTCCGTCAGCCACAACACCTGATGTGCGTACTGACATAAAACTGAATCAAATAAAGTATCATCATCATCATCATCAGGTGCATGGCGTTGGCGACCATGGACTTCCAACCATCTCTATCTCTCGTTGCCCCCAGCATCTCCCCCACCCTCCTCATCCCCAGCCACTCTGCAGGTCCGTCCAGCATTCTCTCCCTTGGCCTACCTGGTGCCTTCTTTCCCTTCAGCTTTCCCGTTGTGACCAGGTGCTCCAAATCCCCCTTCCTCATAAAATGGCCTATAAAAGTATACTCAACAAAAAGCGGCCCAGAGAGACAGGGAAATGAAAACAGCAGCCTGTATATGGAGGTTTAATATCTCACGTCAAATGAAACGAGCTGACAGGGTAGTTTGTGGTAAACAGAAGAATTTTTCATTTTATTTCAACGGACAAATCAGATTAGGAAAGCCTAGTAATTTGGTTCATCGTTCTCGTCACGTTGTAAAAGTCAACATATATATCTAAATGAAAGACCCAATTCACAATCGAACTCTTGACATCAAAATGACCATAAATGCGCAAAGTATTCTGGGACAAGGGTTCAAAGATAATGGCCTCCCCCCCTCCCAAAAAAAAAAAAAAAAAAAAAAAAAAAAATCATACCCGTGTTTTGATAGCTCAGAATGACTGAATTAAAGAATGCTTTATCAAAACTCGATTAAAATTCAATCTCATTACGAAATATAAGATTAAACACTAACCCACCCACCCCCACAAAAAAACCCCAAACAAAAACAAAAAAAGAAAAAAGAAAAGAAAAGAAAAGAAACAAAACGAACTATGGCATCATCTAAGGAGTGGCGTGGCGACTTTATAAAAGAAGTAACGTAAGAGGGGGGGGGGGGGGGAAGGAAACAATTCAAAGTTTCAAGCCCACATGACCTACAACACAACCGTTACAGAGAGACAGAGAGAAAGAGAGAGAGAGAGAGAGAGAGAGAGAGAGAGAGAGAGAGAGAGAGAGAGACAGACAGACAGAGAAAGAGAGAAAGAGAGAGAGAGAGATGGGCGGGGGGAAAAGCTGAAACGAAGCAAGACATAACTACACGAGAGAAGAGGAGAAGAACTCACAGCATGACTAAAGTGACACCGAGATGTCTCCTTCAGACAGCCAAGGCAAAGAAAGCTATTAACCGTCTGGGTTGTACCTTCCCAATGAATTACCTCTCTTGCCCTCAGCTCTACCGTTCCAATGATTTGTCTCCCTTGCCCTTGTCTCTGAAGCCGATATTACCGCAGGACTGGGCCTCCCTGCTTTGAATCCTGAATCAGTTCCATTAGTTACAACGGTCCCCGAAAGAACCTCTCCACTTCTATCCACTGCCACAGAAACGACAGTAGCTGTTCTGCATACATCGTTGTGATAAGAGACAAAGGGGTTAGGGGTAGGGGAGGGGGGGGGGGGGGGGGGGGGGGTAGACAGAGAGGAAGCCGCATCACTTGACGTGGTGTTTGCAGAGAAGACTTAAAAAGAGACCAGGACAAAGAGAAGAAAGAAAGACCTGGCGATGGAGCAGGAGAAAAGGACAAGAAGGAAGCAGGGATGGTTAACCCTTTGACTCCCCGCAGCCTGTCCACCCACTGCAAAAATTTAACCCGTTGACTCTCTCGCCCTATCCACCAGCTTCCTGCAGGAAGCCGGTGGATAGGGTGAGAGAGTCAAAGGGTTCAGTTTTTGTTCTGTTAGCATGGTTGACAATGCTGGATGCTGATAGACAGGATACAGGCAGGAGTCAAAGGGTTAAGCAAGCAGAACGAGATGAGGGAGGAGGAAGACAAGACTTCAGTCTTCAGAACACTTTATTACTCAAGGATAGTAGCGTTAGTCACAACGGACCTGTATTACAGCTACTTCTCGTTACTCTACTCACAGAATATGAATTAAACATAAAAAAAGAAGTCATATAAAATGTGAGACAAGTTATAAAATAAGCAGTGATAATAATTATACTGTTACAGATACGCCAACGGCTTATGTGATTTACAAAATCATGAGAGATAACGGTAGATATGTAAACAACTATACATGTCGAACCTTAACAATAACGAGAACAACAACAACAATATAACAATATTGCTTATATTAGTATTAAAATTCTAGTATAAAAAAAAAAAAACAGAAAAGAGTAAATCACAGATATATAACCAAAGGAACAGAAGGAAGTCAAGGAAGCATTAAAAACAACCAACTAACGCTGTGGTAAGAGAAAGAGAGAGAGCGAGCGAGAGATAGAGAGAGAGAGCGAGAGAGAGAGAGAGAGAGAGAAAGAGAGAGAGAGAGAGAGAGAGAGAAAGAGAGAGAGAGAGAGAGAAAGAGGGAGAGAGAGACAGAGACAGAGAGAGAGACAGAAGCAGTTATGAAATCCTGTTATACAAACAAACTTCAAATCGTGAAAACCGCACCGCTTTATGACATGAACTTAAAAACAGTCTGAACTGCAGTGTACCAGATCTTGAAATGACATGAGGCAGAATCCATCGCATACTCACCAATATGCAACTCTAGATAATTCCACTCTGTCCGTGGCTTAAAAAACAACAACAACATTAACGTGTCTAGTATCAGTATTTAACAGTACTACAAGTAGGCCTACTTCACTATATCAATGATGTGTATGTATACCTGCAGTACTAGAAGTACAGTTTTAGTATTTTACAACGAATATCACATATTCTTGGATCAAAACATGCACACCCAATAGGCAAAGCTCTGAAGCATACACACACACCACACAGAGCGTCCACTTCCCCATTTGAAAACACAAATCTACTTCAGACTTTAAAACACAATATCAGTATAGTAGTGCAATATAAATTAGTATTTTGATACACAACTAATGCCAGACATACACTGTTGTCAAGGATCTGAGTACAGTCACGGTCTGCTACGCTACTGATCCCTGTGTTAAAAATCAACACAAACACAACCGACAAACCACTGAACACAACAACCAGCAAAACCGATGATAACCGAAAGACAACGACGTCATTTTGTATGTATGGAAAACGACAAGGAACGGGGCAAAAAAATGCCTGACTGCCACATGCACATGCCGCTTGTGTGGAGGCATTATTCATGATGCTGGATGACGTAAAGCAGGCGCTATCATCAGTGGATGGGCAAATGTCGTGCAGGGTGGACAGGAGGTCGTGCATTATACAAAAACTACAGCCAAAGGACAATAGTGGAACATCCATACACAACATCCCCCTGGCTACAAGTTTCCTGCTTGGAAGCCTAGTGATTACAGTGTACATTACCGACAGAAATTGGGAATGGTTGGAGACTGGCGTTCACTGTGTGTTCTTTCCACAAAAACGATGACCGCAGACCGAACGAAAAGAATTCTGTGCGCCAGCTGCGTGGTGACCAATACACGCTGGTTACTGACAGATGCAGCAGCGCGTTTCTTAGCCACGTTTTGAACGTCTGTGGCGTTAGCTGTATGAAACGGTATCTGCCTCAGGGGCATTTCAAACGCTGAAGAATGGGCGATCGACTGTGCAAAATGCAGGACTAAAATGGAAACGAATGCAGACATCTCAGACGACTTATAGAAAAATGGCCAGTGCATGCGCAATTAGTATTCTGTTGGCCGACATATTTCAAATGTACACCAATGGACAACTTTGTTTTGGACTGAAAAAAGGACACCCCCCCTACAAGACAACGCTAAGAAACGCCCAACTGCTGATTTGAGCAGACATTACGTAACAGAAGTTATTGGAAATGGTATGACAAGTCTGTGACAGTCGTTCAAACGTGAAGACCTTTTGGAAAGACCTCAAAGCTTCTGATATAAGTCCTTGAATGAAGAGAGAACTACTCTTTAAATGAAGTGAGAGCTATTCTGATAGAATTCGTAGAAAACATACATATACATATTAACTGTGGAAACATACATATACATATTAACTGTGGAGTCTTCTGGGCATAAGGGGATAAAATCATGCAAAGACGACGAACGACTTCAAAAATGATAAAAAGAAAAAGACAGTTTTGCTTATTATGGTTGTGGTGGTTATTATTATTGTTGTTGGTGCTGATGTTGAAGTGTGTATATCTGTGTGAATGTACATGTGTGCGTTTGAGCGTGCGAGTAAGCGAGCGAGAGAGAATCAGCAGCATGCTACATAATTCAAACCGCCGTAAACTCGCACTAAACACGTTTTTAGTAAAGAAGTTTCCTTTCTTTTCCAAGACTATTATACCTGAAAATAAGTTAAATAAAACATAACATCCATTTCTCTACAAAGTAAATGAGACATTTTGCAGAATTTCTCTACAAATGTATAACTCTTCTTTAAAATATACATTTGCAACTGTTTTTTCACAAACTAATAATTTTTCTTCAAAACGCATACTTACATATATCTCTAACGACCATTTTAAAAAAATACAAACCTCTCTCTCTCTCTCCCCCTCCCTCCCTCTCCCCCCTCTCCCTCCGGCCATGCGTTTGGGTTTATGCGTGCGTGTTCTCCACATAAAATCCCCAGAATAAATATAAGGCAGACATCAGGGAAAGCAGTCATCAATGCTTATTTTACATTAAGAGAACATCTATAGGAAAACGATCTCTTTCACCTTCATCTTTTATCTGTTTACTGTATCGGAAAAGGAATGGGATTATTCTTTTATGGACGTTCTCATCAACCTTTTGCCCTCCATCAAATTTGCTGGAGCTCTTCTTCAGTCCCCATTTTCTCTGATCAAGATGTGTTTCTCTGGCATCATTTGCTCGGGTTCTTAGTAGATATTTTACATGCTGGAACACACACGCACACACACACACAGACACAGACCACACACACACACACACACACACACACGCACACACACACACACACTCGCTCTCTCTGTCTTCTCGCACACACAATATCAAGCCACCATAAATCATATAACACTATTTTCCCTAGTATAAATACCGCAACGTTTTTTTCAGACACAAGAAAAGACACAACATAAAGACCTCCAAGTCGGACGCTACCAAAAAAAGGGAAAAGAAAACTACAATATGACACGCAGACCTCACTAAAACTCTACACTGAGACGAAACAACACAAAACATGAACATCTCCAGCAGATGTCTGCAAGACTTCCTTCCAATCGAAAAGTAATTAAAAAAAAACTAGGACGGTCATGCCAGACTCATAATATTCTAGACTTCGATTATACTGCATTTCACGACAAAGAATAAACAACAACAACAAAAACAAAACAAACAAAGCAAACAAAAACATAAAACCCGACTTACCCGCAGACAGATTTTCACTACTTTAACTTAAAAAATTGGTGCGAAAGTATGTTATGCACATTCATAATTGAAGAGATCTGAGACATTTTTGACATAATAACACACTGCCCATTAGAAAAAATGTCATATTTTAATGCAAAGAAACGACGAACAAACACAATCCAAAGCTTGATTTAAGCTCATTAAACTGATCCATTAAAGGCTTCACATTTAAGTAGTCCTGTGATCAAAAATGACAAAATATGTCCACGAATATTTTGATTAATCATCTCTGATAATTTTTTTCGATAATTTGATATTAAAAGTTGGATACAGACAGTCAGATAAAGAAGCTGACACACACACACACACACATATACACACACACACACACACACACATACACACACACACACACACACACACACACACACATCTTTGACACGATGACACACTGTCCATTACAAGATCTAATATTTTAATGCAAAGAAACGACCAAACACAACCCACACACAAACATGCAGACAAACAGGCTGACCACAAACAAACAGACTGCACACACACGCACACACACACACAAACACACACGCACGCACATACATATACACACACGCACATACACACACACAATCAACATAAATCAGTCTCCCTTGCGAACAAAACACACACACACACACACACACACACACACACACACACACACACACACACACACAAAGAAAAGAAGAATAAAGCCACATAAGTCTGAACTGGACGCTGCCTATCACAAGGCAAGATGAAGTTGACGCGAAGTCGGTCCTCAATTTCCGGTTCCATGTCAGCTCTGCGCATGACGCGGACGTCACTTCCTGCCGCAGCCGTAGACAGCAGGAGATGCCAGCTTCCGGTAGCTACACTGACAAGCTCTGCGTATGGCCTAGACTATCTCATCTGACCAGGAGAGGACCCCCCCTCATTCAACCACCCCCGCACACATTATATAAACAATATGAAGAAGAAAAAAAAAACCCACGCGCACACACACACACACACACACACACACACACACACATATATGTATGCAAGAACGCGCGCAGGATACACACAATATTTGCCACTGTCCTCTACGGCAAAGCTCTTCAGCTCTTAAAGCATCTTTCTGCGAAAAAAGGGAACCGAATTCATTTTTTTATTCTCTCATAACAAAACACACGCACATACACACAAAGTTCACCTCCGTCGAAATAATCCCTTCCATATTTTACTACGGGAAGTGGGGGCGGGGAAGGGGAGGACAGACTGAGATTTACACCAATCAACATCTCTCTCTCTCTCTCTCTCTCGTGCGTTTAAGCACATGTTTTAACAGGGAGTTACTGGAACACCTCTTTTAATGACCGTGACATACACTTTTTTTTTTATTTGGAGTCATTTAATTTGTTTTCCATAAAAGTTGGCCAAAGGACGGCTTTAGAAACCCTGATGAATTTGTGCATAAACAAATAATAAATGAATAAATACATAACAATAACACGTGCACACAGCTCTTCCTTAAGGTCATATGTTACCCTTACATTCACTGTCTGTGTTACCGATGAGCCGATTCACACGAACAAAAAACCCTCCCCTCCCTCCAAATGATTTCATGGATCACACAAACACTGTTTCTGTCCGTTCACCCCCCCCCCCCCCCCCCCCAAGGCTTCAAACACACAAACACACACGATAAACTCTGCAGGTTGATATCAAGCAGTGCGTCATGGCTTCTTTGATAGCTCGCATCGTCTGTAAAAGCACAACACAAAATACCATCTGGTTATCAGTATCAGTTTCTCCTACTTTCTTTAGCCTTTGCCTCCAGCACACTATTGCAACGACAAACGAGACCATAACATATCATTTTCCTCCTATCTGATTCTTTTCTCTCACGAAGAAGCCACCTCCACGATGCTACACCGACACCTTGTATCCGTTCACACTCAAGAAAATAAAATCGCTCCGGAAATCAAGTGCACGAAAGCCACGGAAACTGAAACGAAACAAACGGTTTTTGCAGCCAAAGAGCAGAGTAGCTCAAATGGTACAATATCGTACTCTCTCTCTCTCTCTCATACACACACATATGCACGCACACACAGACATACACACACAGACACCAAATAAATAAATAAATAAACAAATAAATATATAAAACACATGAAAGTGTAAATATCACTGCCACGAGATCCCAAGAAAAGTTATCGTACGCTACACCTCGTGAAAAGAAGCCATTCAAAAGTCAAGACTTTTATAAAAGTTCTTGCAGATCAAAAGATACAGTCGCATACTGGCCAGACAATGGCACAAACTGGCAGGAGGTCTGCAAGACCAGACGCCCAAATCACAACAGATGGCAAGTGTATATGTACCACTGTTCTGCTGAGTAAAACTTCCTACATTAATCTCTGCTGTACCTTTTTTTTTCTCATCCCTTCTCCCAATACCCCCTGTCCCAGAATCTACCCCAAGTTCTGCTCAATCTTTCCTCCCTTGTCCATTAACATACCGCCGATAATCACACAAAACACGGTCTACGATAAAGCAACAATATCCCTATCTCCGATCATTACTGCAACAGTTAAAAAATAACCCCAAACACACCTAAATCAACAAACGGTTCGAATACGTCTTTCATCCCCGCAATGTGCCTGCGGAACACGTGGAATTCTTCTTGACTTCCGCCACCACCGCCCTCCTCCAACCTCCAACGGTGCCAGATTGTCAGCCTTCCGTTTCTTTCACCTGTTGCAGGTGTGCTCTGTTTACTTGTCCTGCCGTTCACCTCTCATACAACCTGGATTTGGCTTACTGCAGGTCACCTGTGTGCATCTGTGGGACTGTTTCCGCTTAGTTTTATTGTCAAGTCCAGATACCTGTTTGTGGCCTCGATCTGTGCTTTAATGCAAGCCACGTGACGCACTTACAGATTCTTTTCAGTCTGTTATTGCAGCAATACCGCAAAATTTCCATGAATCAGATCCATGCCAGGACTACTATTGTGAACTGTACGTACAGGTTCACCTATACAAAGTTGATTCTGCCGTGTGCTTATTGTACATGTAGCTCCGGTTATTGAGTTCATAATTCTAGCCCACAGAATGAAAACTGGCTTACTCACTATCATTTAATTAAATCAGATGCAATGATTCATTTGTTTATCATTCATACGTTCCTCGTGCTGTTCGTACGTAAAACCTCTAGGAATGATGGTAACTTTGGAAATCTCTTTATTACAACTTACGCAAGTAAAAAAAAAATCATACCAAAACTACAGCAACAACAAGCTAATCAAACAACACCCTCAAAAACAAAACGAAACAAAACAAAACTAAACACCAATGGAAAAAAAAAAGGAAAACTTTCTACAAATACAAAGGATTTGTGCTTTGATACAACATGCCTGTCAAACCCCCCCCCCCCCCAGGTTTACCCAATGTCTAATGAGAACAGAAAATTAAAACGAAGAAAAAGCCGAGGCAGAGGAAGGAGAAAAGAAGGAATAAAATACATCCTAAACAACAACGAACGATGCTTTCCCTCACACAAACACACACACACACACACACACACAAACACACACACACATAAAATACATCCTAAACAACACACACACACACACATAAAATACATCCTAAACAACAGCGAACGATGCTTTCCCTCACCACACACACACACACACACCACACACACCACACACACACACACACACACACACACACCACACACTAGCAACGGTCAAGCCACAATAAAACACATTTCGTCCATCCGGCGCCATTCGATGTGTTTCATGTAAACGGGTCCTTGATGGCACATAAGAATTATTGTACAGACATCAACGTAAGAGAATTTGACATAAACATAACAGGACTGACATCAACATGACAGAACTGACATCAACATGACAGAACTGACATCAACATGACAGAACTGACAACAACATGACAGAACTGACATGAACATAACAGAGCCGACATCATCACAATAGAACTGATATTAACATGACAGAACTGACATCATCACAACAGAACTAACATCAACATGACAGAACTGACATCATCACAACAGAACTGACATCAACATAACAGAACTGACATCATCAACAGAACATCAACATGAAGAACTGACATAATCACAACAGAACTGACAACATAACAGAACTGACACATGACAGAACTGACATCATCATACATAACAGAACTGACATCAACATGACAGAACTGACATCAACATAACAGAACGGACATCAACATAACAGAACGGACACCAACATGACAGAACTGACATAATCACAACAGAACTGACATCAACATGACAAAACGGACATCAACATGACAGAGCTGACATCAACATAACAATACTGACATCAACATGACAGAACTGACATAATCACAACAGAACTGACATCAACATGACAAAAACATGACATCAACATAAACAGAGCTGACATCAACATGACAGAGCTGACATCAACATAACAATACTGACATCAACATGACAGAACTGACATAATCACAACAGAACTGACATCAACATGACAAAACTGACATCAACATGACAGAGCTGACATCAACATAACAATACTGACATCAACATGACAGAACTGACATAATCACAACAGAACTGACATCAACATGACAAAACTGACATCAACATGACAGAGCTGACATCAACATGACAGAGCTGACATCAACATAACAATACTGACATCAACATGACAGAACTGACATAATCACAACAGAAACATGACATCAACATGACAGAGCTGACATCAACATGACAGAGCTGACATCAACATAACAATACTGACATCAACATGACAGAACTGACATAATCACAACAGAACTGACATCAACATGACAAAACTGATATCAACATGACAGAGCTGACATCAACATAACAATACTGACATCAACATGACAGAACTGACAAATCACAACAGAACTGACATCAACATGACAGAGCTGACATCAACATGACAGAGCTGACATCAACATAACAATACTGACATCAACATGACAGAACTGACATAATCACAACAGAACTGACATCAACATGACAGAGCTGACATCAACATGACAGAGCTGACATCAACATAACAATACTGACATCAACATAACAATACTGACATCAACATGACAGAACTGACATAATCACAACAGAACTGACATCAACATGACAAAACTGACATCAACATGACAGAGCTGACATCAACATGACAGAGCTGACATCAACATAATAATACTGACACCAATATGACAGAACTGACATCAACATGACAGAGCTGACATCAACATAATAATACTGACATCAACATAACAGAACTGACATCAACATGACAGAACTGACATTAACATGACAGAACTGACATTAACATGACAACATAAATGACATCAACATGACAGAACTGCTCTTGGCAGCGTCCTTGAGACAGAAATGGCGGGAGTTTTACATTTTTCTGTCTCCCAACTCTCCTCTCTTCCTTCGAAAATCTGATAATAAATAAGAGATCAAAGAAGACGACCATGAAAACTGACATATCCCTGCTAAATTTACATAACAAATCCAACCCCTGCCGACGGGACCGGTAGTCTAATGGGTACGTCACAGTTCAATTCGGAAGGCCCTTGGTTCAATCCTGTCAGGGTATCTCCTGCCTGGTGGGTAAAAGTTTAGAGATTTTTTGGTCTCTAATATCAACACTTGTGTCCATGGTTTTCCTGGGGAAAACTACGATGGCGGTTTCCCCTTGCCTTCCATCGTTTT
>JAPXFY010000017.1:8904516-8909516 GCA_030674185.1 Monoplex corrugatus | reverse complement strand
AGTTCATATTGTTTATCGCCCAGCCGACTATTAGAGCCATATCAGGGCTAAAAAAAAAGGGAGAGAGAGAGAGAGAGAGAGAGAGAGAGAGAGAGAGAGAGAAGAGAGAGAGAGAGAAGAGAGTGATGGGGTGGAGGGTGGGGACGGACAAAAAACACACGACAAATACACAGTTAATTTATTCTCGAGTTATTTGAGAAGCTCGACAATAGGAGGCCATTCCAATCATCATCATGTCTGACTGTTCGCCTTTTACAGCTCATGTTTTTTCCTAATCTGGACGCTTTTAACCGCAACTCCCTCCCTCCATGATCGCCACCCCCTCCTCCCCTACCGCCACCCGGCACGCTCCGTCTTTTTCAGCCAACCTAATCTCCTCTCTCCCCTCTCTCTCTCTCCCTCTCTCTCTCTCTCTCCTGTTCACCTCTCATCCGCTTGCCCGGAAGTCAATCATTGGAAGCTGAGACCCAAATCGAGACCTTTAAAAGCATCCCGGATTGCTAAATTGAAAGAGTGAAGACAGAAAGAGACGGTAAGAAGTAGGACACGACGAACAAGCTGGTCCAAGCCATATTAACTTAATCTCTTTCTTTGCAGGTGTGTCAGAGTAATCAAGCTTGTCCCAGGTGGTGGGGCAGAAACTAACGGGAAAATCCTCTAAAAAAAAGAAACCCTTTACTGGGCAAGTGGGTAGAGATTATTGACTAATTTAGAGCACTTGTCATTAATGCAAACAAGATCGCGCCGTTTTTTTGGTTTTTGTTTGCTCGACTGTTTCAGAGAGTTAAAGCATCGCATCTAGTCCATCTCCGTCGTTTCTTTCGGTCTCGCTTGATCTTTACAGTGTCTTCTCATTTGTAGTTGTAAATATAAAAACAAACAAACAAGAGGAGAAGATAATGATAAACGCTGGTATAACCTGAAACCAACAAAGAGTTACCCAAATTATGATAAGCAAACAATTTCACGTAATTCTCTCTCTCTCTCTCTCTCTCTCTCTCCCACTCCCTCTCTCAAAGAGAAGCTAATAGTTGCAAGCGGAGACACAAATTGATGCCTCTAAAAGCATCCTGGAATTAGACGAAGAGTCAAACAAGAAAATATATTAAACAAACACACGAATTCTCACTGCCCTAAGTGGAAAGTGGATGGACATCGAAGAGAACCATCAGTGGCGAAACAGAAACGTTACAACACAAATAAGCAAACTGTCTGTGTCTGTCTGAATCTCCAAAAGTAACCTCCCTCTCTCTCCCCCCCCCTCTCTCTCTCGCTCTCCCCTTCTCTCTCTCGCTCTCCCCTTCTCTCTCACTCTCCCTGATCTTCCAAAAAGACTGTCTGCCCGTTTAAATCTCCAAAAAGGATCCCCAATCTTCCCCAAAAAAGAGTCTCAATGTCTGAATCTCCACAAGGATTCTCTCTCTGTGACTCAACGACTGCATCTCAAGAGTACAGACAATAACAAACGAGTGTTTCTCTCTCTCTCTCACGCACGCACACACACACACACACACACACACACACACACACACACACACACACACACACACACACACACACACACAACGCAAATAAATAGACACCAAAAGATAACACGGATTAACGTACGTACACAGGCGCATACACATGCACATCCACATACGCAAGCACACGTATGCAAACACACACATGTAGGGTTACCAAGTTCTTTAAAGTTTTTGCCATGCCATTACTGATGGCTGCCTCGAGGCGATCTAAAGAAACAAATGAGAGAGAAACCCTAAACTATGAGAAAGAGAGAGAGAGAGAGTGTGTGTGTGTGCGTGCGCGCGCGCGCGTTAATTACTCTGCGTGTGTGTATGAGACAGAGAGAGAGAGAGAGAGAGAGAAAGAGGCGTGCGGAGAGAATGTGCGTAAGAGAGAGACAGAGAGAGAGAGAGAGAGAAAGAGAGAGAGAGAGAGACAGAGACAGAGAGAGAGACAGAGAGAGAGAGAGACAGACAGAGAGACAGAGAGACAGAGAGAGAGAGAGAGAGAGAGAGAGAGAGAGAGAGAGAGAGAGAGAAAGAGAACGTAGACAAGACACAAACACATCAGTAAACAGACAAAGGAAGACACCAGACACAAACACATCAGTAAACAGACAAAGGAAGACACCAAGGCAGATAGAGTAACGTTTAAAACCAACATCACAACCTATCAAGGTAACGTTTAAACTCAAAATCACAACCTATCAAGGTAACGTTTAAAACCAACATCACAACCTATCAAGGTAACGTTTAAAATCAAAATCACAACCTATCAAGGTAACGTTTAAACTCAAAATCACAACCTATCAAGGTAACGTTTAAAACCAACATCACAACCTATCAAGGTAACGTTTAAAACCAACATCACAACCTATCAAGGTAACGTTTAAAACCAACATCACAACCTATCAAGGTAACGTTTAAAACCAACATCACAACCTATCAAGGTAACGTTTAAAATCAAAATCACAACCTATCAAGGTAACGTTTAAAATCAAAATCACAACCTATCAAGGTAACGTTTAAAATCAAAATCACAACCTATCAAGGCAACGTTTAAAATCAAAATCACAACCTATCAAGGTAACGTTTAAAATCAAAATCACAACCTATCAAGGTAACGTTTAAAATCAAAATCACAACCAATCGTTCTGCTTTTAGGTTGTTATGGGTTCCTCTTTCCTGTCATGCTCTTTTTTCCTCACAAGACTTTTTATTTCTGTCTTGCAAATATTCACCTGCATTTCTTCCACATTATCTCCCTGGCTCCCCTAAGATAATAAAACATGACCGCCTTTTAGGCAGGATAAAGAACGGTTATACGCGCAAAAATCCGCTCCGTCTAGTGGCTAGGTAGGTTTGTATGAATATATGTAGATAGGGAGTGCTCGCAAGTTCTTTATCCTGCGTAAGAAAAAGAAGAAGAAGAAGAAGAAGAAGAAGAAGAAGAAGAAGAAGACAATAGAAGAAGAAGAAGAAGAAGAAGACAATCTATCAATCTGACGCCAAAACCGAGAATAAACACAAAGCGATAAAAAGAAATGCAGATAAATTCTCTACATCACCACAACACTAACCCCCTCAACACAAAAAGGAACAGAAAAGAAGAGAAGACACACACATGACGAGAGAAGAGGAAGAGAAGAAATAGAGGAAGAGGAAAAAAACCGAACAGACAGAGAACAAGAAGAAGAGAAGAAGAAGAAGAAAAAAAAAGAAGAAGAAGAAGAAAGAAGAAGAAAAGAAAAAAGAAAAGAAAGAAGAGAACAGAAAGAACAAGAAGAAGAAGAAGAAAAGAAGAACAAGAAGAACAAGAAGAAGAAGAAGAAGAAGAAAAAGAAAAAAAGAAGAAGAAGAAGAAGGAAGAAGAAAGAAGAAGAAGAAGAAGAAAAGAAGAAAAGAAGAAGAAGAAGAAGAAGAAGAAGAAAGAAGAAGAAGAAGAAGAAGAAGAAGAAGAAGAAGAAGAAGAAGAAGAAGAAGAAGAAGAAGAAGAAGAAGAAGAAGAAGAAGAAGAAGAAGAAGAGGAAGAAGAAGAGGAAGAAAAGAAGAAGAAGAAGAAGAAGAAGGAAGAAGAAGAAGAAGAAGAAGAAGAAGAGAGAACAAGAAGAAGAAGAAGAAGAAAAGAAGAAGAAGAGAAGAAGAAGAAGAGAGAAGAACAAGAAGAAGAACAAGAAGAAAAGGAAGAAGAAGAAGAGAAGAAAGAAGAAGACAAGAAGAAAAGAAGAAGAAGAAGAAGAAGAAGAAGAAAGAAGAAGAAAAGGAAGAAGAAGAAGAAGAAGAAGAAGAAGAAGAAGAAGAAGAAGAAGAAGAAGAAGAAGAAGAAAAGAGGAACAAGAAAAGAAGAAGAAGAAGAAGAAGAAGAAGAAAAGGAAGAAGAAGAAGAAGAAGAAGAAGAAGAAAAGGAAGAACAAGAAGAACAAGAAGAAGAAGAAGAAGAAAGGCAGACAGAAGATAGAAAAACGTAATGCAGAGACGGACGACCAGGTAATGGAGGTCGATAACCAATCTATAGTGTTGCACTAGAGGACTGCACTGCACTTTCGCCAATCCTTTCAACGGTCTTAGCTTTTGCCATCCGCAACAATGGGAGAGAGAGGAGACAGATGGGCCGGGGCGGCAGAGGTGGGCAGGCGAAAGCAATCCACTTGAAATAAG
This sequence comes from Monoplex corrugatus, assembly GCA_030674185.1. Classification (NCBI taxonomy): domain Eukaryota; kingdom Metazoa; phylum Mollusca; class Gastropoda; order Littorinimorpha; family Ranellidae; genus Monoplex; species Monoplex corrugatus. The sequence goes on along the minus strand of JAPXFY010000017.1, from coordinate 8,905,353 downwards.
ATGGTGGAATGGGTATAGGTGAAAGCAATCGAACTGAAATCAGACAGAGAGGTGGTTATGGGTGAAAGTAATCGATTGGAAATGTGACGAAATCAGTTGAGCTGGATAGAAATGTAACGAACCAGATTTGTTCCCACCCGAGAACCGCCTTTTTTTTTTTTTTTTTTTGGTGAGTGACCACAATAATCATCATATACGAATGGTTAACACTTGTCTTCTGACCTGACTGTACAGGTTTCAGCTTGCAAGCCTGCCTGCCTCGTGAAACGCTTAAGTTCGTGAAGATTTTGCACGATCCTACCACGAATCAGAAATTTTTCAGTGTTTTCTCAATGATAAAGCAAAGTAGCAGCAGTAACACCAAAAACACTAAACAGTACTACTAATGTAGTACGTACCAATAATAAACCTAGTATAGATCCATAATAAACCTAGAACAGATCCGTTTTCTAACAGGTACAATTTGACTTCAGGCTCCACCTCAATGCGAACAAAACAGAGTTCATCTGTCTGAACCAAGACGCATCAGAAGGTATGAGAAGTCTCAAACAAGTTCAAGACTTTAAATACCTTGGCAGTTACACTGACTCCACAGAACAAGACGTCAACACCAGACTCGGAAATGCCTGGGGAGCACTAAATCAACTGGACAAAATCTGGAAATCCGATCTACCAGACAACCTGAAAAGTAACTTCTTCCGAGCAGCAGTAGAGTCCGTTCTTACATATGGCTCAATCTCTTGGACCCTAACAACGACATTGGAGAAGAAGATTGATGGAGCATACACACGAATGCTGCGTGCAGCCCTGAACAAATCCTGGAGAGAACATCCAACT